>JAWPHD010004130.1:0-196287 GCA_037043455.1 Cyrtodaria siliqua
TTTACTTTCAATATAGTAGTGAGTATGACTGCGTTCTGGGACCATATAAATATAAAAGAATAATATATATAAATATATATATATATAACTGTATATGCCCTATAAATATAAACGACCCGCACCTTTTGGATTCACGCGTACAGTGTTTCACAACACCACAAATCTGGCAAGTGCTCCATTGACACAATGTCATGTCCACGTTTATGTTATTAAATCTTCGAATCTACACATAATCATGTTTATTACCGACAGTAGCATGTATGTTACTCGTCAGTCATTTATTTACTTGGTTAAAGGGACACATGCCAATCTTGCTTTCTTTAAAACTCGAGTCGCCTCCTCAGTTTTAAACGAACAGTTAAAAGAATATACTTCTTTCTGCCTGTTAAACTTATATTAGTTTATCGCTTTTTCTGATTTCGAAAATTAACTCTGCAACGTATGTTGCCGCCATCATGATTTCATTTTCCGATATACCGTGGCAACATTGTTTGTTAAAATAAATTGGCCACTCTGACATAAACCCAAAGCATGTATAGATAAAAAAATTAATGTAAAATACATGAACACATACATTTTAAATATATGTGTTTACATAACGAAATTATTTAATTGTTTCTGTAGCCGGTCGTCTTTCCTTAATGAATATGAATGTTGCCGTCTTTGGGTCGGACGGTCCTGTTACTTAATTAGTACTTGTCTCCGTTTATTGAAATTCTATATATATACAGAGGAGAGATGTATTTATATGATTTAGTTATTATGCTCGCTTCTAAAATGACGAAATAAATCGATTTGAATAAAAGGCGCATTCTCAGCAATACACAACGTATTGTGTGTACGGGTTGCGGGGGGGGGGGGGGGGGGGGGGGGGGGGGGGAGCCCACGGGGTTGGAGGGATACTACCGTAACGTTGCTCTCATAAATACTGTGAACATACTACATCAATAATATAACAACTACTGAACAATGCTGAAATCGATTTATCTTTATAAATGAATTCATAATTCCACAATTGTATTCCGTGCGAACATCGATTTGGAACGTCGATTTGGCGTATTTAAACGATTACGGTGTACTTCGTTAATTTTCGGGGGAAACAAGTACTTGCCTCCGATTTTTTTTATATTTTACATATCTACAGAGGAAAGATGTATTTACGCGTACATGCTTTTGTTTTTCTCTCTCGCTTCTAAAATGATAAAATAAATCGAATTTGATTTAAACTGCGCATTCGCAACTATATACAATAATCAATACGGTATGGAGGGTGGTGGGGGTGGAATGAGGGGCGGGGTTGCAGGGATACTACCGTAATGGTGTCATTGAGAAAAACGGTGAACATTCTACTCTAATGATTTATTAAATACAGAACAATTTTGAAATCAATATATCTCTTAAAAAGGATTTCACAAGTTCATGGTTTTATATCCCGCGTGTACATTAACTTCGAAAGGCGAGTGTTCATATTTTAGCGAACACGGTGTACTTTGTTAATTTGGGAAAAAAAAAGTATTTTTTTCTGATCGACTTTAAATTTTGGGTTTTAATAGTAGACATGTCAATGAACACTTTCATGAAAAAAAATTCATTCTCGTTGTTAAAACATTTTTTTTTTGCATTTTTTTCGGATTCAGAAAATTAGCACTGCAACATATATTTTCACTATCCTCATTTCCTTTCCCGACGTACCGTTACAATTTGGTTTGTTAAAACCTATTCTGAGCACTCCGGCATAAACCACAAGGATGTATAGATCAGAAATTTAATCTGGAATGCATGGATACCTACATCTGAAATATATGTATTGAAATAATGGAATTATTTCATTTCTTGTGTACCCGGTCGCGTCTGTAAATGTATATGCATCATGCCGTCTTTGCGTCCGTGGGTCATGTTAGTTAATTTTGGGAAAAAAAAAGTACTTGTCTCCGATTTCATTAAAAATTTGCATATGGACAGAGGAAAGATTTATCTACGCGTACATGCATTTGTTTTTATTCTCGCTTCTAAAATGACAAAATAAATCGATTTTGATTTAAAAGCGCATTTTTGGCAATTTTTAAACCTTAAAACAACCTAAATTCATCCCTTTGAAAAATACCTTTAACTATTAATGAGAATTACACGAAGTGTACACCAATTATGTTCGACCAATGTAGTTTGTGAATATTATTACTTTAACAACGATCTGTGATTGTGTTTTGTCATAATCACAGTTTATAAATAAGAGGTGAATAAATCTGACCAGTGACAATTTTCCCAATAATGTCATTTTGTTATCGATTTTATCACGTGACCTTGTTTGATAAATATCCCTACGCCATAGGGCTGGCGTTCCTACTGTTACTTTCGGTTTTATTTTTTCCGAAGCATATTTTACATAATATATCGGTTTTTCGTAGATCGCTATACATGTGTATTGACAATATATTGACAAGTGCGCGTTTCTCCCAACGTTGCATGCGCATGCGCATAAGTACACATTTTCCACTGTGGACAACGTGTCACGAAACTGCGTTGTTTATAATGTACCTAGTATAAAGTTTTCAAGTCTTAGGTTAACAAAAGGTAATGGGCGAAGGGTGCCGGGATATTTATTATATATTACCCCTTCAGACATTCTCTTAAAAGAAAAATTAAAAAAATCTCGCTTGTTTTATAGCCTGATCTGGGGGAAAAAGCACCTAACCATAGACCTACTGTATGTCCATGACCTAACTTAAGCTTTGTTATTTTGTTTTGTTATGTTCATTTCATTTAGTGTGTAGGGGGTGGGGTGAGTTTACGGGTGGATTCAGGGGGCGACCCACTAAACAATCTGTAAAATAATGGAAATTTATATTAAACAAGAGCTGTAGGAGAACAGCGCAGCTCGACTATTCAGAGAATAATAAATGGTATAGCCAGTATATACCATCAGAAAACAAGGCTAAAACAATGTGAGGGGGTGAGGGTGGTTATAGAAACTCGGGCCGATATAAAAATTATTGTTAGAATCTCATTCAAATTATAGTAAAATTTGGGGCAGGGTGACATTTCATATATTTTTATCGGTTTTAATCCAAAGTTGCTGTCATTTAAAAAAAAATTGTGGTCGAAAGGCAACTCGGGGAGGGAGGGGATACCTGGCGATTTTTTATTGTGGCCTCATTTCAGGATGTTTTTTTTTTATTGATATTTCGTCTGGTGTATCTGAATTGAATCTAAATTGCTTTATATGTAAATGATTGCGTTCAAATTAAAATTTTAATATCCAATAATGGAAGATAAATGAAAACAATTTCCCTCCCCCTGTCCTCCATGTGAGGGGAGCCCATAAACCAATGGGGCCGGGGGGGGGGGGTGGGGGGTGCAGGGCGGGGGCGCATAATTGATATAGTTGTATATTTGATTAAACAAAACAACACGGACATATGCAGGGCTCAATCTAGGCCAGGAAATTAGGGAGAAGTCACTTCTCCCTCAAGTGATTTTAGGGAGAAGTGGAGAGAATTTAGGGAGACTTCATGCGACGTGTATACGTAGACAACGGTTGAATAGTCATCACCATGTATATTGCAATGAAGTGAATACAGTGTAATGCACACTAATTCTTTTTACTCTATAATATGAGCTTGAAATATTGATGCAAATTTCTATGATAATGGATTTATAACTATACTGTACCTTTTTTTTTTTTTTTTTTTTTTTTTTTTAAATTTCGGCGACTTGATGTGCTGCCAAGGCAAAGTCAAGAGATCGCGGGCGCGTTCTTCGCCCGAATCGCCCTGTAGATTGAGCCCTGCATATGTAAAAAAAAGAAAAATCGGGTGGTGGTGGGATGGTTGTGGGCGAAACATATTGATAAACTGATAAAACAAAACAACACAGATATATGCAAAAAACAACAACATTCGGGTGGTAGTGATGATGGTGTGTTGGGATGGTTTGGGGTGGGGGTGTGGGGGTAACACACTTTGACCAAAACAACACAGAAATATGTAAAAAAGAAAAAAGTTTTCAGTAGGGGTGGAGGGTGGGGAGGGGCGTAATGGGTGGGGGTGTGCAACATAGCTTTATGTGTAAGAAACTGACCAAAACAACACAGAAATATGTAAAAAAAAAAAATATATATATCGAGTTTCGAGTGGAAATATAACAGCCGTAACTCAGCCGTTACTGGTCCGATCTGGTTGGTTTTCGAACTTGGCCAGTAGAGATAATAAAATTTACCAAAACATTACAGAGATATTAAAACATATATAGTTTAGTCTTGAGTGGGGGCGGGGGGGGGAGTTTAGTGTGTGTGTGGGGTGGGGGGGGGGGGGGTGCGGGGCGGGGGCATAGCAATATATGTAAGAATTGACCAAAACAACAAAGAAATATGAAGAAAAAAATAGAGATTCGAGTCGGTGGGGGCGGGGGAGGAAGATGGTGGGGACGGGCAACATAGCTATATGTGTAAAAATTGACCAAAACAATACAGAAATATGAAAAAAGAAAAAATAGTTGAGAGTCGTGGGGAGGCGGGGTGCCAGGGGGTTTGTGCGGGGCGGGGACGGAGTAGGGGCGGGGTAACATAGATATATGTGTAAGAATTGACCAAAACAAGACAGAAATATGTTAAAAAAATAAATAAACAAATTGAGTTTTGAGTATGTGGGGGGGGAGGGGGGAGGGGGGGGGGGGGGGGGAGCAACATAGCTATATGTGTAAGAATTGACCAAAACAACACAAAAATATGTAAAAAAAAAAAAAAATGAGTGTCGAGTGGGGAGTGGGGGTGGGTGTGTGTGTGTGTGTGTGGGTGGGGGGGGGGGTGGTGAGCAACATAGCTATATGTGTAAGAATTGACCAAAACAACAGAAGAATTGACCAAAACAACAGAAATATGTAAAAAAAAAATGGAGGGGGAGAGGGCTGTGTATGGGGTTGGGGGGGGGGGGGGGGTGGCGGGGAGGAGGGAGCCCATGTCCAAATATGGGTGAAGTACAAATAAGATGCATAATGATATAAGATCCCAAACCAAAATTATAACTATATATACACCAGCTTACATGCAAACCTAGATCTGCCTTTATTGCACATTTTATGGGCCTTCACAATTTTGGTTCCATGGGAGCCCAGAATTTGCGGAAGGCAACATTACTTAAGCAACCCTTTACAACATACTATAAGGAAACCAAGTCCCAAATTTAGTTGAGCTAGGATGGGGCGTTGTGATTTATAAAAAGAAATCGTTGTGTGTTTGGTAGAGCTGAACATGGTGATTTTGTGTTCGAAAACAATAACTGTCACTAGTATTCAAATCCCCCATCCACCACCCCACCCCCCACCCCCACCCCACCCCACCCCACCCCACCCCACCCCCAGGGTTTATGAGATGACGAGTTGTCCGTTGTCAGTTGCCCGTCGTCGTCCTTGTGAACACTCTTGCAACTTCATTATTATTATCTTTACCAAACTGCTAATTTTCATATATTTTATATACTCTTTATTACTGTAGAATAATAAACGAATAAAACAAGTAATGTTAACAATACTATAAATAATAAAATATAACAAAAAATTTAAATCGGCATGAAATATGTGTAGTTTAAACACACTATGTACACAATGTTTTACGATTGTAGCAATAAACGGTTCTATTCTATTCTATCGACGGTGCATGGTGGGTTGCGTATGGTGATCTAATATGCGCATTGAACTCTGGGTAAGAATTTCAAACAAGATGGCGGTAAATTTGGATAATTCGGAAATGTGTCAATATATTCGTGATAAATTTGGATAATCTGAGATATTTCATCGTGGCAGGTAAATTTCGAAACACCAATCGACTCAAAAAAAAATCTTCTTTCAACCTATGCATATATAATATACAAACAATGCTGTTTAAAAGCTTGAAACCTTCCCAACAGATTCCGTTGGGAAAGTCCAGTCGTAAAATGTGCAATAATCAATACACGTTGATGCTCGCCAATACGAAAAATTTCAAAAGAGCATTAAACGTGTATTTTAACACACTACATCACCCCCGCCCCACTTCCCAAACAACTCCCCCCACCCATAACCACACACGCCCACCCCCACCACCATCAAACCACGCGCACCTTAGTGTTGTATAACAAATCGCTTGCAATATTTGCAAGTATTTGAAATATCTTGTTAGAATGATAGGAGATGCATTATATATAATTTGAATATAAAAGTGGTATATTGTCTGATTTTAAAGGAAAATAGTACAGCAAACCGAAAAACAACAACAAATAAAACAAAAACAAAAAACAAAAAAACAGCAGCGATGCCAAATTGATTGACTAGCCGATTTTAAAGGAAATATTGCCGTTTAGCGTAAAAAGGAAATGCAGGAATGCAGGATGTAATATTAAATTTTCAAATTTGATTTATTTTGGGCTTTTTTTTTTATAGCATAACGAAAACGCATGTTGGTTTCAGACTTGAAAATAACAGTGTATTTGTCATGCATAACTTAATCTCAAAATAATTGACTGCTTTTCTGTTTTAGTTCTGGGGGCAGTACTCTTTAATGCTTACTACTCAAAAGTTATTATTTCCCTTCAAAAATGTGTTGTCGCTAACGAGGTTGAAATGGTGATAAATTGTTTTGCTATGATAATTACAACATAACTTCACTCCTAGGAACAGTTTATAAAACCTTAAGTACAAGAAACAAGACAACAAGACCATCCGTAGTTCATATAATCAAACAACTGACCGATTTAAGGAAAGTGTGCTCTGAACCTTTTTGTTTCAAAGAGAAAGAAAATGGTACAGAAATAAGTTACACGAAACAGAATATGCCACAAGATGCCAACGTATAAAAAGTGACATAACTCCGCAGATATGCTAGACAAAGTTACATGTAAGCACATCGCTTCAAAATGGTTGTTCGTTGTGAAAAGTTTGTAAGAAACTGATTAAAGAATATTAGTTATGGATCAGACACGTTATGGACCAGACACGTTATGGATAGTTATGGACCAGACACGTTATGGACCGTTATGGACCAGACACGTTATGGACCGTTATGGACCAGACACGTTATGAACCAGACACGTTACGGACCGCTATGGACCAGACACGTTATGGACCAGACACGAAACAGACAAAGGACGTAATTCCATGGATCTTGAACTCTACACATCGTTACAAAATGGTTATTCGCTGTGGCAATTTTGAAGGGAAATCACTTAACGATAGTGAAGCTATGGACGGGATATAAAAATAGGACAGCATCTCGGACGGACGGACAAACTGACAGTCCAAAAATTATAGGTCCCCGGCTCTACGAGACCAGGGGCATACTATATCTTCCAGATACTAATACGTGTGATGTGACATGTACAGGCTATTCAGGCATGCGCCATTCAAAGAAATTTGATTACACAAAAAAGTCGTACATATAAACTATAACAAATACTAGCTTTTAAAAACAAAAGAAACACAACGTTAAATACGTACTCAGTAAATAATATCCCTCGATGTATCCAGTATTTATAAGACCGTCACCGACATTTTCTCTCTTTATATACAAAATGTCACCATGACTCTGCTACATGTTAACCGAGATGGCATTGTATCTGTGAAAAATCCGATACTTGGAATTCTAGTAACACTCTCCACGATACTTATAAAGCTCTGAAGCTTTCAGTTCCATTCTCGGTACTGCTTATTATTATCCGGGAGAATATATGTATTTAAAGAAGAATACCGCTTAAGTCGGTGCATGGGGGGCGTGAGTGTAGTGACACTTTACATTACCTCTCGTGAACAGTCAATAAACCTAGTCTACTACTTTTCTCTCTTGTTTGCGTTTGTTGCTTACAAGGGATCCATTTAACATAATTTAGTGGCGTTCAAATTAGCATTTGTTAAGTGCTGTGTGGCGACTGTAAGACGTCGCCCCGACTATCTATTTTGTGTGGCTTTGAAGTAGAATACCATTAAGCGGGTGCCTGGAGGAGTGAGAGTAGTTGCACTTTATATTACCTCTCATGAACAGTCTAGCGAGTCAGCTACTTTTATCACTTGTTTGTGTTTGTTGTTTCCAGAGGATCTCAGTATTTATTGGCATTCTGCATGTATTTAGTGTGGCAAATTCAAAAAGTCGCCACGACTACAAATCTGCAGTGTTATTACTTTGGGATCATCAAGCTTAATAGTTGTGTCTTTAAAGTTGAATACTGAATAACCGGGTGCTAGTGGGCGTGAGTGGTATTGTACCTTAAATTACCTCACATAAACAGGCACAATAAAACCTTATCTGCAACTTTTCTCCCTTGTTTTTTTTTGTAGCTTCCAAGGTATTCCATTTTCAGTAGTTATTGTTATGCGCGCTGAAAGGAGAACTAGTTAATGGTAGATTTACTACACTAAGTTATGTAAATGATCTGATCTGAAGACTGCATTTTGTTTGTAATATATATAATTTAAGATTATATTTGGAATGTTATAAACAGTTCAGACAAGCTTAACTTGTCAACCAAAGGGTATTGCAGTCGCTAAATAAATCAGCAGTGTTGATTTTGAACGTTTAAAGAGTAATAATAAGATTGTGTTGCATTTTACTTAAACATATGCACTACTTGTACTGAACTTGTAAATGTTCAGTGCTAAGTTCACTTCTCATTTATTTTAATGTATTTACTGAAATACACGAAAGATTGCTTGTCCTAAGCCCTGCTGTTATGACATGTGTGCTATTTATATATTAAAACTAAACATTGTGTATCAAAATCACTATGTCTATGATACGGTGCCCTAGTCCAATAATATTGTGGATCATTCTGCAAGAAGTACCATTACATTATTTAAAAGGGAAACCAGCGGATGAAGCATCTAAAAATAGAAACCCGTTTTCCGAAAACATCCGTTCCAGCCGCGCATCACTGACTATAACACGATGCAGAAAAATAGGTACGTATTAGAAACATACGCAAGTCCTACAACAAACTATATGTATATGTATTTCTTAATCTGCACGAAATATCTGAGAGATGGATTATGGATATAAAGTCAGTATTGCAGACTCTTTCTCAGAATCACCGAAGAACAAACGGTGATTAATTAAAAAAGAGTCGAGAATATAATTTATTCAAGTCGATCTAAGTTTCATATATTTTTGTTCTCCATTTTAAATGAAATTTCAATGAGATTACATGCATCCTGGCCAGTCAGTTCATAATGGCGTCACTGGGTGGCTGGATCTGTCATTGGAGCATTTGGTCAGTTAATGTAAAATAGGGTCAGGCAATGTGGAATGGATTCAATCAATGTTGAATGGGATCAGGTGTAGAATGTTCAGACAATGTAGTATGAAGTCGGTGAATGTTGACTGGGGTCAGACAATGTAGAATGAAGTCGGTGAATGTTGACTGGAGTTAGATAGTGTATAATGGAATCAGTGAATGTTGACTGGGGTCAGTCAATGTAGAATGGAGTCAGGGAATGTTGACTGGGGTCAGACAATGTAGAACGGAGTCAGTGAATGTTGACTGGGGTCATCCGATGTAAAATGGAGTCAGTGAATGTTGACTGGGGTCAGCCAATGTAGAAAGTGAATGTAGACTGGGGTCAGCCAATTAAGAATGGAGCCAGTGAATGTAGACTGGGGTCAGCCAATGTAGAATGGAGTCAATGACTGGGTCAGACAATGCAGAATGGAGTCAGTGAATGTTGACTGGGGTCAGCCAATGTAGAATGGAGGCAGTGAATGTAGACTGGGGTCAGCCAACGTAAAATGCAGTCAGTGAATGTTGACTGGGGTCAGACAATGTAGAATGGAGTCGGTGAATGTTGACTGGGGTCAGACAATGTATAATAGAGTCAGTGAATGTTGACTGGGGTCAGCCAATGTATAATGGAGTCAGTGAATGTTGACTGGGGTCAGACAATGTAGAATGGAGTCAGTGAATGTTGACTGGGGTCAGCCAATGTAGAAAGTGAATGTTGACTGGGGTCAGCCAATTTAGAATGGAGCCAGTGAATATAGACTGGGGTCAGACAATATAGAATGAAGTCAGTGAATGTTGACTGGGGTAAGCCAATGTAGAATGGAGTCAGTGAATGTTGACTGGGGTCAGCCAATGTAGAATGGAGGCAGTGAATGTTGACTGGGGTCAGACAATGTAGAATGGAGTCAGTGAATGTTGACTGGGGTCAGCCAATGTAGAAAGTGAATGTTGACTGGGGTCAGCCAATTTAGAATGGAGCCAGTTAATATAGACTGGGGTCAGACAATATAGAATGAAGTCAGTGAATGTTGACTGGGGTAAGCCAATGTAGAATGGAGTCAGTGAATGTTGACTGGGGTCAGACAATGTAAAATGGAGTCAGTGAAAGTTGACTGGGGTCAGACAATGTAGAAAGGAATCAGCGAATGTTGACTGGGGTCAGACAATGTAGAATGGAGTCAGTGAATGTTAACTGGGGTCAGACAATGTGGAATGCAGTCATTGAATGTTGACTGGGGTCAGCCAATGTAGAATGGAGTCAATGAATGATGACTGGGGTCAGCCCATGTAAAATTGAATTAGTGAATGTTGACTGGGGTCAGACAATGTAGAATGGAGTCAGTGAATGTTGGCTGGGGTCAGCCAATGTAGAATAGAGTCAGTGAATGTTGACTGGGGTCAGCCAATGTATAATGGAGTCAGTGAATGTTGACTGGGGTCAGACAATGTAGAATGGAGTCAGTGAATGTTGACTGGGGTCAGTCAATGTAGAAAGTGAATGTTGACTGGGGTCAGCCAATTTAGAATGGAGCCAGTGAATATAGACTGGGGTCAGACCATATAGAATGAAGTCAGTGAATGTTGACTGAGGTAAGCCAATGTAGAATGGAGTCAGTGAATGTTGACTGGGGTCAGCCAATGTAGAATGGAGGCAGTGAATGTTGACTGGGGTCAGCCAATGTAGAATGTAGTCAGTGAAAGTTGACTGGGGTCAGACAATGTAGAAAGGAATCAGCGAATGTTGACTGGGGTCAGACAATGTAGAATGGAGTCAGTGAATGTTAACTGGGGTCAGACAATGTGGAATGCAGTCAATGAATGTTGACTGGGGTCAGCCAATGTAGAATGGAGTCAGTGAATGATGACTGGGGTCAGCTCATGTAAAATGGAATTAGTGAATGTTGACTGGGGTCAGACAATGTAGAATGGAGTCAGTGAATTTTGGCTGGGGTCAGCCAATGTAGAATGGAGTCAATAAATGTTTACTGGGGTCAGCCAATGTAGAATGAATTAGTGAAAGGTAATTTTGTGGTTTTCCTCCCAGACGAGGATAGGTCATTTAGAAATATCTATATACTTTCTACAGGAAAAAGATCGCTCTAATTAGACTAATGGAACGATCTCATTTTCGTGGATCTTATCAGATACGCCACAAGAGGAAATTTCATTAAGCGTTTATTTATTTCCGACTTTTAACAGCGTGACTTTACGGACTGTATTGCACCGTTCTTCATTAATAGCATTAATAAATAAACCATAATATATATCGTCTAACAGCCCGGGCTAGGAAAAACTGCGCAAAATTCCATTGATACATTGAGCTAGTAGGATATTTCAGATAACAAAAAAGCAAACAATGATATTCATTAAAATCGATTGCATAAACGTATATTTAAAAAAGTGTATGACAAAAAATTTGGTTAATTATTATATTCATTTTGCAATTTCAATGTCAAACTCTCTCAATTTAGAGGTTAAATTAACCAATCCCACCTACCAAGTCAGTTCTCTCTCATTTGTTCCCATGTTATGGTGGTTCCATGTACGTTGTGTGTAGCAGAATTAGGCCAGAGTGTATCGTGCATACCATAATATACGACTGACAATGTGTGTAGTAGGAGAAGGTCAGAGTGTATCCTGCATGCCTTTAGATACAACTGACATTGCGTGTAGTAGAATAAGGCCAGAGTGTATCGTGCATGCCGTAAGATACGTCTGACATTGTGTATAGCAGAATAACGACAGAGTGTATCGTGCATGCCGTAATATACGACTGACATTGTGTGTAGTAGAATACGGCCATAGTGTATCGTGAATGTCGTAATATACGACTGACATTGTGTGTAGTAGAATAAGGCCAGAGTGTATCGTGCATGCCGTAATATACGACTTACATTGTGTGTAGTAGAATACGGTCATAGTGTATCGTGCATGGCGTAATATACGACTGACAATGTGTGTAGTACAATAAGGCCAGAGTGTATCGTGCATGCCGTAATATACGACTGACATTGTGTGTAGTAGAATATGGCCATAGTGTATCGTGCATGCCGTAATATACGACTGGCATCGTGTGTAGTAAAATAAGGCCAGAGTGTATCGTGTTTGCCGTAAAATACGACTGACATTGTGTGTAGTAAAATAAGGCCAGAGTGTATCCTGCTTGCCGTAAGATACGACTGACATTGTGTGCAGTAGAATAAGGGCAGAGTGTATCCTGCATGCCGTAAGATACGACTTGCATTGTGTGTAGTAGAATAAAGCCATAGTGTATCGTGCATGCCGTAATACACGACTGACATTGTATGTAGTAGAATAAGGCAGAGTGTATTCTGCATGCCGTAAGATACGACTTGCATTGTGTGTAGTAGAATAAGGCCATAGTGTATCCTGCATGCCGTAATATATGACATATTGTATGTAGTAGAATAAGGCCAGAGTGTATCGTGCATGCCGTAATATACGACTGACATTGTGTGTAGTAGAATAAGGCCAGAGTGTATCCTGCATGCCGTAATATACGGCTTACATTGTGTGTAGTAGAATAAGGCCAGTGTATATCCTGCATGCCGTAAGATACGACTGACATTGTGTGTAGTAGAACATAGCCAGATTGTATCCTGCATGCCGTAATATACGACTGGCATTGTATGTAGTAGAATAAGGCCAGAGTGTATCGTGCATGCCGTAAGATACGACTGACATTGTGTGTAGTAGAACATAGCCAGATTGTATCCTGCATGCCGTAATATATGACTTACATTGTGTAAGCATAAATATAAGACCAGCGTGTATCATGTATGCCGTAATATACGACTGGCACAGTATGTAGAAGAATAAGGCCAGAGTGTATCGTGCATGCCGTAATATACGACTTGCATTGTCTGTAGTAGAATAAGACCAGCGTGCCGTAATATAAGACTGAGACATTGTGTGTAGTAGAACATAGCCAGAGTGTATCGGCATGCCGTAATATATGACTTACATTGTGTGTAGTAGAATAAGACCAGCGTGTATCCTGCATGCCGTAATATACGACTTACATTGTTTGTAGTAGAATAAGACCAGCGTGTATCGTGCATGCCGTAATATACGACTTACATTGTCTGTAGTAGAATAAGACCAGCGTGCCGTAATATAAGACTGAGACATTGTGTGTAGTAGAACATAGCAAGAGTGTATCGGCATGCCGTAATATATGACTTACATTGTGTGTAGTAGAATAAGACCAGCGTGTATCCTGTATGCCGTAAGATACGACTTACATTGTGTGTAGTACCGTAATATACGACTGAAATTGTGTGTAGTAGAATAATGCCAGAGTGTTTCCCGCATGCCGTAATATACGACTTACATTGTGTGTAATAGAATAAGACCAGCTTGTATCCTGCATACCGTAATACATGTACTATACGACTTACATTTTGTGTAGTAGAATAAGGCCAGCGTGTATCGTGCATGCCGTAATATACGACTGACATTGTGTGTAGTAGAATAAGACCAGAGTGTATCGTGCATGCCGTAATATACGACTAACATTGTGTGTAGTAGATTAAGGTCATAATGTATCGTGCATTCTGTTATATACGACTGACATTGTGTGTAGTAGAATAAGGCCAGAGTATATCGTGTATGTCGTTAGATACGACTGACATTGTTTGTAGTAGAATAAGGCCAGAGTGTATTATGCATGTCGTAATATACGACTGACAATGTGTGTAGTAGAATAAGGTCAGAGTGTATCGTGCATGGCGTAATATACGACTGACATTGTGTGTAGTAGAATAATGTCAGAGTGTATCGTGCATGCCGTAATATACGACTGACATTGTGTGTAGTAGATTAAGGTCATAATGTATCGTGCATTCCGTAATATACGACTGACATTGTGTGTAGTAGAATAAGACCAGAGTATATCGTGCATGTCTTAGATACGACTGACATTGTGAGTAGTAGAATAAGGGAAGAGTGTATTCTGCATGCCGTAAGATACGACTTGCATTGTGTGTAGTAGAATAAGGCCATAGTGTATCATGCATGCCATAATATACGACTGACACTGTATGTAGTAGAATAAGGCAGAGTGTATTCTGCATGCCGTAAGATACGACTGACATTGTGTGTAGTAGAATAAAGCTATAGTGTATCGTGCATGCCGTAATATATGACTTATATTGTATGTAGTAGAATAAGGCCAGAGTGTATCGTGCATGCCGTAATATATGACTTATATTGTAAGTAGTAGAATAAGGCCAGAGTGTATCGTGCATGCCGTAATATACTACTGACATTGTGTGTAGTAGAATAAGGCCAGAGTGTATCATCCATGCCGTAATATATGACTTATATTGTATGTAGTAGAATAAGGCCAGAGTGTATTGTGCATGCCGTAATATACTACTGACATTGTGTGTAGTAGAATAAGGCCAGAGTGTATCATGCATGCCGTAATATACGACTGACATTGTGTGTAGTAGAATAAGGCCAGAGTGTATCATGCATGCTGTAATATACGACTGACATTGTGTGTAGTGCAATAAGACCAGCGTGTATCCTGCATGCCGTAACATACGATTTATATTGTGGGTAGTAGAATAAGGCCAGAGTGTATCCTGCATGCCATAATATACGACTTACATTGTGTGTAGTAGAATAAGGCCAGCGTGTATCCTGCATGGCGTAATATACGACTTACATTGTGTTTGTGTAGTAGAATAAGGCGAGCGTGTATCCTGCATACAGTAAGATACGACTATGTGGAGATAACATTCAGAATTTGCATTAAAACTGCATTTCGGAGCTTCAGGTTGTTATATGTCAATTCTGCATAGCTGTATCCGGAAGTCAGTGAAGAGTAACTATATATTACTTTAGGCTTTAGGCGAATTCTTTGGATCGCCTTAAACCCAGTTCAATGTCCACTTGTTCAGTCTTCTTAACAGGTGTCATTATTTCAATAATTTATTAACAATTAAAGTACAGTGTATGTTAAATAAAAACGCCCCGGTTGATTTCGGGGTTAAGTGTGATGTTCTGCTGTCAATAAATACTGAAAAGGTGATCCCTTGGAAGCAACAAACACAAACAATAGATAGAAGTAGCAGACTCGGTTTTATTGAGTATGTTCATGAGAGGTAATTTAGGGTGCAACACTTTTCACGCCTCCTATCACCGGCTTAAGAGGTATTCTACTTTAAAGCCACAAAGATCGGGCTTGATGATCCGGTTTAATCCCATAAGTACACTTTAATGTTATCATGGTTATTGTTTAAGAGTAAATGTTCAGTCTTCTATATTTAATACAATTTCTGTGTCACATGTGAACGGACTACAGACACATGATGAAATCGCATTTCAGTTGTTTTATTACGACAGCTGTATTTGACTTACAACCACATATATGTAGCTTCAGTAATTGTTTGTTAAGTGCTCAGTGGTAAAAGTAAGCGTTTAGTTAGTGAAGGCTTAATATTGTCATTCCAACTAAGTGCCTGGTAATGAGTTGGTGCTGCGGTGCTTATACGTTGTTGATTTTCATGGGGGCAAGCTTAAATCATCTTTTAGTGGTGACAAAATGACATATCGAAGTGTATACATGTCATGGAATGCATCTTTTTCTGAGTCAAGCAAACGGCTAGTATATGCCAGGATATGCTGCAAAATGTCTCGTCTAGACCATATGCGTCAAGACAAACATGTAGAAGCTTCTTTCTATTTTTGTTTGGAAGCGCTATTCACTTTACCGAGACTATGTGCCGTTGCCTTCCGGCTAACAAAATGTCAAGATTTTGAACATACCGATCCTTCGATATACACAAGAGGCGTGATCCCGAAGAATGGCGGGATTGGCCGAGTTTGCACGATTGGTTACGGGAAGCAGCAACTCTTCAGGCCTGCCAAATCTCCGGATAAAATCCGGATTCTGGATTTAAGTGTATTTCGTGCACTGGTCATGTTACGTTGCCTAGTCAGCGAAGCAAAAGAGGGTATTTACAAGTGTCAAATTAATGGGGGTCATCAGTGTAATGTTCTGACTGAATATACAAGTAACGCCTAATGATATAATTAGTTCCTTCAGTAACATAGCAGCATGTTAAATAGTATCAATATATCGCTTGTTCTTTAACTGAAATAACAAGTGCGAGGAGCTAGCGATTGGGATCCTTCTGTGTGGTGTAACTATAATAGCTGCTGCCATGTACGATGTTTATAATTTGTTTAAGAGTTAAGAAGAGTGAATTTGAATTTAGCAATATATGTGTATGTAGAATAGTATGATCACTTTCATAAAAAAAAAAGAAAAAAAAAGGGGGGGGGTGTAAAAATTAAAACAAGTGTTTCTACTCATATTAAAAATACCTCCGTAAAACACCATTTGTGTGCATGTTGAAGTATGCTGATCTATTATTTTCTATAATTATCAAACAAAACATACGTATTAATTACATAATTAATTTAACTTTGCGCTTTAAAAAAATGAGATCAAAATTTAATTGCATAAATAATTTAAATTTGCGCTTTAAAATATAAGAGCAAAAATGAAGTTGCGCGTCGAAATTTTGATTTAAAACAGTTCTTTGCACGCTTTATATCTTAAATTTTAAACATCCCAGGATAATGATTTAACAGGTTTAGGCAGGCCAGACTCTTTACTCGTGTCAAAATAACTGGCTGAAATTCGTGCCAAAGCACGTTTTGTAATCACGTTGAAGGCAGTTCTTATGGTATATGAAACACAACGTTTTGTCGACAGGATCAGGAAAATCAGAACTTTGACGCGTGCCAAAACAACTGATTGTAATCTGTGAAATCGTTTTATTTCGTTGGTATTAAATTTCGCGATTCTTTCCAAAAAGACACTTTTGAGGGGACTTAATTTCGCGTATTTCTGATTTTGGAGAAAAAAAACTGTAAAAAAAGAACTGTATATCGATAAATTTGTCCAAGATTTGTAAGTGCAAACACGTCCCCAAGCTACGTATTGGCAGAGCTGTCTGGCGATTACGTCAGACCTGTCCTGTCGCATGTCAAATAAACAATTTCGGTACCCTGTCTGACACCATTGTTTGTTTGGGAAGAAAATGGCGGACACCTGCGTCGATGTGTGTCAAATATCTGTGATTTTATTGGCTAACAGCTATAATTAGCTCATGAATATTTATGAATGGCGATACGCCAAATAAGGAGTGTTAATTAACATGTCGCCAGTTGTCAATCATTTATCCATTTCAACCAATCAAACCAAAACGATACCTCCGACATCGGACAAACAACAGCACGTGTTACTGTATAATAAAGCACGTGCAACTATGTTATACTATAACCTATTGTCAATATACTCCGACATCAACAAAAGGGCGGAGATATAGAGGATATTTGTTTGTTTGGAGTGAATATAGGATTTATTTTCATCGAGAAATGAGAAAACTGATATTTTCACGAGTGCTTTAGCACGAAGTGAGAAAAGTTATATTTTCACTCGTGCTTCTCACTTCGAGATGGAAATAAATCCTGTATTCACGACAAACTAATAAATATTCTATTTATTATATATTCTTTTTATCATGCAACGCTACCAAACTGTTTCAAACAGAAAATACGTTTCGTTCTGACAGTTCCCCTTTAACGTATTCGCGGATAAATATAGTAACGCCAGCACGTGAGGCGATTTACAAATATTTAGTGCCCATAGAATATAGTTCTAATCTTTGACACGAATTTTGACTGTTATAAGCAAATGTTTAAAAAAAAGTAGTTCCATTTTTTTCGGCAGTGAGAATATAAGTTCTTATATTCTCACTGTGAAAATATAAACAATGAGAATATAAGGTTGATTCTAACCATACAATCCACTATTTCACTGGGAAGTATATAATAAATCTAAGTACTGGCGACATGTCAATTGAATTGAATATTAACGGCTCATCAACAAAGTATAGGTTATTTAGAGCCGCCCTAGAGAGAGGGGAAGGATACATAGGAATCCGGAAACCGTGCCCTACTCCTTTTATCGAATAGATTACTATGGTTCTTTAACGTGCTCGGAGGATATACCGATACACGGGACGCCAGGTTTACGTCCCCATCCGACGGACGAGGCTAAGGAATGTTAAAAAGGTACTAGTAATTGAAACACGTTAAGTTGTTTTGATTGTATGATAATAGTATTAACTGATATGTAAACAAAGAAGTCGTACTGTATTGTGTTTTAAATGTTGCTATGTTAGCGTGTGTTTTGTTTTGTTACTAGTATTTATTTTGTTGTTGATTAAATATATAAAATCTATACGTGTTCCAATTATTGAAAGTACCTACAATATTCACTTTGCAAAGTAAATTGCCGACCTCTAAAGGTCAGTACGCTGCAGAAGATGACAACGATAACAAATATCATTCGCGAATGGATTTATTAGTCTGCTTGCGTAAACACAGGTGTGTCAACACATCGGCATACATACTGGAATTGAAAAGATTAAAATTGAATTGAAATAAATTGTTTAAACATATTTATTTTACATCGATTACAAGTTATTGCAACTTAGATTAATCACTCTCGATGGCTTCCTGGGTAGAACCAGTACTAAGCAATGTGGATTAATTATCTTGCTCAAGGATAAATAACGTGGTCGCGACGGAGGATCGAACCCACGACCTCTCGATCAGGAGTCCGGCGCTCTACCACTGGACCACGCACTCCACGAAATAAATGTTGTTTAACGGCTCATCAACACAGTATAGGTTATTTAGAGACGCCCCAGAGAGAGGGGAAGGTTAAAACAAACAAGCAAGTTTTATTTTTTTTATTATCAATTATTCAATACATAAATACATAATGATAAACGTTTTATCTGCAATAACAACCTGGTTCAATAAATATTAAACTCATTGATAAAACTGCAATACATAACCGATCGGGAATTTTTAAGCAGTTTTCGTACACATTTATAATCGTGGAGATTTGATTTCGCAGCTTGGGTCAACCACGAAATACGCGAAATTAAATCCCCCACGAAATATAACGATTTCACAGTGAAACAAATCACTGTAATCTGTGCTAAGGATTGTTTTCCGAAAATTCGTATGTGCTGGCGGTATGTATGGCATGTGTCAGGGGTGTTAAAGAGAGAACATGAATACGAAATACGGATAGCGACACGGAAGCGTTTGCATTGAGTTTTTCGGATAAGACACTACATATAAAACGCCCTATATAAACACAATGAAAGTAGAGTTTAAGTTATATAAACACAATGGAAGGAGATTTTATTGGCTAAGAAAGTAAGCCAACTCCACAAGAGGAACTTTACAATTCATAAAGGCATTTATTTAATTCCCGACTTAAAAGTCGTACTTTAGCAGCGTGTCTTTACGAGCTGTTAATGTGCAGGCCTTATGCATTGGAAAGTCAATATCCTAAAATGGTAAATATTTTCTCATATTCTCATACATTGTATGGCTTCGTTCAGAAATAAGAACATCAATTGCAATATCACTTAAAGAGACTGGAGGCGATCTTGAGAAATTAAGGGTGTCACTCCAAATACGAATGCGTACATATGCATTAAATTGGGCCCCATGATCCGTCAGATTGAATTATCGTTAATGAAATAATTTGTTCTGGCAAACTCAGCGACTCGGCTAGTTTGTGTTGTATAAACCATTAATATCAGGTAATATGATGATATTAGTCAATATGATGCTTTAAAACGGCTCTTATAAATTATTGTTTTGTAGTCTAAGTCTACTTTATGTGAATAATATGCACAGTTATTAACAATATAAACTGCGTTTTAATTAATGCTGATGATTAAGCAACAAAAAACAGCCCAGGTGTCGTGTTTTCCAGTTGAATTGAATGTTGTTTAACGGCTCATCAACACAGTATAGGTTATTTAGAGCCGCCCCAGAGAGAGTGGAAGGATACATAGGATCCGGGAACCTGCCCTACTCTTATTATCGAATAGATTCCTATGGTTCTTTAACGTGCTCGGAGGATAGACCGATACACGGGACCGCCCGGTTTACGTCCCCATCCGACGGACGAGGCTAAGGTAAAGTGTCTTGCCCAAGAACACACCGACGGAACTCAGTGGCACCACGGAGGATTGAACCCGGGGCCTCCGGTTACAAATCCGCCGCGCTACCGACTGCGCCACGCCAGCCCTTGTTTTCCAGTTGAATAATATGTACAACTATTAACACTATTTACCTGTATATTTCGTTTTAATTAATACCGATGATTAAGCAACAAACACCAGCCCAGGTGTCGCGTTTTCCATGATAAACATTTTCATAAACAATAATTAAACCGAAGGTAACATGAGGCCTATTTACATTATAGCGGTTTTCATTTGTATTCGGGCTTACACCAATCACTCTTTCAGATCGCCTCCAGTACCTTTAACAACTCCAGGTACCGGAAATGTATCCCGCCTCCAGTACCTTTAACAACGCCAGGTATCGGAAATGCATCCCGCCTCCAGTACCTTTAACAACCCCAGGTTTTGGAAATGTATCCCGCCTCCAGTACCTTTAACAACCCCAGATATCGGAAATGTATCCCGCCTCCAGTACCTTTAACAACCCCAGATATCGGAAATATATCCCGCCTCCAGTACCTTTAACAACCCCAGATATCGGAAATATCTCCCGCCTCCAGTAACTTTAACAACCCCAGGTATCGGAAATGTATCCCGCCTTCAGTACCTTTAACAACCCCAGGTATCGGAAATATATTCCGCCTCCAGTACCTTTAACAACCCCAGGTATCGGAAATATATTCCGCCTCCAGTACCTTTAACAACCACAGGTATTGGAAATGTATCCCGCCTCCAGTACCTTTAACAACCCCAGGTATCGGAAATGCATCCCGTCTCCAGTACCTTTAACGACCCCAGGTATCGGAAATATATCCCAGTGTTCCAAGACATGCCGTTTTGTTGTTGTTTTTTTTTCCATTATTATTTCAAAATATGCCAAGCGTACGGTGTCCTGTTAGGGACATCGACCATCGCATCTTACCATCGCATTTTACCGTCGATCGTCGCATATTACCATCGACCATCGACATAGAAATTGTTCTACGGTACTCGTGAGATCTTGATCAGCATGAGAATTGATAAGTCGATGGTCGATGGTTGATGGTAAGATGCGATGGTCGATGGCAAGATGCGATGGTCGATGGTAAGGTACGATGGTAAGATGCGATGGTAAGATGCGATGGTCGATGGTAAGATGCGATGGTCGATGGTAAAATGCTATGGTCGATGGTAAGATGCGATGGTAAGATACGATGGTCGATGGTAAGATGCGATGGTCGATGGCAAGATGCGATGGTCGAAGGTAAGGTACGATGGTAAGATGCGATGGTCGATGGTAAGATGCGATGGTAAGATGCGATGGTCGATGGTAAGATGCGATGGTCGATGGTAAAATGCTATGGTCGATGGTAAGATGCGATGGTAAGATACGATGGTCGATGGTAAGATGCGATGGTCGATGGTTCATCGCATCTTACCATCGACCATCGCATCTTACCATCGACTATCACATCTTACCATCGCATCTTACCATCGACCATCGTATCTTACCATCGACCATAGCATCTTACCATCGACCATCGACCTAGGTCGGTGGTCGATGGTAAGATGCGATGGTAACATGGCCCTAACAGGACACCGTACAAGCGCTTGTATGACGGCTGTAAAGAGTCGCCCGACTCTTGTTTTTGTGTTGCTTCCAAGGGAACCCCTTTTTAGCAGCATTTATTTTCTTAAACCAATCAGGTTTGTTTGAAGTTAAACTGGCAACCGGATATTCTTTAATACTGTTTCCCTGATAATATCATTTTGTTTTTTCTTAACTGAACTCCATAAGTTAAATACACAGTTTAAAATAAAGAAATAATTCAAAAACGTTATCCGGATAGCGTTCTCTCATTATTTGTGTTCCCTTTATCGGGCGTTTCGTAGTCTGCTTTCAGTTGTTAATTTATACTTTTAAATATTCTATCATGACTTCAATTTGTTTAAAGTAGTTTTAGGGAAGGTTTTAATCAGATAACGTTTCCATTCTAGACGCCAATCTAGGCTAAGAGTTTCGAATCTGTCTGATAAGGTATTACAATAAATACGAGTACTTTTTTGTTCTACTGTATTGTTCATCCCATAACTTGTAGTGTGGGAGTGTAATACAGCCATGTCGTAAATATCATAATACACTAGTGTAATAATCATGCAAATGAAAGCCAAATTACCGCTCGATGTCCTATCGAAATTACCTTACCGGGAATTACCGTGAATTATCAGGTCACGGAAATCGACGAGGCACTATATAGGCAGCGTCATTAATAAATGTACGTCATGTGGCACTATCGGGCTCGTCCTGGAGCATCCCGAGAGACACCAGCGGTGGTTCGCCTGTATAATTAGAATTTCAGGGACGAATTTCAATCTGGTGAGGGTGTATGTTACCCGGTACAGGTAAATAGTGAATAATCGATTCCTAACCGTATGTCCTCGATAGCTCATGACTGTGATGAAATGAAACTCACATTCGTGCTTATTTAATATTATTTCATTAAACTCTTTGGATACAATTAATATTCTGCTCGGAACAGCCTCGGATCATCATATACATGTATACTACTCTTTTAATACATTGACTATTTGACTGGCTTGTACACGGCTTGTACACGGCTTGTAATCAGTGGAGCTACCTCAGTTTGGAGGTGACTGGAAAAGTACTCCAACGCCACTTCCGAGCTAGTTGCAACACCAAAAATAAGGTAAACAAGGTCGATATGCTTTACTATTTCTTCCTTATGTTTTTCTTATTTGCCTTGATATGAAAAAATCCGGGAATGCAGTTCCGTGCAGTTATGTTTAAGCTTCGCACACATTTGTTTTTGAATGATGCCTACTTTGACCTCAGGGACTTTCAGCCCGTTAGAACAGTTTTTGTTATCAACTTTATCGCCTCCACTTTGTTTTCATAGTTGTGCCTATTTTACGCTTCATATCGACATGGACATATCGAATATCAAATATTGCCTGTCGACAAATGAACAACACGGATAAGTTTCATGGGTGTTTCACTGTGTTTAACCAATGCCACAGAGCTAACATAAAGGTGTAAGTGAATATATTATAATGTACTTAAAAAACAGTCTCTCAATATATCTATGTATCAGACTTCAAATGCAGTTATATGCATAAGGAAATATCCTTTTCCAATCTCTTTATAAAGGGGCATCCTTCTCTTTCGGAAACATGCTGGGGACTCTAGATAATATAATCGCACAGCAGGTAGGAATACATTTTTTAAAACAAGAACGTACACATTCCACGACAAATGGAATTTCAATATTTTATTTGGAGGTTATAACATCAACATGATTGATGTTCATACTCTTGGAACAGCAAAAATCACATGCTTTGAAATAATGGCTTAAAACTAGAACTATCACTATGACATGAATACGCTCGCAAACTAGAGCTCACTATGGGATGAATACCCTCGCAAACTAGAACTATCACTATGGGATGAATACCCTCGCAAATTAGAACTATCACTATGGGATGAATACCCTCGCAAATTAGAACTATCACTTTGGGATGAATACCGTCGTGAACTAAAACTATCACTATGGGATGAATACGCTCGCAAGCTAGAGCTCACTATGGGATGAATACGCTCGCAAAGTAGAACTATCACTATGGGATGAATACACTCGCAAATTAGAACTATCACTTTGGGATGAATACCGTCGTGAACTGGAACTATCACTATGACATGAATACGCTCGAAAACTAGAGCTCACTATGGGATGAATACCCTCGCAAACTAGAACTATCACTATGGGATGAATACCCTCGCAAACTAGAACTATCACTACGGGATTAATACCCTCGTAAACTAGAGCTATCACTATGGGATGAATACCCTCGTGAACTGGAACTATCACTATGACATGAATACGCTCGAAAACTAGAGCTCACTATGGGATGAATACCCTCGCAAACTAGAACTATCACTATGGGATGAATACCCCTCGTAAACTAGAACTATCATTATGCCATGAATACCCTCGCAAACTAGAACTATCACTGTGGGATGAATACCCTAAACTAGAAATCACTATGGGATGAATAGCCTCGCAAGCTAGAATTATCAATATGGGATGAATACCCTCTAAATTTGAACTATCACTATGGGATGAATACGCTTGAAAACTAGAGCTCACTATGGGATGAATACCCTCGTGAACTAGAACTATCACTACGGGATGAATACCCTCGTAAACTAGAACTATCACTACGGGATGAATACCCTCGCAAACTAGAACTATCACTATGGGATGAATAGCCTCGTAAACTAGAGCTATCACTATGACATGAATACCCTCGCAAAGTAGAACTCATTATGAGATGAATACCCTCGCAAACTAGAACTATCACTATGGGATGAATACCCCTCGTAAACTAGAACTATCACTATGCCATGAATACCCTCGCAAACTAGAACTATCACTATGGGATGAATACCCTCGTAAACTAGAAATCACTATGGGATGAATAGCCTCGCAAGCTAGAATTATCAATATGGGATGAATACCCTCGCAAATTTGAACTATCACTATGGGAGGAATACCTTCGTAAACTAGAACTATCAGTATGACATGATGAATACCCTCGCAATGTAGAACTCACTATGAGATGAATACCCTCGTAAACTAGAACTATCACTATGGGATGAAAAGCCTCGTAAACTAGAACTATCACTATGGGATGAATAGCCTCGTAAACTAGAGCTATCACTATGACATGCATACCCTCGCAAAGTAGAACTCATTATGAGATGAATACCCTCGTAAACTAGAACTATCACTATGACATGAATACCCTCGCAAAGTAGAACTCACTATGAGATGAATACCCTCGCAAACTAGAACTATCACTATGGGACGAATAGCCTCGAAAACTAGAACTATAACTATGACATAAATACGCTCGCAAAGTAGAACTCACTATGGGATGAATGCCCTCGTAAACTAGAACTATAAATATGGAATGAATACCCTCGTAAACTATCACTATCACTATGGGATGAATACCCTCGCAAATTAGAACTATCACTTTGGGATGAATACCGTCGTGAACTAAAACTATCACTATGGGATGAATATGCTCGCAAACTAGAGCTCACTATGGGATGAATACGCTCGCAAAGTAGAACTATCACTATGGGATGAATACACTCGCAAATTAGAACTATCACTTTGGGATGAATACCGTCGTGAACTGGATCACTATGACATGAATACGCTCGAAAACTAGAGCTCACTATGGGATGAATACCCTCGCAAACTAGAACTATCACTACGGGATGAATACCCTCGTAAACTAGAGCTATCACTATGGGATGAATACCCTCGTGAACTGGAACTATCACTATGACATGAATACGCTCGAAAACTAGAGCTCACTATGGGATGAATACCCTCGCAAACTAGAACTATCACTATGGGATGAATACCCCTCGTAAACTAGAACTATCACTATGCCATGAATACCCTCGCAAACTAGAACTATCACTATGGGATGAATACCCTCGTAAACTAGAAATCACTATGAGATGAATAGCCTCGCAAGCTAGAATTATCAAAATGGGATGAATACCCTCTAAATTTGAACTATCATTATGGGATGAATAGCCTCGTAAACTAGAGCTATCACTATGACATGAATACCCTCGCAAAGTAGAACTCATTATGAGATGAATACCCTCGCAAACTAGAACTATCACTATGGGATGAATACCCCTCGTAAACTAGAACTATCACTATGCCATGAATACCCTCGCAAACTAGAACTATCACTATGGGATGAATACCCTCGTAAACTAGAAATCACTATGGGATGAATAGCCTCGCAAGCTAGAATTATCAATATGGGATGAATACCCTCGCAAATTTGAACTATCACTATGGGAGGAATACCTTCGTAAACTAGAACTATCAGTATGACATGATGAATACCCTCGCAAAGTAGAACTCACTATGAGATGAATACCCTCGTAAACTAGAACTATCACTATGGGATGAATAGCCTCGTAAACTAGAACTATCACTATGGGATGAATAGCCTCGTAAACTAGAGCTATCACTATGACATGCATACCCTCGCAAAGTAGAACTCATTATGAGATGAATACCCTCGTAAACTAGAACTATCACTATGACATGAATACCCTCGCAAAGTAGAACTCACTATGAGATGAATACCCTCGCAAACTAGAACTATCACTATGGGACGAATAGCCTCGAAAACTAGAACTATAACTATGACATAAATACGCTCGCAAAGTAGAACTCACTATGGGATGAATGCCCTCGTAAACTAGAACTATAAATATGGAATGAATACCCTCGTAAACTATCACTATCACTATGGGATGAATACCCTCGCAAATTAGAACTATCACTTTGGGATGAATACCGTCGTGAACTAAAACTATCACTATGGGATGAATACGCTCGCAAACTAGAGCTCACTATGGGATGAATACGCTCGCAAAGTAGAACTATCACTATGGGATGAATACACTCGCAAATTAGAACTATCACTTTGGGATGAATACCGTCGTGAACTGGATCACTATGACATGAATACGCTCGAAAACTAGAGCTCACTATGGGATGAATACCCTCGCAAACTAGAACTATCACTACGGGATGAATACCCTCGTAAACTAGAGCTATCACTATGGGATGAATACCCTCGTGAACTGGAACTATCACTATGACATGAATACGCTCGAAAACTAGAGCTCACTATGGGATGAATACCCTCGCAAACTAGAACTATCACTATGGGATGAATACCCCTCGTAAACTAGAACTATCACTATGCCATGAATACCCTCGCAAACTAGAACTATCACTATGGGATGAATACCCTCGTAAACTAGAAATCACTATGAGATGAATAGCCTCGCAAGCTAGAATTATCAAAATGGGATGAATACCCTCTAAATTTGAACTATCACTATGGGATGAATACGCTCGAAAACAAGAGCTCACTATGGGATGAATACCCTCGTGAACTAGAACTATCACTACGGGATGAATACCCTCGTAAACTAGAACTATCACTACGGGATGAATACCCTCGCAAACTAGAACTATCACTATGGGATGAATAGCCTCGTAAACTAGAGCTATCACTATGACATGAATACCCTCGCAAAGTAGAACTCATTTTGAGATGAATACCCTCGTAAACTAGAACGATCACTATGGGATGACTAGTCTCGTAAACTTGAACTATCACTATGCCATGAATACCCTCGCAAACTAGAACTATCACTATGGGATGAATACCCTCGTAAACTAGAAATCACTATGGGATGAATAGCCTCGCAAGCTAGAATTATCAATATGGGATGAATACCCTCGCAAATTTGAACTATCACTATGGGATGAATGCCCTCGTAAACTAGAACTATCAGTATGACATGATGAATACCCTCGCAAAGTAGAACTCACTATGAGATGAATACCCTCGTAAACTAGAACTATCACTATGGGATGAATAGCCTCGTAAACTAGAACTATCACTATGGGATGAATAGCCTCGTAAACTAGAGCTATCACTATGACATGAATACCCTCGCAAAGTAGAACTCATTATCAGATGAATACCCTCGTAAACTAGAACTATCACTATGACATAAATACCCTCGCAAAGTAGAACTCACTAGGAGATGAATACCCTCGCAAACTAGAACTATCACTATGGGACGAATAGCCTCGAAAACTAGAACTATCACTATGACATGAATACGCTCGCAAAGTAGAACTCACTATGGGATGAATGCCCTCGTAAACTAGAACTATAAATATGGAATGAATACCCTCGTAAACTATCACTATCACTACGGGATGAATACCCTCATAAACTAGAACTATCACTATGAAATGAATACCCTCGCAAAGTAGAACGCACTATGGGATGAATGCCCTCGTAAACGAAAACTATCACTATGGGATGAATACCCTCATAAACCATAACTATCACTTTGGTATGAATACCCCCGCAAACTAGAATTATTACTATGGGATGAATACCCTGGTAAACTAGAACTATCACTATGCCATGAATATCCTCGCAAACTAAAAATATGACTATGGGATGAATACCCTCGTAAACTAGAACTCACTATGGGATGAATAGCCTCGCAAGCTAGAATTATCACTATGAGATGAATACCTTCGCAAATTTGAACTATCATTATGGACTGAATGCCCTCGTAAACTAGAACTATCACTATGGGATGAATGTCCTCGTAAACTACAACTAGAACTATGGGATGAATACCCTCGTCAACCAGAATTATCACTATGGAATGAATACCCCCGCAAACTAGAACTATCACTATGAGATGAATACCCTTATAAACTAGAACTATCACTATGCCATGAATACCCTCGCAAACTAGAACTATCACTATGGGATGAATACCCTCGTAAAATAGAATTATCACGATGGTGTGAATACCGTCTCAAATTTGAGCAATCACTATTGGATGACTGCCCTCGTAAACTAGAACTATCACTATGGGATGAATGTCCTCGTAAACTAGAACTGTAACTATGGGATGATTATCCTCGTCAACCAGAACTATCACTATGGGATGAATACCATCGCCAACTAGAACTATCACTATGGGATGAATACCCTCGTAAACTAGAACTATCACTATGCCATGAATATCCTCGCGAACTAGAAATATCACTATGGGATGAATACCATCGTAAACTATAACTCACTATGGGATGAATACCCTCGGAAACTAGAACTATCACTATGGTGTGAATACCTTCGTAAACTAGAACTATCACTATGAGATAAATGCCCTCGTAAACTAGAACTATCAATATGGGATGAAAACCCTCGTAAACTAAAACTATGACTATGCCATGAATACCCTCGCAAACTGTAACTATCACTATGGGATGAATAGCCTCGCAAGCTAGAATTATCACTATTGGATGAATGCCCTCGTAAACTAGAACTATCACTATGGGATGAATGTCCTCGTAAACTATAACTATAACTATGGAATGAATACCCTCGTAAACCAGAACTATCACTATCGGATGAAAACCCTCGCAAATTTGAACTATCACTAATGGATGAATACCCTCGTAAACTCGAACTATCACTATCCCAAGAATACCCTCGCAGAGTACCTATCACTATGGGATGAATACCCTCGTAAACTAGAACTATCACTTTGCCATGTATACCCTCGCAAACTAGAACTATGACTATGGTATGAATACACTCGTAAACTAGATCTATCAATATGGGATGAAAACCCTCGTAAACTAAAACTATGACTATGCCATGAATACCCTCGCAAACTGTAACTATCAGAACTTACATGGGATGAAACCCTCGTGAACTAGAACTATCTCTATGACATGAGTACCCTTGCAAAAAAGAACTTACAATGGGATGAATACCCTCGTAAACTAGAACTATCACTATGCCATGAATACCCTCGCAAACCAGAACTATCACTACGAGATGAATACCCTCGTAAACTAGAAATCACTATGGGATGAAAAGCCTCGCAAGCTAGAATTATCAATATGGGATGAATACCCTCGCAAATTTGAACTATCACTATGGGATGAATGCCCTCGTAAACTAGAATTATCAGTATGACATGAATACCCTCGCAAAGTAGAACTCAGTATGAGATGAATACCCTCGCAAACAAGAACTATCACTATGGGACGAATAGCCTCGGAAACTAGAACAATCACTATTACATGAATACGCTCGCAAAGTAGAACTCACTATGGGATGAATGCCCTCGTAAACTAGAACTATACATATGGGATGAATACCCTCGTAAACTATCACTATCACTATGGGATGAATACCCTATCACTATGACATGAATACGCTCGCAAAGTAGAACTCACTATTGGATGAATACCCTCGTAAACTAGAACTATAAATATGGAATGAATACACGCGCAAACTAGAACTATCACTATGGGATGAATACCCTCGTAAACTAGAATTATCACTATGGGATGACTGCCCTCGTAAACTAGAGCTATCACTATGGGATGAATGTCCTCTTAAACTAGAACTGTAACTATGGGATGAATACCCTCGTCAACCAGAACTATCATTATGGGATGAATACCATCGCCAACTAGACCTATCACTATGGGATGAATACCCTCGTAAACTAGAAGTATCACTATGCCATGAATATCCTCGCAAACTAGAACTATCACTATGGGATGAATACCATCGTAATCTATAACTCACTATGGGATGAATAGCCTCGCAAGCTAGAATTATCACTATGGTTTGAATACCTTCGTAAATTAGAACTATCACTATGAGATAAATGCCCTCGTAAACTATAACTATCACTATGGGATGAAAACCCTAGTAAACTAAAACTATAACTATGCCATGAATAACCTCGCAAACTATAACTATCACTATGGGATGAATAGCCTCGCAAGCTAGAATTATCACTATGGGATGAATACCCTCGCAAATTTGAACTATCACTGTCACAAAATGTCACGGGTAGAGCGTATTGGTCGTTCATAGCTCTTGTAAGTTATCGGTTACACTCAAAATCTATTGTTCGAGTTGAAACAATTTCACAATATTCATGATCTATTCATGTAACACGTAAAAGCGTGCACATTTTAAGTGGCTGCCAGAGAGGCCGTGTCATAAGTTTAGTTTTGTGCTAATGCATGTAAACGTATAGGTATATTTTCCTTAAACGGCAAAATTGTATAAGGGGCCTCTCGTGTAGATTCAATAATGCAGATTTAGCCACGTTTGTCACGGACTGAACGGGGGAAATAATGATTTGGGCGTAATGTTTGCTGTAAAACCCATTGTCTTTTAGCTCTCGCCGGGATCATCGATAGTACATTGTTGGAACAGAGATTGGACGGCAAATTTCATAGGCAACATGTGGTTAGTAGTTTTATTAAACTTTTATCGTATATTTGTATTCAGTGGGCGGCGCCATCTTGTTTGGCGGTTACGACATCCGGTTAGCATTGATGTTTCTCAAACATAACTTTAGACTAGCATATGATTTTGAAGTTACTTTATTAGATGTAATTATTGTAATTGATCATTAATTGTAAAACAATATTAATTTGATAACAGTGGATAATAGGTGCATTAGTTAACGTTGGCGTATAACTCAGTGATTGTAATACACGATTGTTAACATTAGTTAACAATGAGATGAGTGACAAGAATAAATGTTCGACGCGTATGCATAGCGTTGAATAATGTGGTCATTAGTTGACATGGGTGCATGCATAACTCAGTGAGTGTAATATATGAGTAATTTGATCATGTTTATATTACATGTATTAGGGGCATTGATTAACAGCGACGTACATAGCGTATACATGGCGTTGTAGAATATGTATACATTGCTACTCATCATTAGTACAGATTGCATATATTGATTGAATAATGATTTGTTTTGGTAATAATTATGCAAGATTGTTATGTTTGTCAACCGACATCTCAAACGTATGTATAATTACAGCCTAAGCCATCCAGGATATAAGCCATCCAGGGTTGGAGTAAGCCATCTAGGTTTGGATGTCCAGGAGTGGAGCTAAGCTTCCACGAATAACGTTTACAAGCGGTGGAGACGGTCCCCGTACATGCGCAGCCAGGTTTTACTAACGACAACCCCCGGGACACAAGGTGGGCCCGTTACCAATCCTCACTGGAGGAATATTACTCACAATCTCAATGGAGGTTAACTATCATTGCATCGCGTCATCAACCCTTATAGAAGGCATTTGATGACAATCATCCATTGAATTCGCGCATCATCATCTTCATGAGCTCTCGCGCATCACAGTTATCGCGCTAGATCAACATTGTTATAGCTTTAACAACACTTTAGTGTCTTAGACATTCAGTATTTATAACAATACTAAGAACGTCTTAAACGTTCATGAGAACATTATTTTCATAGTTCATTTGTGTATTCGCTTGTTTTTTTTAGATTATTGTGTATATATTAAACAAATTTTAAAAGTTGCATTAAACTTATGTAAATGCATTCACCGTCATTGATTCTTTCCTGAGTTAGCCCAACCACTAAGGTCATCCTGTGACAACTGGTGTCTGAAGTGGGATTTTGGGCGACTACGGAGGGAAAGAATCAATAAGTGATCTTTATTATGATATACTAAATCTCTACTTATTATTTTAGAATTGTGTACCACCCTCTGATCCATCAAGGCAACTGTCGACGATCACGGCCACAGCTTGGAAAACAAGTCAAGACACGACAAGGGTAGGGTGAGTCCAAACTGTTGTTTTGTCCGTTCTTTCCTTGGCGCGAGGTCGCAGTTGTCTACACGAGTGGGTCTGAGGCACTTTTGCTCAATAATTTGGGTGTTTGTTTTACCTCCCTTGATATACACATAGTATCCAATTAGGTTGGCGAACAAGACGTTCTACTCATGTTGTGACACTCGAGTATACTTATATTGATGGGAGAAGTAAATATACATGTACATGTTATGCACATTTCGATGATTGTTTAAGGTTTATGTCCAATATCAAATATAGATATTTTATGTAGTGTATATGTTTTGTGGAAGCTAGATACTATCTATACATAACCGTTAGTAGTTAGTGCTAGTACAAATGTGTATGTAACTTGTCCTATGATGATGCCCAGGTATTTACTGAGGACACAGTGACTTACCATTAGTAGTTAGTTGAGTAGAATTATTAGTGACGTGTGTATTGTAATTATTGTAGTTAGTAGTCCACAATGTCCATAGACATGACGTCCATAAAGGATCTTACGGAAATGGGTAAGGTGTTAGGTTATGCTGGAGAGGAGCTTAGAACCTTTGTTAAAGACGAACAGGCTAGGGAAAGGGAATTTAGACTTAAGGAAAGAGAATTAGCAAAGCAGGAAAGAGATGAAGAAAGTAGACTAGTTAAAGATAAGCTAGAATTCGAAAGTAGAATAGCTAAAGAGAAGCTAGAAACTGAGAAAGATAGGTTAGAAGTAGAAAGTAGAATAGCTAAAGAGAAGCTAGAATTCGAAAGTAGGTTAGCTAAAGAGAAGCGAGATGAAGAAAGTAGACTAGCCACAGAGAAGCTAGAATTAGAAGGCAGGTTAGCTAAAGAGAAGGTAGAATTAGAAAGTAGAATAGTAAGGGAGAAGCAAGAGTTAGAACATGAGAGGTTCGAAACAGATGGTAGACTAGCTAAGGCTAAGATGATAATGGAAAGGGAGCAAAAAGAGTTTGAGCATAAGTTAGCTTTAGAGTTGGAAGCAGCTAAGACACATAGTAAGGAAAGTAAAACTGAAGGGAAAGATAGTTATTCTGGGAAGTTAAAAGGTTCGAAGTTACCATACTTTGATGCTGACAAAGATAACATGGACAGTTACTTGTTACGGTTCGAGCGTTATGCTGAGTTACAGGAATGGACCAAAGATAAGTGGGCAGTTCATTTAAGTGCGTTATTGAGAGGCAAGGCCTTAGATGTATTTTCTAGATTACCTAGTGTAGATGCTCTTGACTATGACAAGTTAAAGGATGCTCTTTTAAAGAGATTTGAATTAACTGAAGAAGGTTTTAGAAAGCGGTTTAGAGCTTGTCTGACTGAGAAAGGCGAGTCATTTATTCAGTTTATTAGTAGGTCTAGAAATTACTTAGATAGGTGGTTAGAGTTAGGGAAGGTAGCGCAGACTTATCAGGGCCTCATAGATTTCTTGTTGCGGGACCAGCTATTCAATGTTTGTAGTAGAGATCTGTTCTTATTTCTTAAAGAAAGAAAACTAACTAGTGTAAATGAAATGGCAACTCAGGCAGATCAGTTTGCCGAGGCTAGAGGTGGAGCTCATAATGTAGTGTCGAAAGACAGAACGTTTAGAGATAGGCAAGGGGACGATCATAAACAGAAAGGCCAGAGTGGAAACTATAGAGGTGGAGGTAGTTCGATGGGTTCTAGGGGAGGTAGCAATAGTGGTAACATAGGTAGACCTTTTATTCGTTGTCGTCACTGTAATGGGAATCATGCTTCACATGAGTGTAGGAAAGCGGTGAAAGTGTCCGCTATCGTAGACAATTTCAGTGAAAATAGTAGAGGGGACAACAATGTAGGGAGTCAGAACCAAGGTTTTAACAACCCATGGAATTTCGGTAGAGGTAGAGGTGGTCAAAACCGAGGTAGAGGTAGAGGCAGAGGTAGTAATAGTCCGGTTATTAAAACCGAGAGTAGTAGCTGTTGTGTTAAAGCGGATGGTGTAATGGCGAAGATCGGAACATGTCTCTTTCCGTATGCAAATCTTCCAACGGCAGATGGTAGAGTGAATGGCACGGACGTAATTGTAATGAGGGATACAGGTTGTACAGGTGTTTTAGTTAGGCGTAGTTTAGTTACGGATGACCAGTTGGTAGGTAAACAGTCACCGTGTATGTTGTTAAATAAGTCGGTAGAGCACGTGCCAATAGCGAGAATAGATGTAGATACACCTTTCTTTAAAGGGACTACAGAGGCACTATGTATGGACGACCCGATGTATGATTTAACGATAGGGAACATAGATGGTTCAGCACTTCCGGTAATGTCCGATTTTAGAAGTAGCATAAATAATGCCGTAGAGACTAGAGCGCAGGTTCAGAAGCAAGCTCAGGCTTATAGAAAATTAAAGGTTCCTGCAGCCGTAGGTGACATATCTAAAGCGGAGTTTATAGAAGCACAAACTCAAGACGAGTCATTAGGTCCTTGTAAAGTGAAGGCCAAGGATGGTGTAGTGAAGAAGTGTAAAGGGTCCGGTAGTTGTAAGTTTGTACATAAGAATAGGTTATTGTACAGAGAATTTGAAGATAGTGGTAGTAAACAGTTTCACCAATTAGTGGTACCTACCCAGTATAGAACGACAGTGCTTAAGGTAGCTCATGAGTCGATTATGGGAGGTCATTTAGGCGTAAAGAAAACGTCAGATAGAGTATTGGCAGAATTTTATTGGCCAGGCGTTAGTGGAGATGTAACTAGGTATTGTAGGTCCTGCGATGTATGCCAAAGGACAGTACCTAAAGGTCGAGTGACCAAAGTACATTTAGGTCAGATGCCACTGATAGATACACCATTTAAGCGGGTAGCCGTAGACATAGTTGGACCAATTTTTCCAGTGTCGGATAGGAAAAATAGGTACATTTTAACCATGGTAGACTATGCAACTAGGTATCCGGAGGCAGTCGCATTGCCCTCAATTGAAACTGAGAGAGTAGCTGAGGCATTAGTTGATATGTTCAGTAGGCTAGGTGTACCAGAGGAAATGCTGACTGATTGTGGGTCACAGTTTACGTCAGAACTTATGGCTTAAGTAAGCAGGTTATTGTCTTTGCGTCAAATCATGACAACACCATATCACCCTATGTGTAACGGGTTAGTCGAACGATTTAACGGGACGTTAAAGCAAATGTCGCGGCGTATGTGTACCGAGAGACCCAAAGATTGGGACAAGTATCTCAATGCTTTATTGTATGCATTTAGAGAGGTTCCACAAGAGAGTTTAGGATTTTCTCCGTTTGAGTTATTGTACGGTAGGTCAGTTAGAGGTCCCATGAGGATTCTTAGAGAGATGTGGGCAGGTGAAAAAGATAGTGATGAGGTTAAGACTACATATCGGTATGTTTTAGATCTGAAGGAGAAACTAGAGGAGACTTGTAAGATAGCTCAAAGTCAGTTAGTTAAGGCAAGTACCAAGTATAAACGGTACTATGACCAGAAAGCTAGAGCTAGGAAGTTTAAGATAGATGACCAGGTGTTACTGTTACTCCCGACCGACAATAACAAGTTGTTATTACAATGAAAAGGTCCGTTTTACGTTAGAGGGATAGTGAACACTATGGATTACCGTATCGAGATAAACGGAAAGTTAAAGACCTTTCATGCGAATATGCTGAAAGAGTATATCAAACACGTTCCAATTGCATTTGACTGTTTCCATACTGTCAAGTTCTTGTCTTTTTCGTTTTATAAGATTCATTTTTAAAATCGTTAACAAAATTCTGTTTAGACTATTTTTTCTACAAATCGTTAACAACATTTTGTTTGTAAGAATGTATTAAAATATCTTTACTAGGCAGGCTTCCACCTTAACAAAATTCTGTTAAGATTCATTTTCAAAATCGTGATCAAATTTCTGTTAAGACAATTTTTTCTACAAATCGTTAACAAAATTTTGTTTGTAAGAATGTATACTAGGCAGTCTTCCACCTGAACAAAATTCTGTTAAGATTCATTTTTAGAATCGTAAACAAAATTTTGTTAAGACAATTTTTTCTACAAATCGTTAACAAAATTTTGTTTGTAAGAATGTATTCAAATATCTTTACTAGGCAGTCTTCCACCTTAACAAAATTCTGTTAAGATTCATTTTTAAAATCGTTAACAAAATTTTGTTAAGACTATTTTTTCTACAAATCGTTAACAAAATTTTGTTTGTAAGAATGTATACTAGGCAGGCTTCCACCTTAACAAAATTCTGTTAAGATTCATTTTTAGAATCGTTAACAAAATTTTGTTAAGACAATTTTTTCTACAAATCTTTAACAAAATTTTGTTTGTAAGAACTTATTCAAATATCTTTACTAGGCAGTCTTCCACCTTAACAAAATTCTGTTAAGATTCATTTTTAAAATCATTAACAAAATTTTGTTAAGACAATTTTTTCTACAAATCGTTAACAAAATTTTGTTTGTAAGAATGTATTCAAATATCTTTACTAGGCAGTCTTCCACCTTAACAAAATTCTGTTAAGATTCATTTTTAAAATCATTAACAAAATTTTGTTAAGACTATTTTTTCTACAAATCGTTAACAAAATTTTGTTTGTAAGAACGTATTCAAATATCTTTACTAGGCAGTCTTCCACCTTAACAAAATTCTGTTAAGATTCATTTTTAAAATCGTTAACAAAATTTTGTTAAGACTATTTTTTCTACAAATCGTTTACAAAATTTTGTTTGTAAGAATGTATACTAGGCAGTCTTCCACCTTAACAAAATTCTGTTAAGATTCACTTTTAGAATCGTTAACAAAATTTTGTTAAGACAATTTTTTCTACAAATCTTTAACAAAATTTTGTTTGTAAGAACGTATTCAAATATCTTTACTAGGCAGTCTTCCACCTTAACAAAATTCTGTTAAGATTCATTTTTAAAATCGTTAACAAAATTTTTTTAAGACTATTTTTTCTACAAATCGTTAACAAAATTGTGTTTGTAAGAGTGTATACTAGGCAGTCTTCCACCTTAACAAAATTCTGTTAAGATTCATTTTTAGAATCGTTAACAAAATTTTGTTAAGACAATTTTTTCTACAAATCGTTAACAAAATTTTGTTTGTAAGAATGTATTCAAATATCTTTACTAGGCAGTCTTCCACCTTAACAAAATTCTGTTAAGATTCATTTTTAAAATCGTTAACAAAATTTTGTTAAGACTAATTTTTCTACAAATCGTTAACAAAATTTTGTTTGTAAGAATGTATACTAGGCAGGCTTCCACCTCAACAAAATGCTGTTAAGATTCATTTTTAGAATCGTTAACAAAATTTTGTTAAGACAATTTTTTCTACAAATCGTTAACAAAATTTTGTTTGTAAGAATGTATACTAGGCAGTCTACCACCTTAACAAAATTCTGTTAAGATTCATTTTTAGAATCGTTAACAAAATTTTGTTAAGACAATTTTTTCTACAAATCGTTAACAAAATTTTGTTTGTAAGAATGTATTCAAATATCTTTACTAGGCAGTCTTCCACCTTAACAAAATTCTGTTAAGATTCATTTTTAAAATCGTTAACAAAATTTTGTTAAGACTATTTTTTCTACAAATCGTTAACACAATTTTGTTTGTAAGAATGTATACTAGGCAGGCTTCCACCTTAACAAAATTCTGTTAAGATTCATTTTTAGAATCGTTAACAAAATTTTGTTAAGACAATTTTTTCTACAAATCTTTAACAAAATTTTGTTTGTCAGAACGTATTCAAATATCTTTACTAGGCAGTCTTCCACCTTAACAAAATTCTGTTAAGATTCATTTTTAAAATCGTTAACAAAATTTTGTTAAGACTATTTTCTCTACAAATCGATAACAAATTTTGTTTGTACGAATGTATACTAGGCAGTCTTCCACCTTAACAAAATTCTGTTAAGATTCATTTTTAGATTCGTTAATAAAATTTTGTTAAGACAATTTTTTCTACAAATCGTTAACAAAATTTTGTTTGTGAGAATGTATTCAAATATCTTTACTAGGCAGTCTTCCACCTTAACAAAATTCTGTTAAGATTTATTTTTAAAATCGTTAACAAACTTTTGTTAAGACACTTTTTTCTACAAATCGTTAACAAAATTTTGTTTGTAAGAACGTATTCAAATATCTTTACTAGGCAGTCTTCCACCTTAACAAAATTCTGTTAAGATTCATTTTTAAAATCGTTAACAAAATTTTGTTAAGACTATTTTTTCTACAAATCGTTAACAAAATTTTGTTTGTAAGAATGTATACTAGGCAGGCTTCCACCTCAACAAAATGCTGTTAAGATTCATTTTTAGAATCGTTAACAAAATTTTGTTAAGACAATTTTTTCTACAAATCTTTAACAAAATTGTGTTTGTAAGAACGTATTCAAATATCTTTACTAGGCAGTTTTCCACCTTAACAAAATTCTGTTAAGATTCATTTTTAAAATCGTTAACAAAATTTTGTTAAGACTATTTTTTCTACAAATCGTTAACAAAATTTTGTTTGTAAGAATGTATACTAGGCAGTCTTCCACCTTAACAAAATTCTGTTAAGATTCATTTTTAGAATCGTTAACAAAATTTTGTTAAGACAATTTTTTCTACAAATCGTTAACAAAATTTTGTTTGTAAGAATGTATTCAAATATCTTTACTAGGCAGTCTTCCACCTTAACAAAATTCTGTTAAGATTCATTTTTAAAATCGTTAACAAAATTTTGTTAAGACTATTTTTTCTACAAATCGTTAACAAAATTTTGTTTGTAAGAATGTATACTAGGCAGGCTTCCACCTTAACAAAATTCTGTTAAGATTCATTTTAAGAATCGTTAACAAAATTTTGTTAAGACAATTTTTTCTACAAATCTTTAACAAAATTTTGTTTGTAAGAACGTATTCAAATATCTTTACTAGGCAGTCTTCCACCTTAACAAAATTCTGTTAAGATTCATTTTTAAAATCGTTAACAAAATTTTGTTAAGACTATTTTTTCTACAAATCGTTAACAAAATTTTGTTTGTAAGAATGTATACTAGGCAGTCTTCCACCTTAACAAAATTCTGTTAAGATTCATTTTTAGATTCGTTAACAAAATTTTGTTAAGACAATTTTTTCTACAAATCTTTAACAAAATTGTTTTTGTAAGAACGTATTCAAATATCTTTACTAGGCAGTCTTCCACCTTAACAAAATTCTGTTAAGATTCATTTTTAAAATCGTTAACAAAATTTTGTTAAGACTATTTTTTCTACAAATCGTTAACAAAATTTTGTTTGTAAGAATGTATACTAGGCAGTCTTCCACCTTAACAAAATTCTGTTAAGATTCATTTTTAGAATCGTTAACAAAATTGTGTTAAGACAATTTTTTCTACAAATCGTTAACAAAATTTTGTTTGTAAGAATGTATTCAAATATCTTTACTAGGCAGTCTTCCACCTTAACAAAATTCTGTTAAGATTCATTTTTAAAATCGTTAACAAAATTTTGTTAAGACTATTTTTTCTACAAATCGTTAACAAAATTTTGTTTGTAAGAATGTATACTAGGCAGGCTTCCACCTTAACAAAATTCTGTTAAGATTCATTTTTAGAATCGTTAACAAAATTTTGTTAAGACAATTTTTTCTACAAATCTTTAACAAAATTTTGTTTGTAAGAACGTATTCAAATATCTTTACTAGGCAGTCTTCCACCTTAACAAAATTCTGTTAAGATTCATTTTTAAAATCGTTAACAAAATTTTGTTAAGACTATTTTTTCTACAAATCGATAACAAAATTTTGTTTGTAAGAATGTATACTAGGCAGTCTTCCACCTTAACAAAATTCTGTTAAGATTCATTTTTAGATTCGTTAACAAAATTTTGTTAAGACAATTTTTTCTACAAATCGTTAACAAAATTTTGTTTGTAAGAATGTATTCAAATATCTTTACTAGGCAGTCTTCCACCTTAACAAAATTCTGTTAAGATTTATTTTTAAAATCGTTAACAAACTTTTGTTAAGACACTTTTTTCTACAAATCGTTAACAAAATTTTGTTTGTAAGAACGTATTCAAATATCTTTACTAGGCAGTCTTCCACCTTAACAAAATTCTGTTAAGATTCATTTTTAGAATCGTTAACAAAATTTTGTTATGACAATTTTTTCTACAAATCGTTAACAAAATTTTGTTTGTAGGAATGTATTCAAATATCTTTACTAGGCAGTCTTCCACCTTAACAAAATTCTGTTAAGATTCATTTTTAAAATCGTTAACAAAATTTTGTTAACACTATTTTTTCTACAAATCGTTAACAAAATTTTGTTTGTAAGAATGTATTCAAATATCTTTACTAGGCAGTCTTCCACCTTAACAAAATTCTGTTAAGATTCATTTTTAGAATCGTTAACAAAATTTTGTTAAGACAATTATTTCTAAAAATCGTTAACAAAATTTTGTTTGTAAAAATGTATTCAAATATCTTTACTAGGCAGTATTCCACCTTAACAAAATTCTGTTAAGATTCATTTTTAAAATCGTTAACAGAATGTTGTTAAGTCTATTTTTTCTACAAATCGTTAACAAAATTTTGTTTGTAAGAATGTATTCAAATATCTTTACTAGGCAGTCTTCCACCTTAACAAAATTCTGTTAAGATTCATTTTTAAAATCGTTAACAAAATTCTGTTAATATTCATTTTTAAAATCGTTAACAAAATTCTGTTTGTAAGAATGTATTCAAATATCTTTACTAGGAGGCAGTTTTCCACTTTAACAAAATTCTGTTAAGATTCATTTTTAAAATCGTTAACAAAATTTTGTTAAGACCACTTTTTCTACAAATCGTTAACAGAATTTTGTTAAGATTTATTTTTAAAATCGTTAACAAAATTCTGTTAAGACAATTTTTTCTACAAATCGTTAACAAAATTTTATTAATAAGAATGTATTCTAATATTTTTATTAGGCATTATTACACCTTAACAAAATTCTTTGAAAATTTTTTTGAAGCGTTAACAAAATTTTGTTAAGATTTATTTTTAAAATCGTTAACAAAATTCTGTTAAGATGATATTCTTTTTTTTTACAAATCTTTATTAGGCGGTCTTTCACCTTAACAAAATTCAATTTTTTTAAAATATTGTTGTTTTTTGCTCAAATCATTAACAAAATTGTGTTAAGACGAGTATGTTCACATATTTACTAGGCGATATTCCACCTTAACAAAATTCTGTTAATATGTTGTTTTTTGTTTTGTTTTTAAAAATCGTTAACAGAATTTTGTTAAAACGAATGTGTTCAAATCTTTATTAGGCAGTATTGCTTTTTAATACAATTTAGTGATATCAACTATTTGAATAAGTGATATCACTCATTCGATTAGGCGATATCACGGAATCAAATGTAAATGAGTGATATCACCTATTCGAATCAGTAATATCACACATTCGAATCATTGATATCACTTATTCAAATATGTGATATCACTGATTCAAAACGGAAGTGTGAAATCACCTATTGAATGGGTGATATCACTAATTCTATGGAATTACCACTTGAATTGGTGATATCACTAATTCTAATGAGTGATATAACTGATTCAATCCGAAGGATAATATCATTCTGATTCGAATGGGAGATATCAATAATTCGAATAGATGATATCACCCATTTAATATGTGATATCGCGCATTTAGAATAAATCGATGATATTACCTGTTTGAATGCGTCATATCACCTATTCGAATCAGTGATATCACCGATTTGAAAAAGTGATATCACCAAATGGTATTAGATAGTAATACGGCGCCCATAATAGGCGCAGTATTGCTTTTTAGAACAAAGTAGTGATATCACCTATTTCAATGAGTGGCATCACTTATTAGAATAGGTGATATCACCGATTCAAATTTAAAATAAGTAATATACATATTTGAATCAGTAATATCACCTATTCGAATAGTGATATCACCGATTCGAATAGGTAATATCACCAAATGGTATTAAAAATTAATATGGTGTCCCATAATAGACGCCGTATTGATTTTTAATACAATTCAGTAACATCTCCTGTTTGAATGAGTGATTTCACCTATTCGAATCAGCGATATTACTGATTCTATTAGTTGATTTGACTGATTCAAAACAAGGTGATATCACCTATTGAATGGGTGATATCACTCATTCGTTTTGAATACGTGATATCACTGATGCAAATGAGTGATATCACTGATTGGACTAGATTATATCATCCATTCAATAGGTATTATCACGCATTCAGAAAAATCGGTGATATCACCTATTTAAATGCGTGATGTCACCTATTCGAATTAGTGATATCACCAATTCGAATAGGTGATATCACCAAATGGTATTAAAAAGTAGTACGGCGCCCCATAGTTAAGACTAAAAGCAACCCTTATTTCTAAGTAAAATATGTTATCCTTTTAATTACAGTCAAGAGGTAAAAATAACGAAATAAATGCACGTAATAATGACTCGTAAACATTTTCCCGGATTTTGTTACTAGAAACACCATGATATATGACATACTCGTATAAACACCATATTATTTGTGTTCATCCATTTCATATATTCTTATATTCAGTACTGAATTATATATATATATATAAGGGTGAGAAAATACATACATCTACAAAATACCTTTCAAAAAGCACTGGATCCACGGGGGGATACGACAATGTTGGAATAAATTAATAGATTGAGAAAAAAACATTTATACAGTGCTACAGGGTTTCTATAAACTGTAGCACTGTATAAATGTTTTTTTCCCCATCTATATATATATATCCACTCATTACTGAATTATATATATATATATATTCAATACTGAATTATATATACAACTATTAAACATATCCACGTACTATTTGAACGTTCCTCGTATTTATATTTAATAGTTCTATAAAATACAAAAGAAAAACTCATAGCAAGCGTGCATACTAGCTTAATAAGGAATTATAATACGTGTCACATAGTTTATACAAGATAGAAAAAATGTTTTAGTTCTTGATTCCCCTTCAAAATCATGAGTCAAGCGATAATCACCAGACAAATCATAAGTTCAAATAAAACCATTTCGAATAACACAATAGTGTCAATGTCGTATTTGTCAGAGTAAAGAGGACGACACCTTGTATTAACGGTAGTATGTTTTTATTTATATAAATGTATTTACTTTGCGCTAATAATCAAGGAAGGTCGAAGTTGTGTTTTATTACAACAGTATTTGCCTTAAAACATTTCACCTTGACAAACTCATATAAATATCAAAACAAAAGAAAAACACACAAAAAAAAAAGAAAATGACATACCAAAAAACAACAAGAAAATAAAACAACAAAAAGCACAACAACAAACACACGCAACGATACATGTATTCTTTCACTGAAACATAAATGATTTGTTCACCTAAACCATGCCAACGCCATTACACAGTAAATACTAGTTATACAATTTTTGTATTGATTAAACAATTCCATCATTTCTATGCATGCATAATATGGTGATAGCTGCTCAACACAACATTATCACCAGTATTTCAATTTATTTTATTATTATTTACATGAAGCAATTAACTTTGCCATAAATTGTTCAGAGTAGTTACATCAAGCAACTTACTGAGTGTATAACAAACTATCAATAATGACAGTATATTATTACGCCATCGACTGCACAAGACACTAACGTCAAGTTCATTTAAACTACTGAGCATCGATACTTATACTTTTGAAGTCGTTGTCCATCTTTTTGCTAGATGTATGTATGTTTCACCTAGACCATTAAAGTGTTGTTTCTTATAATATCAAAGATTGCGTTATTTTCTAAACTAAATCATTGTATATGCATATACTCTGCTCAAGAGATAATATAATATATACATATATCATACTCTTTATACGCTAAAGAATAGTATACATATTACAATACCTTTTCTGGATACTGGATTACGGAGGATTCCGGAAAGAGACATGTGAGACAAATTATAGATAACAATTTGTCTCACATTTACAGTATTCTCAATATATATAGAAAACGTATGCATATGTTTATAAAACATAGCCATTTATACGAAGACAAATGATTAGTGTGATTGATTTTAAGTGCATTTGGCCCAGTCAAAAAATGTTGCTACAGGTCAACCTGCCAAACGTTAAATTTGGTTGTATTCAGTTTAGAGGTTTAAGAGAATATATGGTAACGGTCGAACAGAAGGGTGTACAGATGGACAAAAATATGCGTTAGCAATATCCACTAAGGCTTTTTATAGTATGGAGATAATAAAACATTTCAGTGTCAATGTAGCACGCCAATTACGAATACTCGATAATTCCGAATTATCGACACGCCATTTGCGAATTCGTAAATGGCCCCTCCAATTACGAATAATTTTCAAATAACGTCTTTCTCGGGTTATAAGTGTTAAATTTATAAAAAATAACGGTATTCAAACTAAGTACCATGAATATTTATATATTAGACCGGAAAAACACAACAAAACGGGAGAAATGTGCCAGTTTCGTATCCTGCGTTTTTGCACAATTTCTTTGTTTTGTTTTTTTCCTCGTGGTTATATTATGTCATAATGATCGATATATTATGATTATTTAAACTCTTTATTTACCGTATCATTTGTTTAAATAAAAAAAGTAATATATGTAGTCTTATGTGTTTGCATTACATGCTGTATATAAGCCGATTAAAATATCAATAGGGACATCTCAAATTTACGTTCTCCGTGATATTTTCTAAACAGGGACAAGATGTCGCATCAAGTTCGTCAACCTCATAAACAGAATAAATAAGTACCTAATGTTATGAAAAAGAATGAATGGATTATGTTTGTTCAATTCTTAATCAGAGAAGTAATACCGTATCTAAAAGTCAAATAGATATCAAATTGCACTTATTCCACATCACCGTCACCGGAGGCCAGAACTTATCATGGCCAACCAGTGGTCGTAGGAACACCCACAGATACCGGTTTAAACTGTATTTAATAGAATATAAGACTTTTTTTTTTTTTTTTTTTTTTTTTTAAACCGGTATCTGTGAGAACACCCTAGACAGCAATATACTGTGTAACTATATAGTTTTTACCTTTTAACTTATAAATATTCAAGAATACTGTGTTTGTCTGGACATGAACAGATAGATTATGTTTATTGAAACCAACCTATGCTTTTGCTCGAAAACATAGTATAAAAGCCATAAACATAAGTGAGTTGATCATTATCCTAGTTTCTCGACGGTTACGTTCGATAACTATTTTCGCTTGGTTTATCGAAACTTATAAAAACTATACTTTCGCTTGAAAACCTAGGTTACCCGTCTCTATAATTTCCACGTAATTCCGAATTAAGTCTGCGGAATAAATTCAGAATTCCAGTCTTTGGAGTAATGGACAGAAGTTTTACTAGAAAAGAAGTCGGACTTCGAAAATAAATAATAAAGAATTTCCACTGATAAATTCATTTTCAGTCTTTGGCTTTCCGATAAAGTCTTTGGCTTTCCGATATCTTTGGACAAAATTGTCCAAAAATGTGCTTCTTCGAAAAAATATTTGGACATCGGCAATAGTTCGCCTAAAACTCAGACAAAAGCATTTTCTCTGGAAAACATTTGGACGTCTGGTATTTCCTTTGGAAAATATTCGGACATCGGCATTGTTTTTTGAAAATATTTGGACATCGGCATTTCTTCGTAACTTGAATATTGCAATTCTGTTGCGGAAATTATTCCAATTGATGCTAGATTTCCAGAATAATTTGAAATATCAGATAATCTGATTTTCTTCGGTAAATAGTTCGCTTTCAAATTTCTGCAGAAGAATATCTATTACTTATATTAATCATACATACGTGTATTTACCAGAGGTTCATATGGCCTGCTACAAATGTATATAATGTATTTTATCCCTTTGTACTGATATAGTAAATATCCCTTTGTACTGATATAGTAAAACTAAGCCTTGTAGCTGCCAGTTTTGAAGTAACGTTTTCTCCAATAGGCGAACGCGTTTGTGTCCAAAATGGTCTGCCTAGTTACATCACTTATATGCATTATCGCCATTTACACAAAATGAACTCAAATTTTGTTGTACAATTTACATTCAAATAGTTATCGAAATAACTTGTTTTTGTTGAATGTGTAGTGAACTGTAAATACAGTACAGTACTGAATCAATGCAATTTCCACTGTTTTATGTATATTAGAATACCTGTTTGTGTTTATAATATTATATATATTATGAGGTTGTTAATACTACCGCATTGGTGTCCAGTCAGAATAGGTATACTTTCCTTGATATGGATGCATGGGAATACTCTGAAGGCTGTTCTGAGCAGAATCTCAATTACAAGTAATTAAAAAATATGTGGACTCTCACATATTAAATAAGAAAAAGAAAAAGAAAATATGCAACAATTATCTGATTAATAGAAAATAGAAAAGCAAATATGCAACCATGCAACCTTTTTCTGCTAAATAATACAACGGGACAGGAAAGGACGGGACGCGACGTAAATTAGTGGAGTGTAACCTTATAAGGTATTAAAATTCATAGTGTGTAACTTTATGAAGTGTTCATTATGTATGTTCAAATCATAAAAAATATGAACAAATAATTAAAAAACTTAGTAAAATCGTGTGTAAAAATTAGTGGAGTGTAACCGTATGAAGTTCGTATAATTAGTGGAATGCAACCTTATGTGGTTCTAATAATGTATTTTCACAAAATACCAAAAAGGAAAAGCAAATATGTAACCATGCAATCATTATTTTATTAAATAATGCAACGGGAAGCAATGCGACACAACGTAAATTCGTGGAGTGTAACCTTATGAGGTCTTAAAATTAGTAGTGTATAACTTTATCAGGTTATTATTACGTATTTTCACATCATAAAAAAAGAAAAAGAAAACATATGCAACCATTATCTGTTAAATAACAGGACAAATAATTAAAAACTAAGTGCAATCTTATGTAAAAAATAGTGGAGTGTAACCTTATGAAGTCTTGTAATTAGTGGAATGTCACCTTATGTGGTTTTCAAAATGTTTTTTCACATCATACATGCAACAAAAATGAAAAGCAAATATGCAACCATGTAACTATTATCTGTTAAATAATAAAAGGTGGCGCGACGCGCCATAAATTAGTGGAGTGTAACCTTATGAGGTCTTAAAATTAGTAGTGTGTGACTTTATGAAGATTTCATTATGTATTTCAAATCATAAAAAAAGAAAAAGAAAATATGAAACCATTATCTGTTAAATAACAGGAGAAATAATTCAAAACAGTGGAATCATATGTAAAAATTAGTGGAGTGTAACCTTAAGAAATCTGTATAATTAGTAGAATGTAACCTTATGTGGTTCTCATAATGTATTTTCACAAAATACCAAAAATGAAAAGCAAATATGCAACCATGCAACCACTATTTGTTAAATAATGCAACGGGAAGCGACGGGACACAACGTAAATTAGTGGTGTTTAATCTTATGAGGTCTTACAATTAGTAGTGCATAACTTTATGAGGTTATTATTACATATTTTCGCATCATAAAAGATGAAAAAGAACATATGCAACCATTATCTGTTAAATAACAGGACAAATAATTAAAAACTTTGCGAAATCTTGTGTAAAAGTTAGTGGAGTGTAACCTTATGAAGACGGTATAATTAGTGGAATGTAACCTTATGTGGGTTTCATAACGTATTTTCACATCATACCAAAAATTAAAAGCAAATATGCAACCATGTCACTATTATCTGTTAAATAATAAAACGCGACGCGACAAAGTGATTCCTATATAGCCCCCGCTTCGACCCACTTCTTCGAAGCGGGGGTATAATAATACTTACTTTAATGGTATCCTCCATGAATAATGTACATTTATATCCTTGTTTTATAAGCTAATGTATCACTCCCAAGTCACTTATAAAACAATATATTTCATAATCATTTATTATTGTTCCAAATAAATACGACAGAACTTTTTGTATAAACACACTGCGTTTGTGTTTGAATATAGAAGCACCAGTTTCATTGGCTAATGAGTCACATGACTAACTGTAACACAGCCAGCCTATAAAGTCTTAATTTGTGATCAGAATAAGATATTAGCATATGGATATCATAAATTCATTAGTATGAGTGTTGGATGTCTGTATTAATTAGCTAATCTCAAGTATTCATGATCAATATGGGTTAAAAGTGTAAAAAGTGGAGCGCTGTGGTCTAATGGTATAGAGTTGGACCCATGATCGAGAAGTCATGGGTTCGATCCCCGCCATTGCGTCATATGCGTTGTTTCTCTGAGCAAGACACTTTAACTGCATTTGCTTAGTACTGGTTCTACCCAGGAAGACAGTGATCCAAATAAGTTCATAGAGTGTTCGTTACAATCCATGTTAAATAAATATAAGTTTAAACTAAAAATGTATCATGAATATAATTTAGTACTATCTGGGAGTAAGATGTTTTACAATATATACCATTTTTTTAGACAGACATGAACTAATTAAAAACAATTGTAGTACTTATTTGCATATAGCATAGTCAGGGGTTTTATATTATAGTACATTACAGTCTTAAAAATCCTGTTATAGTGTAGAATTGCCATGTATTAAAAAGAAAATATCGAACTACCACAAAAAAAATCGACCATCATATATGGCCTAAAATGTGCTACAAATTAGGTAAAACAATTTATTTTACGCTTTAATAGCAGTGAAAAAGTGGATTTTAGAGATGAAATAAAAGCGGTATTTCATACGTGCGAAATATAGTTGTATTTTTTCACTGCCGGAACTCCTTTTTTTTTATCAATCATGATCAAAAACAATTTTTTTTTAATTTGTTTAGAAAATAACTGTTTAATATATATCATCTGACCTGAACTAGTCTAACTAAGAAAATGAGCTATAGATTTTAAAACTGGTCAAGTATTTCAGAATTGTTGTCATTTAGTGAAAAATGTCAGGTGGTCATTTTTTTCAAAACTACTACAAGTTGGAAATAACTTTTCCTAACTAAAAAAATGAGTCGTAGATTCGCATTCATGAAAATATAAAGTTTTCTCACTTCTCGATGAAATAAAATCTATTTTGTTAGAGTAGAGCACACATTGCATAACGATTTCTAAGTTAAAATTACCTGTCACGAATCTGAGTCAATTTCACATTAAATAAAGGGGTGCGTCCGTGGCCGAGTGTTTGGGGCATAGGAATCTTTATGTGAGGAAGCTATCCAGCTGGCTTGCGGAACGTCGGTGGTTCTACCCAGGTGCCCGCCCGTGCACGAAAATTGCCTGGAGGGGCACCTGGGGTCTTCCTCCACCAGTGGAAGCTGGAAAGTCGCCATATGACCTTAGCTGTTGGTGCGACTATAAAATCCAATTCAATCATCATAACATTAAATAAAATGTTAAGATCCATATTGGTGTATACGCGTTACAAAACACATCGATGTCACTGCAAATGTTTCATTCAAAAGAATAATTGTGCTAAAAAACGACCAATGCTAAAAAATTGAAAGTTCTTTTCAGAATCAAAAAATGACTGTCACACTGAAGCACGTTCAGAATGAAAATTTGACTAAGTTCTCATTTGCCGAAAATTATTATAATGTCCGAATATTGTCCGCGGAAAAAATTGCAAAGTCCTACAGATATTCCAAAAAAATATATGTATTTCCAAATCTGGACTTGTTTTCCGAACATTTGATGCGATTTTCGATATATTTCCATGAAAATTCCGATTCTTACATCGGAAATTCTACAGACGGGAAATGCCCATAAACATAGGTTAATTGATTGATTATCCTAGTTTTCCACCATTACGTTTGATAACTAGCTAAACTAACCTTTGCTTTCACTCGGTTTATCGAAACTAACCTACATTTTTGCTCGAAAAGATATAATAATGGCCATAAACATAGGTAAATTGATCGCTTATCCTGTTTTATTACCATTTAAGTCAGATAACTGGGTTTATCAAAACTAACGTATACTTTTGCTCAAAAACAGAATAATTGAATTGAATTGGGGTTTTAAGGCGCACCAACACATGAAAAGGTTATATGGCGCCTAACAGGCATGAACATGCCAGGCTCATCTTCCATGTACATCGAGATAAAATATGGAAAATGGGCCTAGAACCTTCTCACCCTGAACTGCAGAGCTGCTGCAAATTCTATCGTAGAAACTCCATCTACGCTGGAGCCACGTTATTGTTTTTCTGCCACTGCTCTTTTGATACGAGCGAGATAGCACCTAAAACAATGCAGGGATCATGATGTTGACCTTTAATGAACATGAACAAAAATGATAAAATGAACATGAATTTGGGGGGATTCTACCCCTCTGCCTACCCCTCTAAAGGGATCTGCAGTGGCCCTATTCTTTGCCCCGTGACCAAACGGGGCAAAAAACAGAATAACGACCACAAACATTGCTAGGGATGATTTTGTATCTATAAATACCACATTCAAAGGGAGAGAGGACAATTTTTGAAGTTTTTATGAAGAATGAATAACGCACCTCCGTTTAGTAATCCAGTATTATTTTGAGTTTAAACCTGCTTGCATATATCTAAATCTAGGTAAAAACACTTGGGATTTTTGAAGTTTTTCTTTGTTATTTTGCCATAGGTTTAAATATATTATTGGTTCAATATGATCAACATCTATTAAAATGCCGAAACAATTTGCTTTGAACTATTGAAATATTGATAATGATTTGCAAATATGCAAGTCAAGTTGAAAAACTAAAGGGATGCCGTAATTTAAACAAAATAAATATTTATTTAACATTCAAACACTGTAACACAAAATGCAATCATGTGTGCCTAGCCTTTGAACTTGCCAAGATATTAACTGCTGGGGATTAACAAACAAGACAATTTATAATATAAATTGACAGGGTTATTTATTTTATCTATAAAATTGTAATTTGCATTGCAATATGGATATGATATTACAGATGTATATCTCAACTTGATAACTACTGCTGTGCACAGAGTCGAAGCAAGATACAAGTTAAATGAATTGAATTGGGGTTTTAAGGCACACCAACATATGAAAAGGTTATATGGCGCCTAACAGGCATGAACATGACAGGCTCATCTTCCATGTACATCGAGATAAAATATGGAAAATGGGCCTAGAACCTTCTCACCCTGAACTGCATAGTTGCTACAAATTCTATCGTAGAAACTCCATTTATGCTGGAGCCATGTTTATTGTTTTTCTGTCACTGCTCTTTTGATGCGAGTAAGATAGCACCTGAAACAATGCAGGGATCATGATGAAGACCTTTAATGAACATGAACAAAAAATGATAAAATGAACATGAATTTGTGGGGATTCTACCCCTCTGCCTACCCCTCCAAAGGGGTCTACAGTGGCCCTCTTCTTTGCCCCGTGACCAAACGGGGGCCCCCGGGAAACCACACGGGGCCCCAAGTTAAATGAGCTAGTCAAAATAAATACCTGTATATATATATATATATATATAACAAGATATCATCTATTGAACATATAATTAAAATCTATTAAATATACATAAATATAAAACAGATACTTCATAACCATTTTATGTATTTGCTTTTTATGGGAAAGGTTGAGATAAAATTAATGTTACATGTACATGATGTAATTCATAAATTATATGCAATAGAGAGGGGAGTGAGGACAGAGTATGTTCTGGCTCCCAAAGTGTCCATCCGGAAATTTTATAGTCATGAAATAGCAATTGACATAGAAAAGTAGCTTTTATTGTTTATTAAAGAGGGACAACTGCCAATCTTGAACATTTATTAGCATTAGCACCTTGTTTTTTTTATGCAGTATCACATGCTTGCATATAATTAAAAAGACATACAGCAATTTTGAAATTTTTATCAAGCATTAAAATTTGCATCTTGCTTTATTAATCCAGTAATATTTTAACTTTACACCTGCTTGCATATAATTAAATGACATTTTCAACTTTCTCTTCTTATTCTACTATAGGTTTAAATATAATATTGGAATGCCGCTAGTTTTTAAAAATTCAAGACTGCCTGGTGTCCCTTTAAATACAATTTTGAGTTTTTCTTTTATATTTGTTTTCTGCAAGAGGTAATAAATAAATTAAAAACAGTGGAATCATATGTAAAAATTAAATAAATTATAAGTGCAATAACAAGCAGATCTAATGCTTTGAAAGTTATTAGCCACAATTACAATCATTGGTAAATTATAAGTTGAGTTCCAGGTTAACTTTTTTTCAAAGGGAAATAATTCAAACAGTATAATTCAGGGAGTTATGGTCCTTTATAAGATGTGTTTTTTTTTGGATCATGCTGAAGATGTTTTTCATTGTTGTAGACCTTATACCTTGCAAAAAATTAACAGACATTCAGACGAACGAACAGACCGACAAACGGTAAATGTCACAACATAATACGTTCCTACGGGAGTATAGCAATTAGTTACATGCGAACTCGATTTGCTTCGAGCTTTTTAAATAAATATTAACATTGATATCCAATATGGAAGTTATGAAAAAATAATGACACTATAAGTTTTTAAAAAATCCAAGTTTTTTAAAATATGTGTGGCAAGTAAAACAAATTATATGAAAAAAGTTTATCAAAAATGGAAAATATTCAGTTGACCCTGAACCCCGAACATATGAACATTCTGATGCTACTGCAAATAAAAAGTACTTAAATGTGTCCTAAATATTACTAATGGTTACAAAAATCTCACTCATATACTTCTTTGATGATAGTAAGCATGATAAATAGTTAACAAACACCCAAACAATTCAAATATCGGCAATATAACTATTGAAATTTTGCTTGTAGAGTTTGTAAAAATACGTTTCCTTAAGCAGGATTTTTTATAAACCAAGGCCCACAGAATTGCCTTTTAATGTTTTATGTTTGTTTTTATAAAAATAATTCAATTATATTTTTTACTCTGCTAAAATATTTGTATGTAAATTAATTGAAAAAAGTGTAGATTGTTGTTCTCAAATTATTTACCATCCCAGGAACATACTGATGGCATAACAGTTATCAAGTCATAACCTGAAACAGTATGAATTAATATAATTCAACTTCAAATACAATTACAATAAAGTCAATAGCTTCAAAAATGTCATTTGTTTGAACTTGAATTTGCAAAGAAAGACAAATACTATACATATGCAGAAAAGAAAAGCTGTGTTGTTCTGCCTCTGCCCAAATTAATTTAGAAACATTATCTTCATATTAAACAAATAAGTAACTTAAACTATGACCAAAATCAGCAATTTGTTTTGTTCATACACAATATAAAACTAGAACCATTATTATTTGTTGTACTATAAGCCTGTGCTTGTATTGTCAATTAAATAGTATATATATGATGATGTTCCAGGTGTGCTACCTGGCAGTGATATTTCGATACTGTCCGAAAATGACTACACTAAATTTTTAAGTCCGGTTGGCATTTAGATTTAGTGTTTCATCCACATGGTGAATTCCGCTTGTACCCGAGATATGCCTTGCTGTATCATAGCAACCTCTACTGCCAGCTGCAAATAAGAAGAAGAAATTAGAATCACATCTCTATAAGAATTGCTATAAAAAATGGTTAGGGGCCTTTTTACATTATGCTAGATTGGTTCATCCATGACACTTACACTATAATTATAGATTGGTTCATCCACGACAGTTACACTATTTAACAAGACTGGTTCTAACATGTCAGTGACTATTCTACTGGACTGTTTCATCCATTTCTTAACATTATTTTACTAGACTGGTTTATACATGTCAGTGACTATTCTACTGGACTGGTTCATCCATGACAGTGACTGTTCTACTAGACTGGTTTATACATGTCAGTGACTATTCTATTGGACTGGTTCATCCATGTCAGTAACATTATTCTACTAGACCGGTTTATACATGTCAGTAACTATTCTACTGGACTGGTACATCCATGTCAGTGACTGTTCTACTAAACTGGTTTATACATGTCAGTGACTATTCTACTGGACTGGTTTATACATGTCAGTAAGTATTCTACTGGACTGGTTCATCCATGTCAGTGACTGTTCTACTAGACTGGTTTATACATGTCAGTGACTATTCTACTGGACTGGTTCATCCATGTCAGTGACTGTTCTACTGGACAGGTTCATCCATGTCAGTTAAATTATTCTACTGGACTGGTTCATCCATGTCAGTTAAATTATTCTGCTGGGCTGGTTCATCCATGTCAGTGACTGTTCTACTAGACTGGTTTATACATGGCAGTGCTTATTCTACTGGACCGGTTCATACATGTCAGTGACTGTTCTACTAGACTGGTTTATACATGTCAGTAACTATTCTATTGGACCGGTTCATCCATGTCAGTAACATTATTCTACTAGACCGGTTTATACATGTCAGTGACTATTCTACTGGACTGGTTCATCCATGTCAGTGACTTTTCTACTAGACTGGTTCATCGATGTCAGTGACCGTTCTACTAGACTGGTTCTACTGGACAGTGACTATTCTACTGGACTACTGGACTCACCATGTCAGTGACTGTTCTACTAGACTGGTTCATCCATGTCAGTGACTGTTCTACTAGACTGGTTTGTACATGTCAGTGACTATTCTACTGGACTGGTTCATCCATGTCAGTTAAATTATTCTGCTGGGCTGGTTCATCCAGGTCAGTTAATTTATTCTACTGGACTGGTTCATCCATGTCAGTGACTGTTCTACTAGACTGGTTTATACATGTCAGTGATTATTTTACTGGACTGGTTCATCCATGTCAGTAACATTATTCTACTAGACTGGTTTATACATGTCAGTGACTATTCTACTGGACTGGTTCATCCATGTCAGTTAAATTATTCTGCTGGGCTGGTTCATCCATGTCAGTTAATTTATTCTACTGGACTGGTTCATCCATGTCAGTGACTGTTCTACTAGACTGGTTTATAAATGTCAGTGACTATTTTATTATACTGGTTCATCAAACTATTTTACTAGAGTTGTTTATCATTGCCAAATACACCATTTCATTAGAATAGACTTTGATCAAAACACATAATCTATGGTGGTAGATTAAACCAAAATTAATCTAATAGAATACAGGCAGCAATGCATTTACACCACACAATTTTATCCCAACACTGGCAACCTATTTCTCAATAACCAGTGACTTAATACAAAAATGTTGCTTTTTAATCCTTTTTTTGTCCAATATCTTTATTATCCATTCAATGGTTGAGTTATGGCTCAGACACAAAACTGGGATATATGTACATATATGTAAGTACAGATGGGATGGACAAGCCTAATGCTATATATGTTTGTCATCTCCTCTAACTTGTTTAAATGGTGCATAAAAAGTACTTAGAAAGCAATAACTTGAAAACAATAGTTGGTTTAACACAACCTCATAACTTGCAAATTGTTTGCCTATAAATAAGGCTGGGTCATAAAATGACAACCATATCATATCACCTTTAGTAAAATTTAAAAAAGAAAGAAAAGAAGGCTGAGATTTTATACATATACTAACCTCAGGTTACAGCACTGAAAGTTGGTAAGACAGTCCTACCGGGCTTGGAATATTTTTTTCCACGAAGACCTTGAGAACATGAATCTGCAAATAGAAAAGATGGTTATTAAAAAAATATATTTATATATATAAAAAAAGTTTTATTGGACTGGCTACTATCAGGTGCCTATAGTCACGAGCGCAAACCGATACTTACCTCCTTATATACTGGACATGCCTGGGCTCCCCCGGGCAGCCCATATTGATGCCGGGCTTAGTGCGGATGTCCGATCGACATATTCACTCCGATAGTAAGACCCCGCCCTCAGACCCTGGCTTCCAAGTAACTGGATTACAGGAGCACGCCATCAACTCCCAGCCAAATATATATATTTATTTTGTTTACTTAAGAAATAATAAATAGGTACCTGTGTTTTATCGGTGAATAAAATACAGTTAAGAGTTCGGATGCGTAGTAATTAAATAACGAGTGCGTTAGCACGAGTGACTTAATTACTCGCATCCGAACGACTAACTGTATTTTATTCACCGATAAAATACAGGTACGTATTTATTATTTCGATTCTAACACAACAATAACCCCATTGTTTACACTTTTATTGGGGTACTATAAATTATCTCGGAGGTCAAGGTAATCAGGCTGCTATGTTTAAAGGCTGTTTCACTGGGCGCCCCCGTATGCACTCTTAGTCAAGTGACAAACAATTAAGTCATTACTTACGTCATATAGTTTGCGCTATATGTCGTCAAACATTCTCAGCTTGTTCAAGATGCTTAATAATGTTATATGTGCTGATGCATATGATGGGTTTATATCGGGGGTGTGCACGGTTTGGGAGCATGGCAAGTATTTTGTAAAATTTCATTAAAATTACTGTTGAGTTTGTCTTCGTGACATATATTTACCAAGTGGCGTCATGTCACGTGGCGCTTCCAACGGATGAAATATACGCAGGGAATTAATGGAAGAGCTGTATTTTATCATAGAATAATATGCAGCTGTCTCTCTTCTTTGTGTATATGAAAGACTGCGGAGGTAGTGTTAGAATTAATATTAATATACAGTTTGCTATTCAATAAATAATTAAATAATGTTTAGACAGCAACATTTGTTTTCTCTCCAGGCAGACCAGAATTGTTACATGGCAAACTTTTAACCAAATGAAACAATTAAGAACATTTCTAAATATCAACGTTTCAATGCCTTCATTCATTGAAATTCATCTACTTGTGATGTTGCAAACTTCATCATGCTCATAATGCGCACTGTCATCAGATATGCAAAGATGTCGACAGCTCCAGACAAAAATTATAAGTATAACATTCTAATGGGCAATAACTCTCATTTGAATGAAGAGTTATGGTTCTTACACTTCCCATTCATTGCCCTCTATTATTGCGTGAAGTTTCATTCCAGTCCCATTAGTAGTTCCAAATTATGCTATGGGCAATAAAAGAGAGACAGAGGGACTGGTGAAAGGACTGGCGGACAAAGTGTTGAAAATATGATCCACCGAATTTTCTAGGGATTTTGAACATGATGTATGTGTGATCTGTAATCAAAATAGGTTTTGGTTTAAAATAATTTCTAGTTACATGAGTATCAACTTACATGTCATCTCAAAAATCCATATGTATACCACTGCCATTTCATTGAAGGCTGGAAAAGATGCTGATGCCCGAGTCTGGGCACCGACACTGCAACACACCGTATAAACAAACTGTCCGCAGTGGTATACTGAAAATATCAGTTAAAAAGCAATAACTTCCAGCAAACTGATTTGTAATAGTTGTGTATAGTATTTTTGTAAAAACACACGTATACATTTCATGCATTTGGTTTGAAATATTAAAACTCATCAGCATGTTATTTCTGAATGTAAACCTTCATGGGTTAATTTTATATCATTTGTTAAAACTCTATCATAAACAAGAGCACCGCTTTCGTTGTTGTAAACCTAGAACTTTGATAATTATTAGCCACAATCAATTGTAAAAGGCAAGGTTAAGTTTCGGATTAAACTTTTTTCCAAAGGGGAATAATTCAAACAAGAGGGCCAAGATAGCCCTATATCGATCACCTGAGTACTCGCCCATTATTAAACTTCTCCAAATCTCATGGTCATATACAATCTGTGCAAGATCGTTCAAGAAATGTGGCCTCTGTTGTGTTAAAAACATTGATATAAAGACACTGACACAGTTTGGTAAAGATCAAATGCAAAATGAAGGTGGTAGAGTGTAACCCCTGGGGCATGGCCAAATGTGACCCCAGGGCTATGTGTAATATATGAGAGCTGTGTGCCTTGTGGTTTCAGAGAAGGAGATTTTTTAATTTTTTTCCTATACCAGTCTATGTAAAATATGTGCCCCTAGGGTCACCATTTGAACAAACTTGGTGTAGGACCATAAGCTTATAGCAAATGCAAAATATTAAACCTCTGGCTCTTGCAGTTTAAGAGATTTTTTTAAGTTTTTCCCTATACAAGTCTATGTAAAACTTTGACCCCCAGGGCGGGCCAAATGTGACCCAGGGTCACCATTTAAACAAACTTGGTAAAGGGCCATAATCTTATAGTAAATGCAAAATATTAAACTCTGGCTCTTGTAGTTTTAGAGAAGAAGAATTTTGATTTTTTTCCTATATAAGTCTATGTAAAACTGTGATCCCGGGGCTGGACCAAATTTGACACCAGTGTCACCATTTGAACAAACTTGGTAGAGGACCATTAGCTTATAGCAAATGCAAAATATTAAACACCTGGCTCAAGCAGTTTCAGAGAAGAAGATTTTTAAAGTTTTCCCTATACACATGTATCCCCTGGAGCGGGGCCAAATGTAACCCCAGGGTCACCATTTGAACACACTTGGTAAAGGACCATAATCTTATAGTAATGCAAAATATTAAACCTCTGGCTCATTCAGTTTCAGAGAAGATTTACTTTTTTCTTATATAAGTTTATGTAAACCTGTGGCCCCGGAGTGGGGCCAAATTTGACCCCAGGGTCACCATTTGAACAAACTTTGTAGAGGACCATAAGCTGATGCTACATGTAATACACGAGAGCTCTGTGCCTTGTGGTTTTAGAGAAGAAGACTTTTTAAGGATGTTGCGATGACCTAATTTTAACAAATCTAATAAGCATTCATCCATGTGAAGTTTGGTCAAAATTGGCCCTCGCCTTGACCTCAGGTGATCTAAAAATCTACCACTCAGCTATTTCACCTGTTCTCTCATGTTAAATCGCTCAACGCCTATATATACGGTACCACTGAATTATGTTGTGCGCTGCTTTTTTTTATTTTATAGAATTCCACATTATTTTTTTTTCATTCATTTTATTCTTTTCATTATTTACCAGTTTTTCATTCTTCATCTTTATTCAGATCTGTTTTCTTTATATCAACATAAATAACTGTTAACAATGGTTTATGCCAATTAATTAAATCATTATTTATGATACATCAATTGCTTCTATGTGTATCGATTTGGCTGATTTAATCATCGAGATGGCCGCAGCCCATCAAGGTGTTTAAATCAACCAATGAGATGAGACCATACTCTATTTGTTTTGTAGCATGTTCATTTCACCAGTCTACCATACTCTAACTTCTGATAACTGGTAGTTAGAGTACACAAGTCATTCTGACGAGTTTTATTTTCAATTAAATGATTTACAACTGTGCACATACAAAAGAATATGTCAGCGACTCTGCTACAAGTCTATTTATTTTGTTAATTAACAAACTAGTAAGCAAAATCTCCTCTCTAATCTACCTTTCGACATTTACAGATCAATATAAAAAAATTGTTTGTGACTCCCCATAAATTTACCGCGAAGATATTCGCTTGTTGCGGGCATATTGGACACTTACGTGTGGTCAAATACGTCCGCGGACACCTCTGTTAGCTTTAAATATAGTATTGTTGTAATATAATCAACAATTAGAAGGCAAATACAACTTGATTTAAACAATTCAAATATTAATTAACAATGATTTGCAAAAATGCAAGTAATGTAGAAGAACTATTGGGATTCTTTTAGTCTTTAAAAAATCAAGATTACCTTGTGCCTCTTTAGCATATGAACACTTAAATAAAATATATTACTGGAGCCTCAAATCAATACTATGAAAATTAAATTAAAATTCACCAAAACTAATAAACGTTTGAATGTGGTTTAAATGATACTTGACTGGCTTTTATCATGCCCAAATTTAAGTCTAACCAGATGTAATCAATTTATAAATTGCTGGCAGTCAAAACAGAGCAGGAGAAGTCATTAACATTACATGACCCACTTTTTTAGAGAACCATAAAATCTTTAATCCAATATATCCACAAAGGAAGTGGGACACTATATGGCTGTTTATTGGGGGTCATTAAATAATTAACACCCCAGCAATCACATAAGTGACACCTTACATATATCAAACAGGATGTATCACAGTATAGGATCCTGTCTGATCAAACTGTGTAACAAACAAACAAACAGAGAGTATTTCTTATAGGTCTATTAATTACACTAAAACAAGTAAAATGCATAATTATTAACGTTATGTCTCTAATCCCATTTTTCAATATTTTCAGGTATATGTATGAACTGAGTAAATAAAATAACTGATTTGCATTTGAAAATTTCAAGATAAAATTTATAATCATTATTTAAATTCAGAAATTTACTGTTTTTTGAACATATCAAAATTATGTAATCTTTAATACTGGTACTTTTCTCATACTTATATTAAACTTAATCAAGCATTACAATTAGCACATCCATTCATTTTATTATTCCAGTATTGTTCTGAAGTTAAAATCATCTTGTAATTAAATAAAATGCAATAAAATATAGTGTTTTCAAATTTTCTTTAGTTGTAATTTTACTATTGCATGTGTTTAATATAATCAACAATTCTGTGAATTTATATTCCCCGTCAAAGTATGTTAAAGAGACATGGAAATCTTGAAGTATTTATCAATTATAATTAGCATCTCAATTTATTAATCAAGTATCGTTTTTAACTTTAAACCTGCTTCATATATAAATTAAATAAAAATATAAAAAAATTGGAGTTTGAAAATCTCACAGGTTTTAACATAATCAACATTTAGTAATTTTTATAAATTTGCAAACAGAATTTGTTTTCAATTGTTCAAATAATTATTTGAAATATGGATGTAGAAAAATTGAATTGAATTGAATTGGGATTTTATAGTCTCACCAACAGCTAAGGTCATATGTCGACTTTCCAGCTTCCATTGGTGGAGGAAGACCCCAGATGCCCCTCCAACCAGGCGGTTGGTTACCTGGGTAGAACCACCGACGTTCCGCAAGCCATGAGAGCTGGCAGGGCCGTCACTCTGTTTTGGGGAACTGCGACCCACACCCTTGGGTGGGGGAATTTTAGCGCGATTTTACAGGAAAGGGGGTATTATTTTGAGGCCATAATTTTGATTATAATCATTGTTTTAAATAGCCTACATGTTTTATTTATATTAAATACAAAAAAACAACAAAAAAAAACTTCATCAATAGATCTAACACTGCTGTTAGATTTGGAAAAAAATAAGGTACGACAATAAATTCGCCGTACATGGAAGAAACGGGACACAGCCTCCAAATTTCATACTCAATATTTTACGTACCAGAAGTGTTTTTTTTATTGTTTTTTTCGAGTGGGAAGTTTGGTCAAAATTAGCCAAGCGGTTTCTGAGGAGAAGTTGTTTGAAGAAAAGTTAACAACGACGGACGAAGAGTGATCCCAATATAGCCTTCGGCTCAGGTGATCTAATAAAAAGGTCAATGATGCTTAAATGAAAGTTTGTAAACATTTTAGTAACTAACAAGAAATGTCACAGTAAGTGACAAATGCCCCCGAAGTGACCTGTAAGTGTGACCTTGACCTTGGACCAATATGAAACCAACAGATATATTTCAAAATATTTAAAAAAAAAAAAAATCAAATAAAATAAAATTTAAAAAATATTTAAAAAAAAAAATAAAAAAAAAAATAAATAGAAAAAAAATATTTATTTTTTTTTGTCGCGACACGACATCTTGTGGTGAGCAATTGTGCGAAGTTATTTGAAAATCTGTTGATTATTGTCCGAGTTATGAAGCGGAGACGATTGTATAGACGAACGGATTTTGAACTTTGATCTCTAAGTGTGACCTTGACCTTGGAGCCAAGGACCTGGATTTTGTGCGCGACACGTCGTCTTGTTGTGGTGAGCAATTGTGCGAAGTTATTTGAAAATCCATCCATTATTGTCAGAGTTATGAAGCGGACACGAGTGTACAGACAAACGGATTTTGACCTTTGATCTCTAAGTGTGACCTTGACCTTGGAGCCACAGACCTGGATTTTGTGCGCGACACGTCTTGTTGTGGTGAGCAATTGTGCGAAGTTATTTGAAAATCCATCCATTATTGTCAGAGTTATGAAGCGGACACGAGTACAAACGGATTTTGACCTTTGATCTCTAAGTGTGACCTTGATCTTGGAGCCACGGACCTGGATTTTGTGCGCGACACGTCGTCTTTTTTTGGTGAGCAATTGTGCGAAGTTATTTGAAAATCCATCCATTATTGTTAGAGTTATGAAGCGGACACGAGTGTACAGATGAACGGATTTTGACCTTTGATCTCTAAGTGTGACCTTGACCTTTGAGCCACGGACCTGGATTTTGTTCTCGACACATCGTCTTGTTGTGGTGAGCAATTGTGCGAAGTTATTTGAAAATCCATCCATAATTGTCAGAGTTATGAAGCGGACACGAGTGTACAGACGAACGGACAGACAGTGCGATTACTATATATGCCACCCTTAAAAACATAAAAACAATCGAGTTTGCTGTTTGCTGAGATGACAAGTGCATAATTTTTTTTAAAAATCTTGATTTTTTTAAAAACTCACCGTGTCACGTTAGTTTTTCTCTTAACTTGCATTTGTTCAATCATTAATATTAATTGTTAGAATTATAAAGTTCAAAGCAAATTGATTTTACATTTTACTAACTCTTTATAATATTGCACCAATAATATATTTGAAAATTCAGTAAAATAGTGAAGAAAATTGAAATCACAGTTGTTTTTTTAATTATATGCAAGCAGTTTTAAAGTCAAAATGACGCAGGATAACTAAATCGAGGAGCACATTTTAATATTTGAATAAAACTCAAGATTGCCATGTGTCCCTTTAAATATCAGATAAAAAAACTCAGGAGTATCCATGGGAAATTTGAGTAAAATTGGCCAAGTGGTTTCTGAGAAAGAGCTGCTTAGGGACACTAATGCCCAAGCCGCTAGACGAAATTTGCCTATTAAGTTTCATGAGAGTGGGTGTTATTGTTTCGGAGTTATCGTCAAGAATGCATATTTCCATATAAGGTCATGGCGACCTGGACCTTTGACCTCCCAAAAAATTAGGGTTCCTCCTCTTACTAAGGGCAATGTACAGTTCATGATTGTGAGTGTTATAGTTTCAGAGTTACTGTCCGGAATGAGCAATTGTTTACGAACAGGCAGACATATAAAAAGTAGACAATAATCAAATCAGTAATATTTTATGTTTTAGTAAGACAAAGGTTGGACCTAAACCCCATTATTTTTACAAGACTGTTAGTAAAATATCAGTAAAGACAAGATTGCTCGACAGACATAATGAGACATCATGCAATGCATAAGAACCAGCTAATGCATTATATACTTGCTCATTAGTCCATAATCTGAACCACACCGTAATTGAATGTTGTTTAACGGCTCATCAACACAGTATAGTTATTTAGAGCCGCCCCAGACAGAGGAATCCGGGAACCTGCCCTACTCTTACTATCGAATAGATTCCTATGGTTCTTTAACATGCTCGAAGGATAGATCGGTTTACGTCCCCATCCGACGGACGAGGCTTAGGGAAAGTGTCTTGCCCAAGAACACACCGACGGAACTCAGTGGCACCACGGAGTATGGTGAACCCAGGGCCTCCGGTTACCACACCGTAAGTAAAACAAGTTGAATTTGAGGTCAAAATGTTCTAGTTCTGAAACCAAATAGAAAGGAGTGCTAGTTATTTGTGAGCATCTTCTTACCAGTACATGTCATCTTCAAAAATCCATATGTATATCATGGCCATTCATCACAGCCTGGAAAAGATGTTAATGCTCGAGTCTGGGCACCGACACTGTGACAATTTGTATTAGCAAACTGCGCGCATGGGTATACTGAAAATAGCATTTAAAAAAATGCAAGTTAAAGCCAAACTACTTTGTCATAGTCGTTAATAGTATTGTTGTAAAACACAAATATACTTTATGTTATTTCTTGATGCAAGCCATTGTGGGTTAAAATTCAATTATTAAATTGTTATTATTAAACAAGAGGTCAATGATTTTCAAGCTATACTGATAGGTTTTGATAGCTATATCAGCATTTCTGTGAAGTTTTATAAAAATCTGTCAAGTAGTTTCAAAGTAGTAACAAAGATGGCCACTAGCGGCCATGTTTAATGTCGGTCGAATCAAAATAATCTTCGACAAGGATCAACATCATGTCAAGCTGATCAGTTTAGAAAAAGTCCCATATCAATATCACTTATAGTTTTCAAGAAGTAGTCGCTAAAACCTTGTTTTTAAAAAAAAATAATTTTAGCCAAGGGGCCGTGTTGAATTTCCGGCCGACCTAAATTATGCTGGGATCAATTAGACATCAAGAGCAACATTCCTGTGAAGTTTCATGAAAATCCGTCAAGTAGTTTCAGAGTAGACGCTACAAGTTTCTACTATATAACTCTTATGTAAACAAACAAAGATGGCCACTGGTGGCCATGTTTAATGTCAAATCCAAATAAATTTTGACAAGGATCAACATCATGTCATGCTGATCATTTTAGAAAAAGTCCCATATCAATATTATTTACAGTTTTCAAGAAGTAGTCTCTATAAACTTGTTTTTAAAAATCTATTTTTAGACGTGGCGGCCCTCTTGAATTTCCGGCCAACCTGAAATTTTGGTAAGATCAACTAGACATCAAGAGCAACATTCCTGTGAATTTTCAGAGGAGTATTCGCTACAAATATTTGATATATAAACTCTATGCAGAACAGTTCCATATCAATATTATTTAAAGTTTTTAAGAAAAAGACGCTACAAAAAAATTTGACAGACGGACGACTCGGACGCCGCACCATAAGCTCTGCTGATCTTTGATCAGTACAGCTATTAACATATAAAGATGCAGTTTTATTCAATATATTTATTATAGTCTGTCTATTTGTAGATCAGTTAAAAATTACTGGTTCTGCTTAGTTTTTAGTCTGTTTTGTACTGAAAATTACCTCTCACAATGGACCATGTCACACGATACATACAGCAATGAAAAGTGTTATTCTTTGAATGCCCGTCAGCCTGCAACCAAATTACTTTCTTGCAAAGTGTTTTACGGTTTTGCATTCTTATTTAAACCCTTAAGCATAGCTTTAAATCTTGTCCTTGCTGCTATAGTTTAATATGACCAAAAGTGCAAGTGACTGTCGGAAAAATGTGCTATCAATAATGTTAATATAGATCCCTAACGCTCATAAACATTGACTGCACATGTATGTGTGATTTTAGGGGTCAGCTACTACTAGCCAACCTATACCTGGGTGTAATTTTTGGTTTTCAGACACTTCCCGCGATTGGAAATAATGTCCATTAAAATGGTACGAACTTTTTTTAATTGTTCTCATCGCTTGCAGTCCACGCCAAAAAACATCGGCAAATTTACTATTGTTTTGCATAACAAATTGGCGGTAAATGCTCAGTGAACCCGTACCAATATTACAGGGAAAAAATGAGAAACAGAACCAAAGATAGAAACTGTAAATAACTGGTGACGCGGTTTCATACAATCAATAAAGCGGTCTCGTGAAAACGGAACCAAAGAGAGAAAACTGTAAATAACTGGTGACGCGGTTTCATACAATCAGTAAAGCTGTCTCCTGAAAAGTATGCTGTGCACCACAAAAACTCTGATTGGCAAAAATAAGCTACCAAGATACGCATCGTTTCAAAAAAAATAGCGTACCTGGAAAATTACGTCCGTATATGGTATGGAGTGAATTAAAATAAAATGAAGACTCTGAAATATCACGTAATTTACATGGATGCGCAGTCTATCTGGAGCACTGCAGAGCTAGAATCCCCTTTATAAAGTAGGTAGAGTATGTGGCACAACTCCATATGCAGGTTTCTGACGACATCACGCAATGCCTGAATAAACAACTAATTTAAGCCTTATATACCACACATGCATACATAAAACTCACCAAAGAAAAGAATATCATGCCGATCTAGTCATGTTCCCTCTGACATGTTTAATGTTTTTCTCTCGAAGTAGCTTGCTGTCATCTGTAATCTGGTTCCATATTTCCAAGTTTATAAATTTTCTTTGGTGAGTTTATGGTGTGGTATAATTCAGGGTTCAGTCAATTAAAATCCAGTTATTGTTATTTAAGCAGGTATTGGGTGATGTCTACAGAGTTTATATGCAGTGCTCCAGATAAGCTTTCAGCACAATGTATGCATGTTTTTGTTTTTTTTACGTATTTACATTTACAAATTACAAACTTATGCGTATTTTTGTAAACAAGTTTTATAAACAAGTTTTGTAAAAGATATACTCTGTAAAAAAAGTTTTCGACCATGGCAGTGTTCGAACCCTTACAATGATCTCTGAACCTTGACATTCGACCATAACCCTTATTATCTCAGTTGATAATTCACAATAGACCAACAATCAACAATAATTATCGTTTACAATGGAAGTTTGCGAAAAAATAATAATCTTTTTATTGGTTACTCGAATGTGTGTTCGCGATATTTTTTTAAAATCAAATCTTGTTTGGAATTTAATGTTTCTAGTACCAAATTAACCAGGTAGGGTAGACCTTGGTTACTAAAAAAAGATACTTAAATTCTGTCCACTAGTTTTATTTTTATATGACTCTATATACCCTGGTCCAAAACCTTTTTCACCGAGTATATATATTCATTAGTCATTACCATAAAAAACATTGCATATTTCATCTCCCCCGTTAAAAAAAAAGAAGACAGAATCAATGTTGAATGAATATATATTTAAGGGCATTATTGATTAATTTGTGTCAAATAGCTGACAAAAAAAGGCAATTTCTATTTTCTTGCAAGCATCTAACGAAACGTAAGTAAAATTCTGCACTTGACTGTCATTCAGTACCTCAAACTTCAATAAGCATCCACTGAGTATGGTTGGGCGCACTCTACTTTTCTAAGCTATTAAGTTGTGTGTACGTGGGTATTCGGTTCTCCATATTTATCGGCGATTATATCATAGGTTATTAGATTTGTATGGCTAAATATTACTTGGAACGAGTTGTTTTGGCAAAGGACGACGAGTCCTGCGCCAAAACAACGAGTTCCAAGTAATATTTAGCCATACAAATTCAATAACCTTTTTATTGCATACTTTCATATTGTTTTCGATCAATGTTAATTGTATGACTATTACTTTTCTTTGTATTTGTGTTATTTTTATAGCTTTTGATGGAATTCCCATCTTGTCATTCAGTTTCATTTTGTGTGGATGATTAGTTTGCGCGAAAACGACGTCGGATGACGTCATTAAAAACATCAAGCGATTTTCTAAAGTTTGTTTACCATTTGATAACGTTAAAAACAGTGGGTGAGTGACCATTTCAATTATTTTATCAATTTCTGCCATAAAAGGTTGAAAAAAAAACACGTATTTTTTTGTTGACACTATACCAAGGATTCCGTTATTTTCATTTGAAAGTAGTTCCTTATTTCTATTTCGCGGCTCTTAGCAAGCACAAGCAAAAGTTCCGGTGCAATATCAATGTGTGCAATATCGTAGAATATTGCACACTTAGCTCAATGCAAACTAAACGGGACAATATGAAACTAAGTATACAATAAATATATATATGCGTCTTATCTGGAGCACTGTATGAGCAACCACTCTTCCGGGGAATGTTTACGGACGTGAATCAAGCTGACACAGAAGCAACGAGTATTGGCTGCACATTGTTCTGCTTGCACACAGGACCGACACATCCCCTCCGAAGGCTGGCATACTTTCACACCGAAGGCTGGCACACTGTCAGAGTACCTTGCTCAAGTAAGATACTACCACACACACTGACATGATACAAAGACCCTGTTAGAGATTGCTTATCTGGAAGGAAAGCATCAAAGGTTTCGGGGGCATATAGTAATCGTACCGTCCGTCCGTCATTCCGCAGTTCGTGTCCGGACTGTAACTTCAGAACCCCCTGCATGGATTTTTAATTAACTTGGCACAAGTGATCACCATAACAAGACGATGTGTCGCGCGCAAAACCCAGATCCGTACATCAAAGGTCAAGGTCACACTTTAAGTTCATAGGTCAAAAACAGGTACGCAATTTCGTGTCCGGACCGTAACGTCACAACCCCTGCAGGAATTTTTAATTAACTTGGCACAAGTGATCACCATAACAAGACGATCTGTCGTGCGCAAAACCCAGGTCCGTACCTCAAGGTCAAGGTCACACTTGAACTTCATAGGTCAAAAACAGGTACGCAATTTCGTGTCCGGACCGTAACGTCACAACCCCTGCAGGGATTTTTAAATAACTTGGTACAAGTGATCACCATTATAACAAGACAATGTGTCGCGCGCAAAACCCAGATCGGTACCTCAAAGGTCAAGGTCACACTTGAATTTATTAGGTCAAAAACAGGTACGCAATTTCGTATCCTAACCGTTTTGTCACAACCCCTGCAGGGATTTTTAAATAACTTGGCACAAGTGATCACTTGGAGGTCAAAAGTCAAATTGTGTCCGGTCATTCATGGACGGATTTTCAAATAACTTGGCACAAAATGCTCACCACAACCAAACAATGTGTCGCGCACAAAATCCAGGTCCGTGGCTCCAAGGTCAAGGTCATACTTAGAGGTCAAATGTGACTTTGGGGGTATTTCTCACTAACAGTGCTATTTCTTGTTTACTAATATTTCTGCACCGATATCCACAGACATATTAATAAATTTGTTATTAGGTCTGTGCAATATCAGACTAATATCGCCATGTTTTGTTGCATAGACTGCTTAACTGCACATATTTTGTGTTGACGCCACATTTGTGTAATGTAGCCTCATTTGTCATTAGTTCATGATAAATTGTTCAAGTAATAAAACTACCTTACTAGGTCTCAGTCTACATGTATTCACTGAACATATTTATCTAACTTGGTTAAATAGGTGGATATAAGTAAGTATAATTATACATTATTACATTCCTGCATCTAGCTGAATGTGAATTTACAGGTATAGCAATCCTTTTAAAATGAAACAAGGTTTCAAATTATATTAATGCAAGTACCTTAATTAAAATAGCAAGTCGAAAACCTTTGCACCTGCTTTTTTATAGCAAGTGGCTAAAAATGTAAGTCAGAATATGCCAGGCGCGTAGCGTGCAATACTCATTTACTCACGTGAGTAAACTTTTCAAACGAAGGCTCAAAAAATAAAAAATCGAAATACACAATAAAAAGATGAGCCTAAAATGCACCAGAAATCATGTACAGCGTAATGAGTACACAAATATTTATTTGACATAGTGTGTGCAGTTTAATTTTATTCAGTTATTTTGTTAAGAGTAATTCTCTTAGTTGAAACGCTTCCGAGTGCTTCGTCAACTGTATCAGTTTATGTGTTAATGAGCAAATTCTGCCTTTAAATTTGATCACTGATATGTGTTTTATCATTTCTGAGAATTTAATTTATCATGTTTCTAGTCATTGAATTAACAATGTTTTTTCTTTGTATGGTGTTTTACGTCCTTTTCAACGAATTAACAATGAACTTGGACTGTAATAAAGTCCTGAATAAAATTAAAGATTGTGCATATTATCGAGAATACTACTATAAAACATGTTTAAAATTTTGACTTGTAAGTGGAAATCCAAGCATCACAACATTTGATTTTGAAATGCCCACTTCACTTTGTTGCGGGACAATAAAAGGTTGCACATTTCAAATTAAATCAATTAGGTGCATGTACAGCAGTAATTGAGTTTAGGGTTATATTACTACAGGCACACATTTTATACCCGTTCCAGTTCTTAGAAAAGGGTTTAAAAAATCACGGAGCCAGTGTGCTTGCCAACTAATTTTTGTGTCCTCGATAGATCAGATTTTCTTGCATACCGGACAAGGATATCCGTCATTTTACAGAGGCTAGATATTTCCATCTCACCCTAGGGTCGAGATAAAATTCATGCGCGCCAACATCTGGTATACCGAAAAACATGCAAAACGATAGTAGCTGGCGGCGTCAATGCACAACATGTCTCTGATTTGCAAGAAAAAGAATCTATCATGTGTATTCAGTTCAAATAGGGGATTCCAACCCTCGGTATAAGTGTTTTAAGCCTCGGTTCCGATAAAAACACGTATACCGAGGGTTGGGATTCCCTATCTTCATCGGATACCCATGAAAGATTCTTATAATAAAGCACTACTAGCAGGGTTGTCTCTAATAGCCCGTAACCGGCTATATTCGCCGTCTGTTTTGAATGTGGAGCTGGCGGTAAACAATTTTTATTTATATTTTTTTTAATCAGTATAAAATATTTTGAAATTATTTCATCATCTGAAAGAATCATGAAATAACTAAAAATCCTGACCTTAATTAGCACCAAAAACATGAGATTGCATGAGACCTCATGCTTATTCGCGGGGAAGAATGCACGTCTATAAACGTCTAGACACTTTTTTATATACGCGGTCTAGGTTGCATCTATAAAAGTCTGTATGTAAAAAAAGCACACAAAGACGTCAACCGTTTCACAACACAGTTAATTTTACATAGCTCTGCATGTGTAGAAGGACCCCTCTGGACCTGACTGTAGAACTTGATGAATTTTCTTAAACATGTTAAAAATATTTTCTTTGTGAAACTTGATGTCTGTTGCACGAAAAATAATGAATGAGACAGATTTGTTCACCACAAGTTATATTTGGGGGATTATACGCCACGGGATATCTTTTAAAAAGTTTCACACACTGGCAGTGATTCCAATGAATAAATAAAAATTCAGAGACAAATTTCAATCGGATGACATGATCAGGGTATTATGTCAGAACAGACTTCAGTACAGTACATGTACTGGTATGGTAAATACGATCGATGATCGATGACAAGATCGATGAATAACAAATCCTTTAGGCTTTACCAAACGTTCCGAACGATAGCATGATACAAATATAGTGACAGTGTGATAAACGACAATATTATGTTATTTTTCCTTTTTGGCGAGCATCATATGCAGCAATATTGAACATCAGATAATAAAAAAGCAAATTTATAAGATATTTACTACAGGTGCCCCACCCACCAACTCGGCAAAGCCAACTGCCTCGCATTTAATTTCATCACACCTTCATAACCTGGAAGTATTCTAAACATACAAATCAACATAAAACAAGTCGTTGTACCACACATATTCAATGGACAATTACCATCTTCCTACCATTGGTCGTCTTTTGATGATTTGCTACACCCATCTGAGTCTGCTACTCAAAACGCCATTTTGTGAAGGCTGCTTCACTGCGCATGTCCCTTCTCTTTGTAGCGTTGACGATTCTTTTCTCCAAGTACCCTAACCTAAGGCTATTTACAGTTTCTGGTAATACCATTCTATAAATCTTATTATTGAGTTAATTAATAAAGGAAAGATTGCAACGGCCTCAATACTATTAAACAGGGTTAAAAAGATCGTTCTACATGGACTTTTCAGATCCTACAGTATTCTGAAATCCGAACATCACGATTTGTGATTTTTAACATACCTACGTTTACCTACGTTGCTTATGAACGCAGGAGCTGCTGCTCCTCTCTATTCATGTCTGTGCTGGTGAGCGCTCCGGCTCTCTGTATATCGCTGTACTGTACAGTGTAATCCGCTTTCATCGGATGATCCCTCCAAAGCCTATCTAGTCTATTCTCAAATAATTTAACAGACTTGGCCTCTATCACAGTTTCTGGGAGACTATTCCAGATGTCCACAACTCTCATTGTAAAACAGTTCTTCCTCACGTCCAACCGACACCCTGCCTTTTTGATTTTGAGCGAATGCCCTCTGGTAGTGCTTAGATGTTTCTCAAACAGTCCTCCTGTGACGTTGTGATCATACACATCTGTTAGAATCTTGTATGTTTCTATCATGTCACCTCTCAGTCGTCGATATTTCAAGGTGGGCAGATTCAATATATTTAGACGCTCAGTGTACGATTTATATTGTAGAAATGGTAGCATTTTAGTGGCTCTTCTCTGAACGTTTTCTATCGTCTCTATGCTCTGCATAGACATAGGGCTCCACACACAAGCAGCATACTCAAGATGTGGTCTGACTAGTGCTTTAAACAGTGCTTAAACATACTCTGTTTATTCCAAAAGCTTTTTATTTATAAAACCAAACATGTTTGAACTAAAATTACGAAAACAAGCATTTGTATGTGTTTTTATTTGATAAAATACAATAAATAAGAATATTCGTAAATGGCCCCTCCGTTTCGGAATTCGTAATTGGTTGGTTCTTCGCAAACGGCGTATAACATCAACACCATTATTGTTAATTGAATCGGGATTAAGACAAACGATATATAAAACAAACTCTTTGAATCTTTTCATCTCTGACTACTTTTATATACTAGACACTATTTTGTCCAATACAATATCAGATTATCAGTATGTGTTAAAGATTAACGGAAATAATAATACATATAGGGCAACAAATAATAAAATCTAGCAAATATTAATTTAAAATACAAGCATATATAAATTTCTTAAGCTTATATACACAATCGTCATGGATCATTAGACGAATAAAGAAATAATAACCAACCATTACAAAGCAATTTCTCCTTGACATACGTTCGTTCTATCTTGAACTTTTACATGGCAATCAACAATGTAAACTATCAGGAATGAAACTGATTACTAACATAAATAGTCAAACATGTGACAGTAAAACCAAACTAGAAACATTCCGAAACTCATGGATATCATAACGACATGTTAAATAATATCGCCGTATGTTAATTTAGTTTTTAATTTAGTCTAGTTTTTTATTGCTGCATTTTTGTATTGCCAAACATGTAAGTAATTCAAATTTACAATAAGCGCGTGTGAAAGCATGTAAAGCTAAAATCATTATGCAATACTGCTCGAGTAAACTCTTGTCAAATAAATAAAATTCTCAGACCCTGCTGCAGAACCAATGCAATTTAAATCGAATCAAAAATAGTTATTATATAAAACAAGTAACCACGTTTAAAGGCGAGTTGTGAATAGAACGATCAATATGTGTCACTTACAACGGTCCTATATCTTCAGCGAATGTCAATTGAGCAATGTAGCTAAACACAGTTCTTACTTGTACTCATCAGGGTACAATACTAAACAGTTATGATTACAACAGAGTTCAACCTTCATCGTAATTCTAAAGCACCTTTGTCTATCATACGCATTATATTGTAATATTATTAGTTATTAGGATTATTTACAGGGGACATGGGCTCACATTACCTGCCTGGAAATTATATTCACCCGAGCCGTTAGGCAAGGGGGATATACTTTCCAGGTAGGGAATGTGAGGCCATTTTCCTGTCAAGAATCCTAATAACGAATGTGTCATACTTCAAAGTTGTAACCATTTATTTAAGAAAAATAACAGCAAAAAACAGGATTTCATTTTTATTGCGCTAATTTCCGCGTAACGTGCCTCTAACTAGACGTTGTCATTTTCGTGACGTCGTCGCTCTAACGTCGTTAAATTTGGCGGATTTTTTAACAAAATATACGTATTTTATCACTATTTAATGTTTTATCATCTGCAAATTTGCCAAAAAAATACACTTACGATTATTTCTGACATTTACACACAATGGAAAGCGCCATTTTGATTTTTGTGTATTTCAGTAATGGGCTCATGTTTACGGCGCACTGACCAATGAAATCCTGAGAATTTTCTTTGCAGTATGACAAGAATGTCTGTCTTCTAGCTGACAAACTAGATTGTAATATGACTGGCTCTCACCTAGCTGATACATTACATTGTAACATGACTCTATCCTGCTTGAATGTAAAACTGGATTCCTGTCAGTTGTTCATAGCTTTAGAAATACAACATTGTTGGTAAAATGAACACTGACCGATTTAAATCAATCAATTAATTTCCAAGTACATGCCCACCTCTATCAAGTGAAATAATATTATTCACTCAAATACCATGTAATAATATGAGAAAATATATGTCGAGTTAACCTAAACCCGGAGGATTCACGGAGAATTAAAATAATCTAAATATTACTCTGTCCAATTGTTTTACATTCAAACTTGTATGATAAATTATAAAAAAAAAATTGTTATATGTTTACTCAATTGTTCATGATATTATTTAGTGACCAACTGGTAACACTTGTCTGACACGGCTACAAATTAACTGGAGTAGTTATCAGGTAATTGATATCAGCCTCATGCTGCGTGTTAGGATACCTGTTGATTGTATTGCTCCCTCATGATGAGGTTGAAAATGTACCTTATAATCTGGAATGTCAACAGAGTTCAAAATAAATCGCACACAATTTGAATACTCATTTATATTTCTTTTCCCAATATACGTTGATAGCCTTTACTAGTTCCTGTCTTTGTGTTTCGTCGATAGTTATTGTATCGTTCATGACACAACATTTTAAAGATGTAACAATAAATGTTTTGTCAATAATCATTGTGTCTGTTTTAGTTAATGACACTGACGCATCTGGCAGAACACCCTGAGGTTTCTTTTTGGCGAACGTCATCATTGATCCATTTAAACTGCCCAGATATAATTGTTTACTGTTGTATTCTACCATTACAACCTACAATAGAACGATTACATCATGATAAATTCACGTGGGTCATAAGCATTACAGTATCGTTGTAAGATATAGAATATATCTTTAAAAACGATCAAGATAACAATTATATATAAAAGCATAACGTTATGCATTGTGCCTCCTTGCTTTTGTGTATTACAGACAACGAAACACTTAATTTTTGCAAGCGTCTATAACTAAGGCTTAGACTTATTCCAAACGCATGGTATGCTATGAAAGAGTGTAAGGGTTCTACAGCCAAACATGCGGTGCGGTACAAGGTCATGGTACGCTGTAAAGGACGTTTTATTATCGTAACACTGATCTGTTCAACAATTATAATAGTAATTTTAAAACACTTCTGCGACAAGGTTTATCACAACCCGTCTTTCCTCTTTGATTGTGCAGCGACCGGACGGGACCGGACTCTCTGACAAGGTTTTCATAAATCCTTTAAGATTAAGACAGGAACAGTTTGATGGATGTCCTTCACTCCGTTTTGTCGTGCCCTTGATGCTCTGACTTCAAACAAGTCATGAGAACATATGAGATTAGCTTCTTAGGTTTAACTTATTTTTTGATATATTATATACATGAACATTTCCGTGTTTTTTCTTATAAGTAAGGGTTGAACTCGGAGGGGATTAAAGCTGGTACGGGTGTTAGACTGTGTATCAACGTCAATTTACTGTTCATAACACAACTGTATTTTAGTAAGAATATCGGGGCGCAGCCAAATTGGAATTCAGGCATTGTATGGGTCTTCTACTATTTAAATTACATATCAATTTTAGGGATACAGTCCACAAATTATGATCTGAGCATGCGCGTAGAACTGGTTTGAACTGGCCTTTACTACAAGAATTATAATTCATAAACTACTTATCAGATTTCAATAATAAAATACATATAACAGTAAACCCTTTATTCTAATGCAAATTTCCATTGTTAAAAAACATGATTACCTTCACAGACGCTATTTTTTCAATCCAGTTGCTATTATATTATCATTAAGTTGTCGTTTTGTTTATAACTATAATATTTTCCAAATTCCTCACATTCTAATCATGAAACAACAATCTATTTAGTGACCCATTAAACATTCAGTTTCAGATGTCTATCATATCCAAATTATAACATTATACAACACAGATGCCAAAATTAAAAACATGTCTATTTTATCTCAAATCTTTCATGGTCAGTGCGTTTTGATTGTTGACAATGACCAATAAAGAAATTCTAACATCTACACACTGTTCGTTTATTTTTATCATATTCTTTCCCCTTACTGTTTTCTTATGTAACTGTTCTGACCGGCCTGTGATACTTTGAAAACTCACTGTCTTCTTGTTTTTATTTACACTGTCCTGTTGTTTAGGGATGATGACAGGATAAGAGTGAGGTTTGGTGCATCCTTGAACAAGTTTAAACTATCCGGTGGTTCCCTTTTTCCACTGACCTTTCCAAGGTGGTACCCCTGTTGTCAACCCTTAAATGCTTACGATGTACTTTTCGAATCACCTTTGCGTTGTAATACTTGTCGAGTGACTGTATTCTGTGAATGTTACACTTCCCTTTGGACTTAAACCCTTTTCTTTTATTTAAGTGCGTACTAATTTTAGTAATTAGTAACTTTCATCAGAGTTATAACCTTAACGTATTTATTGAAGGCCTGTTGATCATGTTTGGGAGTTTCCCCAACTGTATTATGTTTATTACGAAATAAACTATGTTAAGAATGAGCTTTAAATTCATTTACAAAATGTCTGTGTCCGTTTCGTGTTTTATTTCAAAGGATATTCAGCCGATCCAAATAGTTTTCGAATATATGTTTGGTATAATGAAATAACTGTGTATTTATATAATGATACTGACATAACAATTCCATTGCTAGTCTTTTTTTCTTGTTTGTTTGCTTTCAAAATTGACATCATTAATTACTACTATACACAATTACTATGTACGACTTGTGTATGATCAGTTTGATTTAGAGCCAATCAGAAGTATATACATGTAAGTAATTGCATAATTTAAATATCTTCCGATGTTAGATTCTTGGTACAGCGTACTATAAATACAATTTGAAACGTTTCACGCTGGGAACTATTAACATTATACTTAATAGTAATAGCAAACTTAACGGTCGCAGAAACAAATCTTACCTCTTCTTTCTTTGAACTTTGTCCAGCTTTGCCGATTCCGTATTGACCTTTACTTTTCTGAAGGAAAAAACAACGACAAAGAAATAACACAGATATTGATTAATTTTAACAAGCATACAATCGTAATTGGAGAAGAAACAATATATACATATAAACATAAACATATAATTTGAATGATGTTATGTGGATATTAAAGCATCTAATTAAATTTATTTTGCGTTCAGAGACACTTCCGCGCCTCGTCATACAACATATCTGTATATGTATATGTACATCTAGGTAATGATCAAACGCAAGTTAGAAAAACACGATATTCTTCAAGAGATTCTCACATAAAGTAGATACAAACTTCGAATAGTCACACATAATATGAGTGAAGTAACGCAAATTATATACCATGAAACCGATCTTATACGAGGATCATAAAGCTTGTCATGATAAAATGCATGATTTCAGAAAATGGCTTTTGTAAATTGTCATTTTATTAAAATTTTAAATGGTTCAACAATTGATAAAATAAGCATATTTATATATCTTGACACCGGAGAGGTTCTATTACATTTCGAAATAATATTCATCTTATACATTTTGTAAATAAACTTGACGGACCATTAAGGTACATACCTTTACTACCGAAACCGTATCATTTTGTTCTTCTGAATGATTTCTTTTCTGAAATTTAAAGCATGCATAACTATTTAAACAAGCACGATACACCGGAATCAAGAGGCCGTTATTATTATCCCAAAGGCTCTGTGCTTAACCCAGACCCAATTTAGAATACAAAAGTTTATTATGAGCCATTTTGACTTATTTGTTTTTCTTTGATATATAAATGATAGTATATATGTTAGAACCAGAACTTCGCAGATCTACACACTGGTAAAAAATGCCAAGGTCGGTCAACGTTTGACATTCGTCTGAAGAAGATCGAGGGCTAATCTTGTTTCTAAAAGCAGACATAAACCCTTTGAGGCATAATGATCTACTCTTCTGTGATAACGAATACCCATTTTACCATAATGTGATGGCAAGCTTAAAGCGTAGTATACTTTGTTAGTACAATCGCACTTGGAGGTCAAAGGTCAAATGACTTCCGGGTCATGACTTCCGGGTCATTTGTCACTTTTCTAGTTTATTTTATACATGTAGTAAATGTAATAAAGAAAACGCTAGTAATTTGGTTATGGTAGAGATAAAATATGTATAGCTTTATTTATTCAATACTCCAACATGCTTACCTTACTATCAACATCCAATGTATGTACTCCTAGCGAAAAGGGTAGCATTTCTTCCTCTGAAACCACCTTATCCTGCAATATCATACATTATTGTATTATTATAACATTTACCTTTTGAACAAAACGTTAATCAATTTAAAATATCAATACAATATCAATAGGAATGAGCTTAATACCACGTAAACAACTTTGTTGCTTCCAATTTTCAGTATTTTTTTAATTGGCTTAACATATACTTAACATATGCTTCATATTTATTTATGTGGCATTTTACATTTCAGTTTATGTCTTTTTCTATAATATGAATAAAATGAAACAATTAATTAAATTTGCCATAAATGTAATACAAATCAACTTTTATTTTTGTTTTCAGGAGGACTTACCCGAGTACTAGTAGAAAGCCAACTTTTTAATTTTAAGTTGTCTTCTTTCAGTTCTTTCAACTCTTGCACCGTTTTCTGAAACATGATTTTACACTCATAATTGTTAATGCATTTATTTCCGGTGCTTAAGTTTACTGAAATTCCAAAAGATAGTATCTTACTATTTCTAACCATCCCTGAACGGTCAAAGCACGAAAAACATTTCAATATGAATATACACATGTATATTCAAGAAAATAAACATAATATTACATTAATATAAAACTGTGGGGCTTTTATGTACATATTAACGAACGCTAAACAATGTAGTAATGTGTATGCATACACGAGCGAGAGAGATAGAGAAAGAGAGGGATACTATGATGTGTAATCAAGAGTTAAATAATGTTAAAAAAAGAAAAGTACTGAGTTTGTATGTTCACAGGCTAAATGTTTCCTTCTTATATTATGGATCACCGTAACCTAATTATTATGTTGTGTTTTAATATTGGTCACCTTTGAACTGCAGGTCACATCTATACAAAATCATTAATTTATACAAATCACTAATGTATTTAAAAATGTTATATATACATATATAATATAATAAAAGTAGCTATAAAAGTAATACCTCAAAAAGACTGTTCTTTTCTCTAATCCGTTTATGTGCTTCATTCAATGTAGTCTCCAAATGTGTAATCGTCTCCTTAAGTTTCTGTAAGTTTATACATGTAGTCAAGTTCGTATTATCAATAATAAAATAGAAGGCCCGCGTTGTAAGCTATCACGATGATACAGAATCCCTTTCAATGGTTGCGGGTGTTGATGATTATTGTACATTATACAGTCACCTGATACAGTTACAATATCAGTAAGTAAACAATTTCAATTATAATACGACACAGATAATCTCAGATCAATAAACTCCGTTTCGCTAAATGTTAATGATGTCCAGAATTGTAAACGCATTGTCACTTCCTAATTTACACACCATACATTTTGTACATAATCGTTAGTTTGAAAGCGAACAAAGATAACCTGCTTGATTTAAATGAACATCAAAACATATGTAACATTTCTGAATCCCGTTAATTTATATTACTAGTAAAATGTACCGTTATAAGCAGGGAAAGATCCAACAATATCTCAACCAAATTGCTCCTGAGTTACAAGTGGATAATATATCTTTTGATTTTCTACTATTTTTACGTACACAGCCATACAATCCTACAGATTTGCCCAGAATACCATGCAATTTCCTTTGCTGTGCTCAGCATGAGGTCTAATTATTGTAACAGTTAGCTGATTAAGACTATTATTTATTGATCCACATGGTATCAGTGTATTGCTCTACTACCAGTACTGTAACAAGGTCAATGTGGTCAAGTCTCAAAGGGACAAACGGAAATCTTGAGTTTTATGCAAGCAATAAAATATGCACATCAATTTATTAATCCTGCCTCATTTTGACATTTAAACTGCTTGCATATAAATAAATAATAAATGGTGATTTCAATTTCTTACAATTGTGATTTCTAACAATTTCTAAAGATAGTATTTGTGAATTATTATCAAAAGTTATTAATCTGTTAATGCACTTTTCTTTTGAGCTATTTCAATATTAATAGTAATGCCGGATTGCAAGTATGCAAGTTATGTAGAAAACTAACGGGGCCCACTGAGTTTAAAAAATCTCAAGATTGCCGTGTGTCTCTTTAAATATATACAAAAACATAATATTTTGGATGTTATTTCATACTTCTACTATTACTTTTTCAAAACCTGATTGTAAAGTCTTTCCCCCATATTTATTGGGGTTGATGTTCACACTATTTTGTTTATTGTCGAACCAAACTGATTTTTGAAAAAGACCAACATTATTTATGCTGATCATTTTAGAAAAAGTCCCATATCAATATCGCTTATAGTTTTCAAGAAGTAGTCGCTAACATTTTGTTTTTTAAAAATATATTTTAGCTATGGCGGCCATCTTGAATTTCCGGCCGACATGAAATGTTGCTAGGATCAACTAGATATCCAGAGCAATATTCCAGTGAAGTTTCATGAAAATCCGTTACGTAGTTTCAGAGGAGTAGCGTTAAACGTTTTTACTACATAACTCTATGTAAACAAAGATGGCATCTGGCAGCCATGTTTAATGTCAAATCAAAATGATTTTCGACAAGGACCAACATCATGTCATTCTGATCATTTTATAAAATGTCCCATATCAATATATCTTACAATTTTCAAGAAGTAGTCGCTACAAACTTGTTTTTAAAAATCTATTTTTAGCCGTGGCGGCCATCTTCAATTTCCGGCCGAAATGAGAGAGAGAGAGAGAGAGAGATTTTATATTCATAAATAATTGAAAATATTCCTTAATATGTTATACATTTTGTCAATTAAATTTCATAAATTCAAATGGTATTGTGAGTTGTCTTTATACATGCAGTTTTAAAAACCACAAGCTTCCCATCTTTTGTCTGATCACTCTCTCTCTCCACAATGAAACATGATATAAACATAAGATGTCAAAGATATTAATTGTAGCAGGGGTTTGGAATTAATGGAATATAGATAGATAGTATTCTGATTGCAATTTATTGAAAGAAACTAGATCTCTATATATAATCACTGAGACGAGCCAGTCCAGGCAACTCTGCCCACTACAATGTATCATCAGGTCATTAACAAGTGTGTGTCTGGACAAACTGCTGGGAAAATAACAGAACTGTTATTTTTTATGATAGCAAGATGTTTCTGTGTATAATCGTATCGTCAGTTTGTAGTACCAAGCTGATAAGAGCGAGGACATACACTTTCTATAGTTTGTGATTAAAATGCAGGACTGTATCATAAATTAGTCTAATACAAGTGATCATGCAATTTTTGGCTTTGGTGTTTCAAAATTATTTGATGATTTCTGTGTTAATTAGCATCATTGATAATGTTCTCAGTTAGCGCTTATTTACCACTGAAATAAGATATTGTCAAAATAAAAGTTTTAGACTTGTAGAAAAATGCAATGATCACTAAAAGCATAAGCAAGTGAATTATAAAAATTGACCACAAACATTAACTCACAATTATTATTAGTAGTAATAGTAGTAATAGTAGTAGTAGCAGCAGCAGCAGCAGCAGCAGCAGCAGCATAGTGGGAAATATATACAGTTTAACAATTTGATTCCAAATAACTCATTCCAAAAATGTAATCTGACTTATAAATTGCTTGAGTTATACTAGCTTTGCATTTAAATGTATTGAACTTATTAGAACCACATTTATGATTCATGATAACATCATACCACTCACAAGTTTATGAACCATAGGAATCTATTCGATAATAAGAGTAGGGCAGGTTCCCGGATTCCTATGTATCAATCCCCTCTCTCCGGGGCGGCTCTAAATAACGTATACTGTGTTGATGAGCCGTTAAACAACATTCAATTCAATTCACAAGTTTATGACATCATCATTTAATATGACATGTCAGGGACAGATCCAGCAGATTTGAGTTTGGAGGGAGTTGGGAGATAACTAGTTTTATTTTAGCTATTTAAACAGGCCTGCAGTGCAAACATTTATTACAGAGTATGGGGCCCATGCAGTCAATTTGCAGGGGAATGGGGTGGGGTGGGGGACAGATCCAGGATTTGAGTTTGGAGGGAGGTGGGAGGTAACTAGTTTTGTTTTGCTATTTAAACAGGCCTGCAGTGCACATGTATTTCAGTATATGGGGCCCATGCAGTCAATTTGCACGGGAGGGGGTTGGGGGGTATTTTGATATTTTAGTTGTCTAGGGAATGGGGTAATGTCCATCTAATTATTGACGCGCGTGAATGGATTAACGAGCGATTCCTACTGCATGGTGGATAGAGGTAACGGACCCTAGCTGCTCAAAACTGATCCTGGTTGCACGTGTAACGTACCCTGGCTGGTAATAACAGGTGGAAAACGTACACTGGTGTCAAAACTTTCGAAAATAAAGATAAATTATGGTATGTATAAGAAAAAAACTTTATGCCACGGAACTTTTGAATGTCATCCTTCGAAATATATGTTCTTTATTTAGAACAAATGCAGAATAATTCTTAACAAGATGAAACAAATTTACTTTTGACCGGTCGATACAATATTCATGACTTTAAAAAGTCAAACTTCTATGTTTTCACTCTGAATTTTATGAAAATCAAACTTCCATTTGATCCCAAAGTGGTTTGCAACGGCTGTGGTTCAATAAAGATAAATGTTTAGCCTAAATATATGTAAATGTTAGCATCATGTCTAAATTTCAGAGCACCGGAACCTGGTTGCTTTGTAAATATTCTAGCAACGGACACACTCGGTATCCGTGGCATCGGACCCTGGTAGATAGGCTGTTTGTTTTCTATATAACTTCATATTAAAGAGAAAACGACGATCGGGACTATTGCTCCCCCAACAAAAACAATAAAAAAAATCATTGGGTATTTTATGTCATCTTCAGCATATTTTAGGTTATATATGACGGTCGAATTATTTACCTCATCAAATCTGGGCGCGAGCTGGATTTGTACTCACGACCGTAGCGTTGAGGTTGAAATAGCGCCTTAGCACTCTGGATCACCGGTTCTAAAATCATTCATACGGAAGCATGATGAAAAACAAACAAAAAGTCCAGTTTTGAATTATTGTATGAGTTATGGTTGGAAAATATAGAGGGTGTGATCTTGTTATAGTGATTGCCCTCTTGAATCTGGTGGTGAGTTTGGCTAAACTGGTCTATGTCGTATTAGCTACAATACTACATAAATATACTCCGGGTATTCTCGTTCGTTTGCACCTTCAGATAATTCTCTCTTCATGCCCTGTCTTCCGTCGACAGTACCCTAAACTGAACTATGGGCCCGCAACTGACATTTAACCAAACACTTTCGCCGCATGCGTATTTTATGACGTTTTTTGTCGCCGTTTGACACGACAATTTTGACCTAATTAGACCTCCAGTTTTTGTTTTTATTTAAAAAAAAGTTATTCGAAAGTCATTATCTTAGAAAATGCAAGAGGCTTAGCTACATGTAAGCAGGCCACGCATCTGCGTACACATTGTCTGTAAAAATCATAAATTAAAAAAGTAAGAAAAAAGAAAAAAGAAACAAACAAAAACGTAAAACGAGGGCTTGAGAGGATATACGGAATCACACTATATCATCAACATGTCAGCGTCAAATAAGACTTAAGTAATGGGAAATACTGACTCCCAAAATGAACCACAGTGTATCTGTGAATAAAACAAGTTCCTGGGAAATGAGCAAGAAAAATTATTTATCGGTCATACAAATTCAGCAATGTGAACAGCTAATGACGTAGTCTATAGACAGCTAATGACGTAGTATATTGGTTGGCATAATGTAGGCACTGACGTATAGATAGGCAACGTTATTGCACGCTAAAAATGAACATGTTTTATTATTTAGATTTTTTTTAAAAACAATTATCGTCTCCGTGGCCGAATGGTCAACGAAATTGCGTTGTAAACATTCGCATCTCACCGCTGCGAGTTCAAATCCCACTGGGAGCTAGACATGTAAGTCAGGAAGTGTCGATTCTTACGGGTGGCGGAAGATGTACAGTACTGGTTCTACCCAGGAAAAGTGGGTGGTCTGCCTCCACCACAAAAAATTAACCGTCCTGTATAACCTTACATGTGTTGAACATGATGTAAACCACAATACAAACAAACAAACATACAAACAAACAAACAAATATTTAGATTTATGTCCATCTGTTCACAAGTTTCAGTCCAGGGAGTGTTTTTATATTTTTTATATTTGAGGTGTCCAGGGGTGGGGTTGTTAGGATGCTTTGTCCAGGGGTGGACGGGGGTGGGTCTAAAATAAAGTTAAAACTCCTTCTATATGTACAAAGTACAAATATTAACTTTGCAGATCTACAGGCCATATTTTCATTTTAATATTAATTGTATATTGACTAATAATATACTAAATGTGCATTGTCCGAACACACTATAATGACTCTTTTGTGCTTACATTTATGGAGTGCATTCATACATTGTACTTCGATTGCTAGAAAATAAATGACTACTACTAAGAAAAATAAATTATTTACCGTTTTCCGTGGTGCTTTCTCCCTCATTTTCATCAACATCATACATTCTGAAACAACCAAATATAATACATGTTTAGTTTGGAAAAGCCAATCAGAGTTCAGAGCGCCAAATTTAACGGACGATATATATATTCAACGTGTTTTGTTGGAGTTGTGAATAACTGTACTTAGAACGGTTTAGTTTATTCCTGAAGAATGAATCGAAGTGCTTTAAGTGACATTTCTAATGAGAATGGAAACAATGAATTTACTGCAGGTAAGAAACTTCTATATATGTTTGTATTGATGACACTCTTATGACTGGATTTTATTTCTAAATTATCGATTTCATTTTAAATTGAAATCACATCTATGCCCGATAGGTGTTTCTATGATGAAAGGCTGCCAAAAATGATAAAAGTACTAAATGTAAAGGAAATAGATAAAAATCATGTGCTTAAATACAATAATCTTAAAAGATTTTAAAATGAATGTGTTGTATGTAAAGTATACATTAATCGTGCGATGTAATAATAAGTAGTTATTGCCTTTTACAGGAGATGTTACAGTCCGGAATGCACTTAGCGGCCAATTTCAAGAGAGTGAAAATATTACTTGGTCAGAAAACATGGGAGCTATACCATCCGGTATGTGTTTTGAATACAATTTATAATGGTGATGAATGCATATTACTTATTTCAGAAATCTACTATTAATCTTGTACTTAACAGCTCCATATCACATATACTAGCATGCTTTTCTATTATTCAGCAATATACGGAAGTTGGGTACATATGTTAGGTATGAACATTGTATTTGTCGTTACATAAGTTTTCTACCTGAAAGGTCAAAACGTTGGCTAATGATTCATGCCCATTTTCTGTTCTTTCTGAAGTTGCAAAATAAAAACAAGGTCGGACGGGCAAGATAAACCACACTGTTATAATATATTGGCCTTACACACACAAATATATAATTTAATTGTTAATAAATACGCCACTGAGGAAGGCCGCAAGACCGAAAGCTACGGAATAAATATAATTGCTAGAGTTTATATATACATATTGCTAGAGTTTATATATATATATATATATATATTACATAACTGACTAACTGATTGACTTATTCGTAAACTAACTGTTTATTAAATGAAAACTTACCTGTTTCACAGAATATATTTATCTCACAGCATAAAATGTTGCTTGTAGCAGACCGAGTTCAGGTTTAAAATAAAAAGTCCGATAATAACGTTATAAATCCGACACAACAGAGTACTATAATCGTATAAGTTCGTTCGTGATAGTTTTTTTTATTCAATTCTCACAGTCGAAATATTCTGTCTGTCGTCTAGTTAGAAATATTTTGAAGCATAGTATTATTTGTTTCTACTGATTTATTATTCAAACACTTAATAGTCATATGGCTGAGTTAAAAAGGTTTCAAATCATAAAAACATAGTGATATAAAATCCGTTATAAAGTCAGACGTTTTGACAAAGACTCATACAACACACTGACGACCAACCATATGCTCCGTTATTTATAAAAGATGAACGCTATCCAATCAAATCACATCAGTAAATATCCAGTCAGTGTGACCTGTATCTAGAGCCTATCAGTTTATCCCGAAATGTGGCTAAAATTTATGCTACGGCTTATCAGCCACAAATCATCACCAACTGCTGCACTGACCGGTCACTAGACGAGACTGATATCCTTAATCAACATTCTATGTACAATATTTCCAACGTGTAACAGGACTTCAGACCTTTCTAAATGAAGATTGTTAATATATAATTTAATGTATTTAATAGATCATATATAGCAACATATTCACTTGGGCGAAAGGAAAGGACAAATATGTTAAACATGGAAAGGCATTCTGTGTTTACATTTTACATTTCAGATTTGCTAATGCTGAACATTATGATACGTGGTTCAAAGTAAAATACCAACATACACAGATATTTGTTTAAATGAGATTCTTCAAAAGCTTGATTCTTCAAAAGCAATGGGCTTGGCCAAATTGACCAAAAACTTACCAAACTATCAGCTAACTGCATATCAAAATGTATTTAATAGTTTCTTCTATGTATGGCCGGTTCGTCTGGCGTATATACATATGCTAGTTCGGTATTACTACAATATCAAAATACAGACCCAGTTGCGTTCAAGTTACCCAACAATGAATTCCGTTTGCGTTTGCTTTTTTTTTGCGTTCCGTTTGCATTGCGTTTGCATATCATTTATCAGTCGGCGTTTATAAACGAAACTATGCGTTTATTTAATTTGTTTTTATAAAAGTCGAACAGGAAATTCAGCTTTCACAAAACACAGTAAACACCAAAACACGAAACTGCATTCCTGAACGCAACAGAATGCATGTGTTTAAATGCGCAGAAAACATGCATCTGCTTTCGTTCGTTCCGCGTTTACCAATCTCAACATTTCTATCATATACGCATGATATCCAGATATCCAGTAATGCGATTTTTATCACGATTCGGAGATTGTATGTATGTAAGAATATTGTAGAATGGGTCCATTTGTTGACACTAGTTGACCACATGTTGTCTATTTGTTCAATGTAGAGGTATTTCTATCAGATGTGAACTGGTTTGTTATTTTGAATCCTTTTGCATGTTTGTATCTTGTACAAATAATGTAATGTGTGTGAACGCTAAATCCCCCTCCCCCCAAAAATGCGTATATAGTATTACATCTATATGGAAGAGCAGTTAAATCATCTGACTAGTCATCAAAGAGCTGCGGGCTCGAATCCCGTGCAGACATACTTGATATTCCTCAAAGTAATTTATTAACGGTTTTCAAAAGGCACATCCAGTGAATACCAGTGTTAGAGCATGAGAAATATTTAGGTATGAGTAAACAATTTTAAGGATAAACACGTATATATTATTGAAAGTAATTATAGCATACAAGTTGTCCACACTTCACTGGCATGGCTCGAAACACTATTAAATATTATGTATAGTACATGATCCACTTATGACCTATATAGATAATCTACAGTGTGATTGCACGAGCTTCACGAATACCAATACCGTAACATATATTTGCATTGTAAACATAAGGCATTATGAAAACAGTGTTGGGTTGTTGGTCACTACATTATTAGAACAGTTATACAAAACAATATAATAATAATAATAATAAAACACTTACAAAAACTGCACCCTGCGCATTCTTTTTAAAAGTATATATTTATTCGGTTGCAATTAAGCTCTCGCGTTTGGTATTCGCAAGACTAATATATTAGGCTAGCAGTTAAATAGTTATTCTAATAATAACAGTCAGAATAACTGAAATAGAGCTGAAATGGACATGCTACAAAACAAATAGAGTATGGTTTCATCTCGTTGGTTAATTTAAACACCTCGATGTTTAAATGAACCAACTCAATGAAACCATACTCTATCTATTACTTATTCTCTAAATGACTGTGTAAAGGCCATTTTTTTTTAGAAATTGTAATAACATGTATTTTCGTTGCGAAAGACACGTGTGCAATATGTTTTTTAACATGCACATTTTATAACTTTTTACCTTTCAAAACATTGAACAGAACAGCAAACTCATATGGCTATCTCGGGCCTCGGCCTCATCTGGCTTACATTATTTTACATGTGTAATCTAAACAATATCATTTTGGACAGACAGAAACAAATATAACATTTTATCTACTTGTGTATGTTTTGCTTAAATGTGATACTTTATCAATTTTCCCAAACCCTCAGTTAAAAGTACGCTGAAATGTTACTGACGTCATCTTGTAACAACAACGTCATAATGGTGACGTTTTTTTCCAAAGTGACGTTTTTATTCCACGGCCTTGTCTTTGTCAGTTTTTCTGTTTATGTTTGAGATTCTAGAAGGATGGATATTTCAAAAATGGCATTTGGTTTCGCAAATATATAAGGATAAAAAGGTAGGAGAATATTTATTATTTCACATAATTTTACATTTATTGTTTCCTGGATGACCTTTATTTGAAATGTATTTGATAACAGACCAGAACGGCAGTTCATATTATAATCAGTCCCGTAGACAGGCCTGAAATTTAACTGAGGCAAATCCCTTTCTGCGGAGGTCCGGTGACATGTAAACTCCACCCCACCCACACGCAGATTATTAATTTGTACGTGTGTGTGATTTTTGTCTGTGATTTCAAAAAAAAAGTCTGTCTCAGCGTAACTACACGCCTGATAATAGATTGTTGATTGTTGAAGACAGTTTGATCAAATTCAAGTTGTTCATGTATAATTTAATATGTTAATTCTGATAACATTTTCACCAAAATTATTTTGGTAGATCTATATAGTACAGTACAAATGATACTGTACAGCACTGTATGGTCGTCTTTTCGTTGGTAAACGGGTCAGCACTATCTTCGAATTACTGTGGTATTTTCAAACGAAACTGACTGCTTTCTATTCCAAATTATCGCCTGACAGACTCAAAAAGAAATGAATGTTTGGCCCTTGATCCATCTTTTTTCGTAATGGTTAAAAAAAGAAAGTTCTAAATGCTTTTTTAGTTCTTCAGGTTGGTTATCTTTAAGCCGTTCAACATCTCCGAGCCAGTCACAAATTTTGTTCACGTCATATTTAGATTTAGATTGAATCGTTCTTGTTTTTCATTATTCCACAATTTCATTAATGTCCATCCCCATCTTCTGTCGATATCCTGCGTACACTGCCGTAATCTTGACCGTGTAGCGAGCATTATGGCTGCCATATTCAACCGACGCAGTTGTCGTTGGATACATTGCACGTGTCGATGCACGATTTGACTGGTTCTTGGTCGACTATTAAAACAAATAGCTATACTCTAATGTTAAATGTATGTAACGTAGTCTACTAGATTTAATATGGATTTTCGGCCCGCCATATGGCTTTTTTGGCCCGCAATATGGATTTTTGGCCCGCCGTTTCACGCGCTTGTGTAATATGACCGCATAGATAATGCCTGTATTACACGAAAAACGGGCCGTGTTTGTTACTATATAGTTTATTTCTTTATTTAAGCCAAAAATGGCCCATAAACATGTTTAAATAATATACATATTTATACTTAAATTTCACTGGTGAGATGAGCAAGAGCATAATGTATTTATATAGCAAGTTATTGTATGTAACAAACTACATGAATATAAATAGAGGTTATTAACTGGGGTAGGTGTGCCTCTTTGTGATAGTGGCCCGAGATAGCCATATGAGGCCCGAGAGCTTTAGCTCGAGGGCCTCATATGGCTGTCGAGGGCCAATGTCACAAAGAGGCACACCTACCCCAGTTAATGACCTGTTTATTACATGTGTAACCAAAACACTTTTATTTTGGATAGATTATAAGATCTAAATTGCGCAAAGTCATTTTTAAATATCTTTCATCTACTTGTGTATTTTTTTTTTAATATGACTTTATTTAGATCCGTTTTTATTCATTGATTTACAAGAATAAAATAAACGTATGACGTTAATATAATAGGATGTGCCATTTGAAATCGGCAATTCGGTACCTTGTTTCCAAAACACCAATTCACCCCACTTAATTAAAATTACAAAGAAACGTTTAGAACTGACATAATCTTTGTAACAAAATCATCATAATGGTGACGTCGTGTTTGCCTGTGACGTTTTATTCCACGTCATTGACTTCGTCAGTTTTTGTGTTTACGTTTGCGCTTGTTGCAACAGAAAGGAAATTTCAAATGGCATTTAGTTTCGCAAATAGAATTTAAGGATAAAAAGGTTGGAGATTTTTTTTTATTTCACAGTACAGTACAGTGCAGTGCAGTGCAGTGCAGTGCAGGTGCAGTGCAGTGCAGTGCAGTGCAGTACAGTTTCCTGCATGTCTTTTATTTAAAATGTAATTGAGACCCGAACGGCAGTACTGTATACTGGTCGGGGGCCACTTTCGTTTTTGTATCGCTTCTTTACTTTTTGGTTGTTTCTTGTTTCCAATCGTCTGTGCTAAACGTCTGTCGATAAGTAACATCGCGCTAGCAATTTGCCTTGTAAAAACAGTTTTTAAATGAGAATGACGGAAACTGGGCTTGGACGGAAACTGGTCCCTAAGCAGTATATATTATAATAGGTAGTTGAAGACATTTCGATCAAAAACAACGAGTTGATATAAATGTACATGTACTGTATAATTTAATAGGTTAAATCTATCACACAATCGGCACAATTGTCAACATCTCCGAGCCAGTCACACATTTTTTTTCACGTCATATTGTAGGTTAATTTAGACCGGTCCGAGTCGTTCTTGTTTGTCACAATTTCATTATTGTGTCCGTCCTTATCTTTGTTCGGCTACTAACGATCTCCTGCGTGTACTCAGAGGGTAGCGAGCATTCTGGCTGCCATTTTCAACCGTCGCAGTTGTCGTTGGATGCACGTGCCGATGCACGATATGAATGGTTCGTGGTCGATTATTAAAAATATATCTACAATTTAATGCTAAAATGTAACGCAGTCTAGATTTAATATGGATTTTCGGCCCGCCATATGGGTTTTTTGGCCCTTCATATGGATTTTTGGCCCGCCGTTTCACGCGCTTATCTAATATGACCGCAGAGACAATGCCTGTATTACACGAAAAACAGGCCGTTTTTGTTACTATATATAGTACACAGTGTAACACATGTAATAAGTGATTCTCTCTTTCCATTACATGCAATAACTCAATTATTTACTTAGTTCTCTTATCCATTCAGCCTTACATTTGTATATTATGTATGTCACGGCATGTTTTGATGAGTAAACAATAACGTTCAAATGCAGTATGATTTAGCAAGTTTAAGTAAATATTAACATATCCCTTTGGGAGAGATCTTTCTATAAAGCAGGTAGTTATACATTAAACAGGTATTTATACATATCGAGCTTGTAAAACTAAGTTCAAGAATGTTCCCTGTGTTACTTTAGTATTTATTTATAAGTATTCGTAGTTCAAAAGCTTTGTATATGAACACGGATAACTTTCTGATTTCAGACTCGCATGTGCTATTTATTAGTTGTGTAAATTTTAAGAAGCTTGGGTGTTTCCAAAAGTATTTTTTTTATATATATAGTTCTTAAATCGTTGTAGTTTTTGCATTCAATTACGAGATGGTATTCGTCCTCCAATAGGTTACATTGTCTACATTTTCTATCTTGTAAAGGTACACTGCCTACGGCCACATTAAATTTCTAATCTATGCGATGACAGTCTGAGTTTTGTCAGAGCAGAGCGAAATTTAGATATATTTATTTTATCTAGATACGGTTTGAATTCAAAAGTAGAAATGGTCCTATAAAAAAGTGCTCGTGTGAATATATTTAATTCTGCATTCCATTTTTGAATAAATACATCTTGAATTCTTTGTTTGAACATTGCAAGAAAAATATTAACATCTCCGACACCTTGCGCTAGCCACACATCGTAGAAACTTAGTCTAGATAACAAATGTTTGACTTGTGATGTCCAGTTTACTCTGTTAATGTGCAATTCACTAGCGTTTTTAAGCATACTTTAAACTATTTTTGTGTATTTTGTTTGATCACACAAACACAGTTTCAACCAATATTTAATTATTATATAATATCGTTTATTTATAAAATATATGCGTCCTATTTCCCCGTATATTTATTTTGCGTTGATATTTTCACTCCTAAAACTCGTTTACAAAACTTTAAGTGTGTTCTTTCAACGTTTGATCCTTTATTAAAACCCCATACTTCAGATGAGTAATTCAAAATAGGTGTTATAAGCTTGTCGAATAACTCCAGTGAATGTTTTGGTGATACAAATTTACAAATTTATTAAGATATCTATTAGTTTAATAATATTTTATTGCAGATATGTTACAATACATCAATTCAACATCACAATATTCATAGAAACATATGCAAGTGGATTGAACTACAAGTTATTACAACATTAGTTACAGTTCTCTCCATTGTGGCTGAAGAAGTGTATATGATTATCGGTTTGAAATTGTAACAATATATTTAAATAGAAATTTGATACAGAAAAACGCAGAAAAAAAAAAATAATATAATAAAATAATAATAAAAAAAAATTCCAAAAATGTAAACTCTGCCGTGCCATTCTACCCCCACGCAATCTCCACCGAAATAACACCACAATATCCCCGTTCAGGCTGATAGAAACATAACGACAGTAGATATAGACAAAATAAAACGTTATATTGATACAAAGTTAAGGATTTTGGAATCGTTTAGTGTTTTTAATATAGTTTTGCACTTCAGTAAATAGAATATGATTTTCCTCGTCTTTTAGTTGGTCGATGCCGTATAAAAGTTTGTGAGTACTTAAAGGATGAAATATACGAGTGTCTAAAAATAATTGCCGTCTTTCATTTCTGAAATTTACACATCTAAACAAATAATGCTCAACATCTTCAAAACCATTACCACATATACAATTGGGATTATCCCTCAAATGATTAAGAAAGAGATCAGCATTTAAATTGCTGCAGTTGTTTCGCAAACGCGCATGTAGAACTGAAAGGTATCTATCACCCAGTATGTAGTATTGGGGTACTATCGGTGGTTTAAAGTAATTGTTAAGCCTAGTTTTAAAACTCGAAAGGGATGGTGCTTCGCGAATATTGATATCAAGTTCATTCCAAACTTTTAGAGATGACGGTAAGACTGATCTCGAAAACAGTTCTGTTCTTCTAGGTAAAGTAACGAAGTTGGAACTGTTTCTCAAGTTGTAAGGATTCGATTCCGAAACAGTTGCAGGGAATATTTCATTCAAGTAACTCGGTAAAACTCCATTTGTAAACTTAAAGGTCAATATCAACTTTTGGATGTGTCTTCGGTCGGCCAGAGAGACCCAACCAATTTCAGTTAACAATTTTTGTATAGAGACAGAACGAGTCAGGCCAGTAACTATTCGCGCGGCTTCATATTGTATTTTTTCTAAGTTATCTTTTTCATAATTTGTACAACTATCCCATATTATAGCCGCGTATTCTAAAATAGGGCGAAGGTAAGATTTATATATTTGATTAAGCGTTTGACGTTTTAATCTAAATTTCATTAATTTCATTGAACCTAATACCTTAGACGCAGATATTACAATATTTGAAATATGTTGATGCCAGGACCCATCATGACTAAGGGTTACTCCTAGATGTTTATGATGGTCAACAAAGTTAAGTTGTGTATTTTCAAATATCAAAGACGGACGGTTTCTGTTTGCAAGTGAAAAGAAGATAACTTCAGTTTTAGATGGATTAAATTTTACTAGCCATTGCTTTGACCAATTCGATATTTTACACAAGTCATCATTAATTGTAGTTTCCATATAATCTAAATCGGATGTAGATACCGCAATAGAACTGTCATCAGCAAATAACCTTGTTGTACTAAGCAATGCGTCAGCTATGTCGTTTATATAAATTAAAAACAATAATGGTCCTAGAACAGACCCTTGGGGTACGCCGGCATTTGGAGATTTTATTTCAGAAAAGGTCGAACCAACGAAAACTCTTTGTTTACGATCAGTTATGTAATTATTTATCCAATTAAGAAGGTTGCCTGAAATGCCATGTTGTCGGAGTTTAAAAATTAAAGCTGCGTGCCAGATGCGATCGAAAGCTTTGGATATATCAAAAAATACCATACATGTAAATTTGTTTTCATCAATTGCTTTGCATATTTGATTATAAATATCAATTAGTTGATAAACTGTTGAGTGACCAGGTAAGAAACCAGACTGGTTTTTAAATATTAAATTATTGGTAAGCAAAAAATTAAAAATATGTTTGAATATCACGCGTTCCATAACTTTTCCAACGCAGCTAATTAACGATATTGGTCTATAGTTTGAAGGTGAATCTTTATCACCTGATTTAAAAAGTGGCATAACATTAGCTAATTTCCAGCATTGTGGAAAGATATTTTCTTGAATTGAACGATTAAACAGAATACACAGGGGGCGACATATTGTTTTTGAAGTTTCTTTCAGGACTCTATGACTTATTTCATCTGGCCCACTAGCTTTATTTATCACTAAAATTGATAGGATATCAGAAATTTCATTTTCAGTAATATTAATATCATTGATAATATTGATCGTCTTAGGTATAAATTGTGGTAGAGTGGCATTGGTGTCGTCAACAGTTGATATTGATGTAAAAAAGTCATTCAATAAATTTGCCCTTTCTTCGTCAGATACAGAATATAAACCATCGTTGTTCTTTAAAGGTGGTATGACGTTACAACTGTTAGCGTTTTCTTTAATTAACATTTTGATTATTTTCCAGTACTGTCGAGGATTTGCAGAATTCATATCACTTAGAGAAAATTCAAGTTGATTAAAAAATATTTCTTTAGCATGCTTTTTCATATTATTAACTTTATTTCGAAGGTCTTTATATAAGCGCCAATCAGATTGATTGCCTGTACGTAAAGCTATTGATTTTTTTCTATCGCGTTTACGAGATGCTAGTCGAATTTCAGAATTATACCAAAGCTTATCATTTGGACGAATTGTTACGAAAGATATCTATTCATTTGGAATATAGCTTTAAGGGATTGTCCTACCAGCATTTTATCAGTTTCGTTAAAAGCTCCCCCTGTTGTGAAAACAACTACTAGATATTTGAATTTACTAACTAATTCTGGCTCGGTGTCTTTAAAATAGAGCTTAGTAGTACGTGGTAACTGTCCGCCTTTTCTGAATATAATACTGATAAATATCATTTAAAACGAAGAAAATCACTGCAAATGAATGATTTTTTACTGGTCATATAAAGCATTATTGCCATTAAGTATTTGTTTCCCTATATAAATCATTAATTTTTCATATTTATAAATATTCCATATATTGTCATTTAGAACCGTGATGTCATAGCTCTCAAAATGGCCGCTTCCATAGAAACTTCAAATGATCATTTGATAATTATTTCACCCTTATTCAAGTATTTCAGAACTCTCAGTAATAAAGATGGTTTGTCTGTGCCGCTACAATCCTTTTAAAACGGTTAGTCAAAACAAAAAAGAAATATAAATATAAAAAGATCGGACAGGGAATGTAGCATTCAAAAAGTTATCAAAACACAAAACAGTTTGGCGTGGCGCAGTCGGTAGCGCGGCGGATTTGTAACCGGAGGCCCCGGGTTCAATCCTCCGTGGTGCCACTGAGTTCCGTCGGTGTGTTCTTGGGCAAGACACTTTACCTTAGCCTCGTCCGTCGGATGGGGACTTAAACCGGGCGGTCCCGTGTATCGTTCTATCTTCCGAGCACGTTAAAGAACCATAGGAATCTATTCGATAATAAGAGTAGGGCAGGTTCCCGGATTCCTATGTATCCTTCCCCTCTCTCTGGGGCGGCTCTAAATAACCTATACTGTGTTGATGAGCCGTTAAACAACATTCAATTCAATTCAGTTTTATTTGCAAATTCTCAGTTTGTATACAAACAAAAGCACGAGATCGAAATACATGTACAAAGTCATATTTAGAAATCACATACATACATTGCGCCTGTAATAATAAAAAATCTTTCTTTTTTTCCCGGCATATTTTCATATTATTAAACATAGAGGACAACACACTTTCACTATAGTTAGTAGTATTGTAAGTAAATAATAATATGAAATTAAATATCGAATAATCTTAAAATAAATTGAATAATCTTATAACTTATCGATAATATAGGCATTTTTTATAAACAATCGTTCGAATTAGTTGCAGAGCTCCTTTATTTACCTCAAAACGTGCAAGTGATGCATGGATTTCGAGACCGGATTTTGTAGCTTGGCCACTGAATGGAAATGCAGTAGTTGCACGTGTTTTAATAGTACGTAAATTGAGTTGTGTGAGCAGTCATTCATTTTGGATGTTTGTGTTGGATTTACTTTCTAAAGGATTTTACCGTTTAAAATAGGTATTTTTTTTGTATTATGCCTCTAGTGTATTAATATTACCGTTTGTAATATTTAATGTTCAAGCAGAGATGGTGTTTTAGACATCCGTGAAACATCCGTGTTAAACGGATCTGTTGTATTAATGCTGTGTTTGCAGGAGCGGATACGTGGTGGGATTGGGTGGGGTTATCATATATTTATGTTTATTTAACGTTAGATCGGTGATTGTCATTAATACTAGTATACATGATATTTTTCAGCCACCTTGTTTAACATTCCCATGTACTCATGCACTTTAACATGTCGTCATATACACTCTTTCTCATACGCACTATATTTCCTATTCTCTTTTATTTCTTTCGTTTCCTCTTACAACATGTGACAAAAGAAAATGACATTTACGAAATAAACAATAAAACACATTCAATATAAACGAAAACATAAACAAACACCATTATACAATGGAATAGTTAAATAATAATTGAACATATTTTAGTTCGCATTATAATGTAACAATGCATGTTTAAAATATCAGTGCCATATGTAATATATATATATATAACTATTGGAATTTCGGACAATATACCGTTGAGCTTATCACTATTAAGAGTTAAGCTCAATTGATTGTCAGGATCTAAAATATAAAAGTTCGCGTCCTGCCCGTTTTAGAGATGCCTTACCGAAAACGAAACGCAAGGTATCATTCGGACAGATAGGTTTTCTTAGTCAGGCACATTTTTATTTATTTATATACTGTATAAAAAATAAATTACCACAGCAGTTTGTAAATGTATTCAAAATACTTGTCTATGAGCATACATCACTATTCCAGATCGAGAAGTCGTGGGTTCGATCCTCGCCGCGGCCACATTATTTATCCTTGAGCAAGATAATTAATCCACATTGCTTAGTACTGGTTCTACCCAGGAAGCCATCGAGAGTGATTAATCTAAGTTGCAATAACTTGTTTCGCAATCGATGTAAAATAAATATGTTTAAACTAAACACTATTTAAATGAAGTTAAAAATCAGAATATATTTTATCCAAGATTGAAGCGTTTTTATGTCAGCAGAGTGTTCGCATTTCCAGGTCAATGGCGGTTTGTAAAAACTGTTTGGCTAATCAGTAGTTTGGCTAATCAGTAGTTAACACTTATTATATTTTTGCCTTGTTCATATATATTTTTTTTATACTCTTTTTTAAGGTTTCAGTAGCCGTTGCGATTCTCTAACTCACATATTAATATTTCTATTTTAAGTACTTTTTAGACAACATGTCAAGATTAGCACCGGCCGCTCAATATTTACTATGTATAAATGTGTGTGATAACAATATTTTTAGAAAAAGATTTTATAAATTAAAACAGTGATATATGTGTATGTATTGACTACTGGACCTACTGCTGTGGCTTTTTGTGAGTCGTATGACACGGCTGTGGCAGTCGGTTCAGATGCTCAATATTTTAACATTGGGAACAGTCATATGTATATTGATATTGTTTAGTCTCTTGTAATTCTAAAAAGAATGGCATAGTTGTATTTTATTGAACTGAAGTCTTTATTTAGTCTTTATTTATCGAGGGTGACCCAATTAGTTTATACTAATCTTCCTTGGGGCCCTCTGTAACAAATACATGATACAAAATACAAGAAAGGCAAGATACATAAGATATATGTAAATATAATAACATTGTTGGTGGTGGTAGTTTGAACGATATTTACACACTAATAAGATGAGATGATATCTATATCGAGTTTAATGTTGTTTTTCCTTTATCCATTTCATGCAGTTGTTTGTAAAACTTTTCATTGTTGCACACTTCTGAATGTGCTCTGGAATATTATTCCATAAAATGGTCCCGAAGTAAGACATGCTGCCCTTGAAAAGTTCCCGATTAGGCTTAGGAATACTAAAATTAGTATCAGTTAGTGATCGAAAGCTTCTGTCAGTTGAATTACGAGTACTAAACATATCGGAAATATATGAAGGGACAGTATTGTTCGAAACTCTATACATGAATTTGGCCTTTTGAAGTATAATTCGCTGATCTATTGTGAGGCAATTTAGTTGTTCCATAGCGGCTTGAAAAGTAATATACTGTTCACCTAAAATGACGTGACATGCGCTTTTTTGCATTATTAAAAGGCTGTTGATATTTTTTCGACTTGTGTTACCCCAGATTACATTACAAAAGTCTATATATGATTTGTTGTATTGTAGATAATAGTGTACTGTGATGAGACTATTAAACTATATAATATAAAAGGTTATTACGGAATTGTGGCATATTATTTGAGGTCTAATTAGAGACACATGTTAAAGTAATGCATGCAAAATACGATCATAGTAAATGAAGAACCGGTGCTGAGTAAATTAAAATGTGTTAAGGTATTATATTCTTAACAGGCTTTGCTTAAAAGGATTAAGACCCAATTGAATTAGCAACCGATAAGAAACTAACGACTGAGAGGAAACTAGTTGTTTATTGAGTAATCAACCCGACCCGTGATAAAAGTAAAAACTGACGCGCTCATACCTTTTTATTCTCTTTATTTCCTGTTTACAGTCTAACATACAGTGGTCTTAAAACTGCTCAAAACTGAGGAACACTTTTACTGCTAGATCACAGCATGAAGACTATTATAATTGACCTGTTAATGTGGGTTTAGTAATTGATATCAATAAAACTGACCAGGCCTACCTATTACCACATGTGTTCTTGATGAAGCCTGTAAAACAACTGTATACAAGGTCTGTGGTTATAACGACCTGTTTCAACTACAATGAAAACAAAGTATATTTTCTTTTACCAAAATAAAAAGATGAGATAATTGTTGAAAGAAAAAAGGTGAATATTAAAGCAAGAGTACACACTACCTTACTTTAATCATTATAAATTAGCCTAATTTTTCCATCTTTGACATTTGGTGGAAATATATTTTCTTGATTTTGTAAACAAATAACACAACCTTTCATTTTTGTATTCATGTAATATGTAGAAAACATAACTGATATATATAGCACAACTCACTGTTATACCTGTCGTTTTTTTATTTTAAGGGACACATTGATTGTTTATTTTTAAGCATTTCAATTAGCACCTCGATTTATTATACCTGTATCATGATGACTTAAAACTGCCTGCATTAAAATAAAATATAAAATTGAGATTTTGATTGTCTTCGTTATTCTACTTTTAAAAAGTAAATAAAATATAATTATATTATTGGCACAATATAATATATAGTTATTTGAACCATTCTAATAATGATTACAAAAATGCAAGTTATATAGAAAAACTAACGGAATTTAATAACCGGACTGATATGTAATCCATGTATTTGCCTATAAAATGAATGAATATTGTTTAACGACTCATCAACACAGTATTATAGTGTATTTAGAGGCGCCTCAGAGAGAGGGAAAGGATATATAGGAATCCAGGAACCTGCGCCCTACTCTTACTAATGAATGGTTCTTTAACGTGCTTGGTGGATAGATTCCGAAAAATGGATCTATTCCGAGCGGTCTGTCTTGTTTATAATCCCCCCCCCCACACACACACACCCCACCCCCACCATCCCCATCGGATGGACGATGCTAATACAACGTTTCTTGCCCACGGACACACTAACAAAACTCAGTTGCACCGGTGGGGTTTGAACCCAGTTTCTCTAGATTTCAAGTTCACGCCAGTCCTGTTTGCCTATATAGAAACTGTATAAACGTTTTGCTATGCTGTACTGGTTGATTACAATTCTCTTGCAATTTCAGTAATGTGTATGAATCACTAGTACATAACATGTGATTTGAGATGGGAGGGGGTGCGCAACTTTAAAAAGAAAAAGAAGATTTTTTTAGGTGAGCTCGTGGGAAGTGCCGGCAGCGTCCCCGCCTGAATCTGCCCATGGTTAAAGCCTTGACTTTGTTTACAGAGATTAATATGTGCAGATGTGCAGTGCTTAATAACATGTAGTAAATGCGTTAATTACCCAGTAATTTGATCTACATACAACATATTGTTTATTCAGAAAATGATGTTAAATTTCTTCTAACTTTATCGACATCTGAACATCTTTTAAAATTAAGTAATTTTGCTACTTACATATTTAAGAATTGTCCACGTGAAACCACAGACCTAATAACCATGTGGCATATATATAACAAGAAAATATATGTAGATGTAGACGATTTTTGATAATGGGTTAGTTTGTGGAGGCTTTGTTCAAGTCACATACCTGTTGTCGTCGATATGGAGATGACAGGAAGGTAAAGTGAAGAATTAAAAGATACTGTATGAATACAGATAAGTTTTTATTTGGTCTTAGGTATACAGTATTATACATGTTAAGGGGAACATATTCAAGTATTTTCAATTAAACGAAATACACCTGAGCTATTACAAAGGGAATTTCAGTGACCATGCTACAATATAATCTAAAGTCATATTTACTTCAATTTTACGGGTGATTACCATATGGGCCCATCCAGGCTCATGAGATGCTCGGAGATGCCGTTAAGGCAAACAACTTTGCATTTTAAATGGATTACAAGTGTTCTTATAGAAAATATTTAATTTATTTACTTCTTTACTTTATTATAATACTCAAATATAAATGGGTGCCGAAACGTCTAGGGTAAACATTTAAAAAGATGCCGAAATGGTTTGATGCCGAAACGTCTGGGTGCCGATTCTTCTAGGTTTTCGAAATGGTTTGGTGCCGAAACGACATGAATCGATCTTGATCACAAAGACGCAAAAACTTGAGAATTGTCTGCATTATTAATAAGCATTTTTCATGTACTGATTGATCATTGGGATCCAATCCGAACTGCCTCATCCATTTTTTTCAAAAATAATCTCGGAAAGAAATAGACACCATTTTGGATACTACATTTTTGGACAATGCCCGGCGTCGAAGTTGTCCACTAGTAATCACTTTTTCGGTGATGGCGGCGATTACCGTAAAAAGTCCAAAAAATCCACAAAGTAAACTTTCGCTAAAGTCGTGAAAACAATACGGGCGAGCAAAGCTCGACAAACGAGCCACAGAGCTTCGCACAAAGCGCGAAGCCCCGAAATTAAACGACACACATTTATATTGTCACTAAGCTTCGCACTGCGAAGCCTCAAATTATTCATATTTACCACATTATGTCGACCGCGTTCTTCATGTCCGGAGTTTACCTCGTCCGGCCTGCTTCATATTTTTCAGAACGGCAAATGGTACGCGGATTCAAACTTGCATCAATAAGCGCATAAATGTAAATTTCTTACCTTTTTCTTGTGTGACGCAGCATGTGACGTCAATACCTGAGTGGGGGTAACTGGTGCTTTGGCGACTGACGTTAAACATGACGTCATGAGATTGTTAAACATGACGTCATGCGATACATGACGGTCACATGTGCTAATTGCTTTGGTCTATGTATGTACAATGTTTGCCAGTCTGGCAATGGGGAAAGGGATTAATGTGGGTATTTTCAGTTACACATCTGTGACAGTTTACTTACCTAATTAATACATTCTAAAATGAAATAAAAAGTCCGGAGGATCATGCCTCCACGCCCCCAACCATAGGCCTATGCTGTCATTTGGGCCTAGGTAGTTACTGTACATGTACTCCGGATTAAACTTATGTAAATCGTGAAAATTTGATAATTACAAAGTATTGAGCTTCGCCCGAAGCGAAGCCCCGAACATTAAATAAAACAATACTATTTTGGTAAGCTTCGCGAAGCGAATCCCATAGGCCATGATTCGTCCTGTTCTTCAATTTCGCAGTTGACCTTAGTTGACATTTTCAATTCGCACGAAGCGAGACCCCGAACATTTAAAAAAATCATAGATCACATACTGCCATAAGCTTCGAGAAGCGGTGCCCCAAAACGCTTACAAATATATATGTTATAACATTGTTATGACAGTGTGGTAAACATGGTGAAATGGTGCTGTAAACGCCAAAATAATGCCGAGCGCAGCGAGGTGTATAACAACAATGTAACAAGATGTGTGTATCTCACAAACTATTTAATATATTTACAAAAAAACACACAATATGATTGCGAGCACAAACGAGCGTTTGGTCTCAATTTCATTAAAATGTTTAAAGGAATATTTTAAATACCGCTTCATAATTTATAAAGGGGCTGTCGTGGCCCTATAAATAACCACTGAACTTGAAATACGGTTAACCCGGGGTCAAGCTTCACTATCGCCACTGAGGTTCGTCTTTGTGTTCGTCAGCAAGACTCTTTTCATTAGCCTCGTCCTTCGGATGGGGACGTAAACTGGGAGGTTTTTTATATTGGAGTCTATCCTCCAAGCACGTTAGATATAAGACTATATTCGTTATATTATGTCAGGTTCCATATTCCTGTGTGCGATGTCCTCTCTCTCGAATAACGAATAATGTGTTGTTGAGTCATTAAACAACATTCATTTCATACCTTACAGATTGAATTAGCTTATCCTCAAATAACAAGAGCGAACCAGAGGCTCTCATCCCACCACCCCACCCACCCCACACCATCACACACCTAAAATTCGACAAGCAATTCTTGTCAGATTTTAAGGACCTCGCACGTCATTATCATAGGATTTAGCAATTAAATGTTTTGGAATTGAATTGGGTTTTAAGGCGCACCAACACATAAAAGGTTATATGGCGCCTAACAGGCATGAACATGCCAGGCTCATCCTCCATGTACATAGAGAAAAAATATGGAAAATGGGCCTAGAACCTTCTCACCCTGAACTGCAGAGTTGCTGCAAATTCTATCGTAGAAACGCCATTTACGCTGGAGCCACGTTTATTGTTTTTCTGCCACTGCTCTTTTGATGTGAGCGAGATGGCACCTGAAACAATGCAGGGATCATGATGAAGACCTTTAATAAACATGAACAAAAAATGATAAAATGATAAAATGAACATGTATTTGGGGGGATTCTACCCTCTGCCTACCCGTCCAAAGGGGTCTGCAGTGGCCCTATTCTTTGCCCCGTGACCAAACGGCACCCGGGAACCACACGCGTCAATTAAATGTTTTGAAAATTAAATGTTTTGAAAATGCACTAGAATTCACGTTATGTTATGTAGAAAACAAAGAAACTTCGGTATGAGTAAGGGTAGGTATGGGCCTATACACTTTCCCTTAGCCTCGTCCGTCGGATGGGGACGTAAACCGGGCGGTCCCTTGTATCGGTCTATCCTCCGAGCACGTTAAAGAACCATAGAAATCTATTCGATAATAAGAGTAGGACACGGTTCCCGTATTTCTATGTATCCTTCCCATCTCTCTGGGGCGGCTCTAAATAACCTATATTGTGTTGTGAGCCGTTAAACAACATTCAATTCAATTCAATTCAATTCTCTCAAGGGCGGCTCTAAATAATCTATAATGTTTTGACGAGCCGTAAATGGCATTCGTATTAAATTCTCTGATAATGATATGCATATTGAATATGACCACCAACAATTAAAATTAAGACATGAAAGTAAAAAAATATTTAATTTGAAATGAAACAACGTATATATCATATATTTAAATAAAATTTGACAACATATATCAATCATTCGTCCAGTTTTATTAAACCAATATAAATAATTGTGAATTTCCCACTTCGCTGTACTCTCCTTCTCCCCTAGCTTGACCCATGAAATATTTATATTATGTTCAGAATTGTCGAACATTTTTTCCAGCAGCTGTGCTGCAATTTCTCGTTAATCACGTGGGGTCAGTCACGTGGAATAAACAATGGCGGCGCCCATTGAACCATCATGGTGCTCCTTCATCCCGAAGAATGACGGGATTGGCCGAGCGTTTACGATGGGCTAATCCTATTGTTATGCAAACAAAACCACACGCAGTTTATTACAAAATATTTTTTTATTTAATATTTTAACTTAAACTGACTATAAAATGATAAGACTTATTTCAAAAGAGTATAGCATTTAATAAATAATACAAATATGTTTAAAATCAGTTGATTTCCGGGTCTATATTTTGTTACGGTTTACAGGTACTTTGCCGGGGCAAATCACCCAAACCCATCAAATCGACGTGTATCATTGGATGATCTACGGAAATGAGCGAGTTTGCACGATTGCATTGGGATCCTGCTTTAATTAGAATAATTTAATTAGACTCTTATATGGGTTTAGGTATACAGGAAGTAAATCACTGTGGTATTCATGCCTGGTGTAGGAAAGGAGTTCCCAAACATATAATCCCTAACTTGTTTGTGATAAAAGGCATTTTTGAGTATTTAAGGCCTGTTTTTCTGGCTGAAATGACTTTATTGACTTGTTTGTGATAGCTAAAAACAATTTGCATGGTTGTATGATGATTTTATTTATCAATTTGAGAGTTTTGAAAGTAGAACTCATTTAAGAGGTGCCGAATGAATGAATGAAGTTCGTTCACGGTGTCAAAAAAGATCAGAATTTTCTTTTCTTATATACCACATGACCCCTACTATTCTCAGCAGTTTTCTTGAGAGGCAGGTCTCATGACAAAGAACATGTAAGTGAATCTTAGTTTGAATTTCATTTTGAAAAATGGCTAACTAGAAAGCTTGGACAATATTGCATTGGACTCAATGGGATTTGATTTACTTCCGGTACACCTTGAGAATATGTCTATGGTTAACAGACTGTGAATCATGTAGCCGACAATAAGCATGCATTAAAACTTCAATTCCTAGGGAGCCCGTCGAAAAAACTTAAATGGTATAAACACATATTTTTCAATGTTCAAAGCTTGCCGTTTATTGTCTCAAATGACGTTTTCGTAGAGCAGTCTACTAAAGTGTAGAATGCGGCAATATTTCCGGGATCGTCACGTCCGGGGTTTTTTACGGAGCATAATGAAACCGTAATTGAAACTGAATGAAACCGCAAGTATTGGAATGGAATAAGAGCAAATCTGTATTTTAATGGAATAATACCTTTTTAAGGAATAATACCCAATTATAATGCGGTATTCTCATAAATACCTACGTGTTATCCACTAGTCGATGGGTTTATTCGCTGCCTATATGGTTTTCATAACTGCACATATAATGGTAAGGTAGCAATGAACAGTTTCTTTGAGTTTTTCACTTTGATAACGCAATCTTATAATTACACATGGTAGCAGTGAAACGTTTATCCCTGTTGTAATGCACACGCTAACGCACACGCATCCCTTACATGTGAACACCTGTATTTCTGTGCTGATGTGTACTTCTAGCATGTCGTGCTCCAAAGTTGAATTGTAATCAGTATGTAAGGCAAATCAAGGTATTTGAACAGAGAGAAGCGAGGTCGCCCACCTGGATTCAAAATGTTTGGTAGGAACAACTGATGGTAAAACTCGGGGAGAATGTGTCTGGTAAGAAAAAATAACACGGTCATGGCGACATTATTTTTTTTCAATATTGTTTTAACACCCGTGACTTGATATGTTATGTGAAACTTCGTTTCCAGTCCCTACCCAGATATATGCTATTTCCTCTCGGCAGCTATTTTAGCTTGCGTAAAAGTTTGCGTGTATACTATATACACAATAGTTTTCGTTTAGAAAAAAACTAATATTTTTTTACAAGCTAAATATATCAGTAGGAACAAAGTTTACAAATATAGCATTTGTTTCCCCCAAAAATGAAATGTACTAAATGAACAATGTTCTTGTCATTGGTCACGCACTGTAATATACTAATTGTAATTTTGTTATATTTCCTCTTACTGCATAATTCTTTTTAAAACGCAAAAAAGACTCAACACATCCTGCTTTAACTTGATGCTTAATAAGTCTCCGCGGCGAATGCCACATGCATAGATCGAAATAAAATAAGTGTATACATTAGACATTAAAATACATGTATCAGTTACATAAAAATATATATCAATGAAAAAGTTCACTCTGATCGGGCATACACCTATGAAAAAAGTACAAACACATACAGTCATGTATTACGTGAAACACTATGTATGTATGATTATTATAAATTACATGTACAACAATACTGTATTATAATTTCACTTTACTTTTATTTTTTTAATTAGTTAAACGTGTTATACATTAATTTAGGCACATGAAAACTGTGAATTATTTTCCTTGCCTTTTAAAGTATCTTCCCTAAATCCAATTAGATTTAGATTTAGTCGTTTATTTGTTGTTTCAGTCAAATACACATACATATATGCATTATTTTATGGGAATGTCTATCGGCACGACCGTCGTGCCGATTATTTTCCTTATCGGCACGACGGTCGTGCGAATAATATTCTTAATCCGCACGACCGTCGCGCCAGTGTATCGATATGTGTGATATTATGTTTACGTGGGATTTACACCAATAAAATCAATTTAATTTGATTTGCATTATTGTATATAAACCACTCGATTTTGAAACACTGTTCCTATCAAGTACCTCAAAATACTTTTAAATTTTGACCTAATTTGAAGGTTTCACAGGTACCCCCCCCCCCCCCCCCCCCCACACACACACACCACCACCACCACCACCACCACCCACCACCACCACCTCCACCACCACAACCACCACCACGACCGTCTTGCACCACCACGACTGTCTTGCCAAGTCCGGTTCCGATAAAAACACGTATACCTCATGTTGGAATTCCCTATCTTCACCGGATACCCATGAACGATTCTTATAATCCTCCACCTGGTTCCACTCACTAACGTTTCTCACGAAGAATGAATTTGTATAAAAAATCGAATGAATTTGTATAAAAAAAATCAAAATTGCCATGTGTCTCTTTAAAACCGCTATCCCGCCAACAACAGGGAACTTTTACAAGAAATGTACTTCGTTTCTAAGCCTACTAACGATAAGGTATATGTGTAACTTACATATGTTGCGAATCTGAACTAACTACATTATCAACGCTTTAACCAGACAGGCAAACCACCACTGTCCGTCGAAATATTTTATAACCTCAACACATGGATAGAGTTTGGAAGAACGGTAGGCGGAATAGCCAAGTGTACAATGTAAGAATTCCCATAAGAAAACATTTTCAGTGGCACGTGTAACTTACTAGTGACTTTCCTTGTATTTAATTTTGCATGATTAACACTGCTAAGTTTCGTGTGTATGACATAATCATGCCAAACTAATAAGCATATGCACACTACCATTTTACAGCATTAACTTATCTGCAATTTGTTGTAAATTAATAAATGAATTAACAACCCCTTTCTTACAATACGAGCATACGAGCTTTCAGCTTCCGCAAGACACTTATTAAAGTAGCTACACCGCCAACAACGACCAAATTTAACTACAAATGTACATCATTTGTAAACCTACTGACAACGAGGTCTATAATATAACTTATATATTTTGTGAATCCTAACTTTATAGATACAATATAAACGGCTTTAACCAGCCAGGCCAAACCGCAAAATTATCCTCAGTGTCGAATTAAGAATTATCAACTCTAAATTATCATACTTTTATCCATAGATCTACATACTCTGGATTCGAAAGGGCGGATTTCTAAGGTTTATAGTCCCACTACCATTTGAGGCCCCGTGAAGAATCCCCCGCTGACTCGGCATTATGTTTGGACTAAAAATATTTTGATTTTGAATTTGAATGACTCCGCCTCAGAGTCGACCAAAGTGTTTGAATTGTGTGCCAAATATATAATATAGCACTGGCGGTTAATTTAACCTACTTTCGCGTGCTATGTTTGGTGGTTTTTATGATGTTGTTTTAGCTGGGTGTATGTGTGTTTGGGTCCGCAACTGCATTACTTGTTATATAGGGTTTGGCCTGGGATGACGGGCCGTGGGGCGATGTATGATACGCGTACTGCCCTGCTTGTTGCCTGGCCTAATACCGTATTTATATTAATATCCAGTGGTTATAGCCCTCTGGATTCGAAACATATCGTAAATCCAATTTATCCGCCGAATAATAATTTACCCATGAATACTTGCACGCACAGGTAAAGGTTTTTCGCGCATGCTCGTTGCGCCAAGTTACGCACCGTCTTACGAATTTATAAAATATAAGAAACCTAGTATACATATCGTTGTTAATTTATTTGTTTTGGGGAAATTATTTCGGAGAGCTGGCAGTTCAAAGACAATTCTGTGTTCTATACAGTGATTTTGTTTTAGCTTTACTAAAAACGAACTAAATAACAAAAAAATATGTTCGTTTGACCGTATATTTAACTGCGACAGTGACGCGACTCGGCAAATTGAAAAAAAATAAAATATATACATATCGTTGGAGATGAGTTTATTTTGGGATTTTTTTAAGTTAGCTGGCTAATTCAAAGGCAGTTTAGAGCTAACTCTTTCTTCTATAAAGTGATGTCTGTTTTAGCTTTACTAAAAACGAACTAAATAACAAAATATCCGTTCGTTTATCCGTAATAATTCGAAACTGCGACATTGACGTGACATTGCAAATTGTTAATATATATATATTCAGATCGTTGCTGATTTGTTTCTTTTGGGAAACGTATTTAAGCTAGCTGAGAGATTATTCTTTATTCTATAAAGTGACTTTTATTTTAATAAATACTGATAACGGTGATCCTTTGGGAGCAACAAACACAATTAAGAGAATAAAGCAGCAGACTCGGTTTTATTGAGTCTGTTCATGAGAAGTAATGAAAGAAGCAACACCTCTCACACCCCTAGCACCGGCTTAAGCGGTATTCTACTTCAAAGTCACCTATATTGGGCTCGCTGGTCCCAAAGGACTAGTAAAAATAACACTAGTGATTCGTAGCACGGGGAGACTTTTTACAGCCGCCACACTGCACTAAACGAACGCTAGTGTGAATGTTAATAAATACTGATAAAGGTGATCCTTTATCTTTAATAAACGAAATAAATAAGATGACCGTATGTTAAACAGCGACAATGATCATGTGAATCGGCAAATTGTACTAGGCCTTTTGGCGAGCTTTTCAGTAGGAGGTTAAGGTGGGGGTGTTTATATAATTATAAACATATTGTTGTGATAGGAAGGGGAAGGGAAGTATTCGTTTCAATAATGGCAAGAATCAGGCAGGCAACCGTGTCAGTCGGATGGGATTGGCCGTGAAATTCAGAAGGTGTTTGAATCTGTGTTAATATAAGAAATTAATTGCTCATAAGTCCAGGTTGTTCTATTTTATAAATTTAGATCGAGGATTAATAATATATTCCAACGCAAGCGCGTCACCATTTCTTAAAAATGTTTTAGCTTAATATGTACATATATACATAATCCATGTCGTGTCTGCTTCATGCTCCCTTCCAAAGGGAATGGACTGTTTTAATTGTAAGCATATATTGTTAAAATCCGATAAAATATCCCAGTGTTGTTAGTAAGACATCACTCCAGATCTCTCAATATAAAACAAGGCAACATGAAATGTGCGCATATGAGAGTAAACACGTCAAATGGAGTGTGTCCCTTCGCCAAAGCCACGGGGAGGCCACACTGGGGAGGGCATGAAGCAGAGGTATACATAGGCTTTATATGTTAATAATATTTCCCCTTATCCCGATGTGTGCGTCAGACAAGACTAAAAATAGTATTTTCCCGGCTGTCCAATGTGTTAAAAGTATAAGCATATATAAACTAAATAGGACAGTCAGGAATTACTATTAACTTAATTGTTCATATAAAACAACCAAATATTAAAATCACACTCCGGGGCCGGTGGGACATACAATATATTGTTACGAGAAATTATAACTAAGATATATGGGAGTGGGAGTGGGAGTGATGGGGGAAAAGCTAAGGTAAATCGTATCAAGCAAATACCATCAAAGTAGCGTCGACATATTTAATAAACATCTCCATGATGCCAAAAGGTAGGGCAGTCCCCACACTCATGTCGTCGTGAAGTGCATAAATGGATTATTATAATTAAAAGGTGGAGGTAATACATTTTGATCATGGAGAGAGACTCGGGCAATCAGTGTTTTCGAGCCCAGCAGACAACACACAGGCTATTCCACTGGGATAGACGCGCACCTGCACATATTCCCCGTGAGGGGGTGCTGCAGGACAGACAGACAGACAGACAGGCAGGAAGGCAGACAGACACACAGACAGACATTCATTTCACGTATACTTAATTACATGTATTTCAACTAGGCTTTTAATCGGTACATATGAATTAGTTTATGACCTCAACACATGGAGAATGATTTTGCGTTTTAAAATGTGCCTGTTGTTGGCGGGATGGCGGTTTTACTAGAATGTCACTTCGGAGTTAAGGTCTAGATAGCAAATAATTACGTTGCGACAGCTATTATTATTTTTTTTCTTATATGCTCTGTCGTCATATAAGGGCTATGCATGTTCTATACATGTTCTTCTCTTTTTTTCTTGTATCCCACTAATAGTTTAGAAGTATTTCGAATTGTAATCTCAGTTAATTTATATGCTGATTGGTCAATAAACTTGTTTACTGTTCACACGTATATGGCAAGCCAATTGTCCAATAATTACGTGAACCCAGGTTCAAGTTCACGGTCGAAAAACTAGGATTAACGATCGATAAACTAGGTTTTTCGAACGTAAAAGCATTTTAACTTATACTTTCGAGCGAAAACATAGGATAACGTCCGTAAACCATAGTTCACGCTCGTAAACGTAGGTTCACGCTCGTAAATCCAAGTTCACGTTCGTAAACATAGGTTCACGTTCGTAAACTATGGTTCACGCTCGTGAACGCCGGTTTACAATCGTGAACCACGGTTCACGTTCGTAAACATAGGATAACGACCGAAATTCATAGTTCAATCGAGAAACTTAGTTTATCGACCGTAAACCATGGTTTACGTTCGATATACTAGGATTATCAAATCAACTATGCATTTCGGGCGTGAACATGGGTTCACGACCGTGAACCTATGTTTACGACCGTGAACCATAGTTTACGAACGTGAACCTATGTTTACGAGCGTGAACCATAGTTTACGGACGTAAACCTATGTTTACAACCGTGAACTATAGTTTACGCTTGTAAACTATGGTTCACGCTCGTAAACATAGGTTCATGTTCGTAAAACCGGGTTTATTGACTTGTAACTAAGCTTTCGAACAGGTATCTGTAATTTACGAGCATAGCCAATCACGACCGTGAACCATAGTTTACGAACGTGAACTATAGTTTACGAGCGTGAACCTAGGTTTACGACCGTGAACCATAGTTTACGGACGTGAACCTATGTTTACGAGCGTGAACCATAGTTTACGAACGTGAACCATAGTTTACGACCGTGAACTTGGGTTTACGAGCGTGAACCATAGTTTACGAACGTGAACCTAGGTTTACGTTCGATAAACTAGGTTTCTCGAACAAAACTATGATTTTCGGTCGTTATCCTACGTTCACGGTCGTAAACTATGGTTTACGCACTTATGTTTTCGCTCGAAAATATAGGTTAGTATTCGATAAACCTGGTTTTACGTTCGAAAAACCTAGTTTATCGATCGTTAATCCTAGTTTTTCGACCGTGAACTAATTATTGGACAATTGGCTTGCCATACACGTAGCTTGTGTGTTTATTTGTTTTGCCATATTTTCACCTAAATATCTATTTTCCGATAATATAAGTAAGTAAGTAAGTATATATTTTATTATAGTGACATGTGTATACGCAAATAACAAACATTTAATACAAATGCATAGAGAAACACCCGGCCCAACGGACCTATAAGTCACCTTATAATTATAGTTTACAAGTAGTCAACATGGTTAAACATAATAGAAAATACTGTTATGAGCTCAAAATGTACAATTTACAATACAATTAAAGTTACAAAGGGTTCATTCATAAATATTATATATATTGCGATAAATAGTGTCAGTTTAGTTCAATAATTGCACCACATGTTTACAGTTACGAGTTATATAACACACTTCTTCTAAAAAGATAAGCTTTAACAAGAAATTTTACAACTTTTCTTGTGTGGTTATGAATCAGGAAAATCAGTCTATTAGAGTCTGTCATGTTTTCATATATTCCATTTGAAATAAGTTCACCGAATATCACAGTTCGTATGTTGTTGTATAAAGGACACTTCACTAGAAAATGAGTCTCGTCTTCAATTAATATATGTGTAAAATGAAACTATTTAAACAGAAGACAGAATCAAGTAGGATGATAGGGGATTGATTGGGGGTGATGAACGGCAATTTGGCAAACCTGAATGTCTTTATATCGTCCCAGTTCATATAGATGTCAGCAATTTCCATCAGCGCACACACACACCCGCACACACACATACGCACACCCTTTCGATCTTATAATCTTTTTATTATGTTTACATGTATATGAATTCCGTAGGCCCATAATAGCAAGTATGTTCTATACATACTGTATAAGTTATTTACATACCATAATGTAAATAACTTGTTTACATTACGAATTTGTAACTTGGAAACTCTCAAAACTTTACATTTCTGTTTACAGTCGTGCCAATAAAGAACAATACTATAGTCGTGCCGATTATTTTCTTTATTCCCACGACCGTCGTGCGGATAAAGAAACTAATCGGCACGACGGTCGTGCGGATAAAGAAAATAATCGGCACGACGGTCGTGCGGATAGCCTCGTTCTTATTTTATACATAAAACATAACTTGTAAACACTATTCTAAAAGAATTATAGGAGACAATGTTATTGCAAATTAACATTTAACATTCAATAATTCATATTAAAACATACTTATCATTTTGGACTGTGTATGAGTTACTAATAATACAAGTCTGATGACCGGTATGGTTTTAGCTGTAAGTTATAAGTAAATTATGTTTATTTTTACACGTTTAATGTTTCTTAATCATCAACATTAATACCAAGTCATTTATTAAGATGTAAGCACTATAAAATGTTCATCAACATTGAGGTGGTGACACATACAAATCAATTTAAAATACACCATAATTATTTCGACAGAGTTAAACATACATAACATTAATAGTTATACATATTTTAATCACTCCTTGATTTTATACGCACGGTGATGAATGGATAGACAGAGACAATAGACGGATATCATTGCACACAATAAACCAGACAGTTAATCAAGTGGAAATATAAACAGACGGGCAGACGAACTGACCGGCTCCGTCAGATAGGCATACAGACAGTATTGCTGCAGAAAGTGTGACATGCAGACTCTCTCTCTCTCTCTCTCTCTCAAAGGCGCTTGTGAACCATTTCGCGCGTAATAATTTGCGCATTATTATACTTACATCAGTTGCATTATGTTCCCGTTGTTACAGTAACAACAATAACGTGCATTGACAGCGACAAGTATGTGCAAGAAGGTTACATGTTCAGACCATGGAATTGCTATTTCCTATTGAGATACACCGTGATTCTTATGCTGTTAGCTCTGCCGACCAAAAGTAAAACTTAATCGAAATTAAACACTACTATTTTATAAAAGAAAGTTTGAAATGAATGTGCATTTTTGCCTGCGACAGATTGACTATTATCTTAAACGTTAGTGTTGATTAAAACAGTGAACACACTACTAACATACAAATCTCTTCTAAAACAGTGTGCATAAGTAAAATCGCACTTAATCCAGTAAGCATCAGGATAATTTAGACATATGACATTCACGTTTTATTGGTTTTTTTTCACAAATTGATTACAAAAGTGAAACATACTTTTATTAAGGTCTGTGTGTTCATATAATGCAATAAACGCAAGACCGGCATTGTATTCGTTTTCTGTAAGTATCTAGTGAAAAACTATAACTCGTGGACACGGCCATGGTTTTGTTTGGTTAATCATAATGTATTAATGTATAATGTTGTTCGTATTGTTGAGTTGTATATATGATATTATATAGATGTATTAATATGAACTCATCTGTATTAAGTTATATATAAATTATTATATATGATTCATATGCATTAGGACACATGATACTCCGGATAAATAAAACAGCTGGTCGGATTCTTATTATCAAAATAGTTGCGGGGTGAAAAAAAACAAGAATGCGGTGTGCCTCTTTAAGACATTCACATATCGTGAACATATAGGTTATGTGGAGTTTAATATTTCAATAAAACAGTATGGGAAGTATTCTTTTTAAAATAGTTTGACACACCCACGGTCACTTTTACTATTTCCAAATCCAAAAATGTATCTGTCTGTTGTTGTTTTTTTGTTGTTGTTTTTTATTATGAACGACTTTTTATTCATATATAAATAATACAAAGGTTACGTATACACATTATATCTGTTTAACATAGATATTGAAATTACGATGCGAAAGCGAGATCCACAAACATACTTTTAAAATCGTTTATGGAGATAACTTGACTTCAAAAACAAACTAACCATTAGCGCCGAGTCGCCGAGAGTTTTCGTGCCGAGTTTTTTCACCGCAAATATTTTCATAAACGATAATTCAACAAAACGGAGAACATTACCTAAAGCAGCTTTCAAGTTGCCCCTAGTTCTTAGTATACTGCTTCGATTTAAACAATTATTTATTTGCTATGAAAAGGAATAGTATTTGTTATAATAATGTATATATATAGAGTCGTTTCTGAAATAATTGTTTAAGAAAAGCATAATTACAAATTGTCCTAATTTGGGAAATGAACATTTATCATTTGCTATTGTGTTTGTGTGTAATATTTAAACCTTGTGTTAATGGATGTGTTATGGTGAATATCGATGTTTGCAAATAAAACAATAAGAAATATAAATGTCGATGTTTGCAAATAAAACAATAAGGAATATAAATGTTGATTTCACAGACGAGCATTGACTGTTAGCTAAATACATATTCATATTCATTTGTCAGTAATAAATGAATGACATATAGTATACTGTGCAAAATAATGCTGTTTTGTTCGGAGTATATCTGTTCAATTCACGTGGCGTGCCTGACATAATTATCATGACATTCGCTGTTGGTGTGCCAGACGCGCGCGTCTTATCTATTGGCCAACCATAAATGGTGGCAGAGATACAAATACGCCCTTTTATGTCTAATGGCCAATCAAAATAATGGAAATATACAGTTGATGGTCAAGATATTAAATTAAATATCAGTTAATTATGCCTGATGATTTCAACAAATATTTATTTTTAGACATTATCATTGTATTTATATTTTAAAAAAACCGCTATATGTTAGTGTCAAATTTATTCTAATTTTATTTTAAATCATATTTATTAATCGATCAATTTTATAGATAGATAGGCAGTTTCTTGAATTTACTAGATGCGATTCTATACAATTTGCTTGCATTCCCGTATACAAACCAATTAATGGAGAAGATAAACACGGCGTCTTAAAAAAGAAATAAAAATAATAATAAGCAAAGTCGATAATTTCTTTGCCACTATACATGAAAATTTCACCCTTATATCTGGATACATGAATATAACTTGAGAATCACTTGGTTTAAATAGAGAAAAACATTATAAAAAAACAACGTATATTAATCCGACAAATAAAAACATGGATGAAATATTTTGTAATAAACATATATTAATGAAATTGGTAAATAAACATGAAACAAAATCAGATTCCGTTACACTGACTTTTCATCAATTAATAAAACAATACTAGGCAAATCCTTAGATTGCTAGATATATATTAGTTTGATTATAAATACTGTTGTTTACATAACAATTAAACAATATTTGAAACTTAATTTAACTTAAATAATAATGTCCCATAAACATGATAAAGGCACATTTAAATACACCTATAATCATTCATACAAACTGACTTAGTATACAGAACCCATTTATAATAAAGATACATAGTAATCATTGGACAAGAGTTACATATACATATATGCCGTAACCATTGTACAAGAGGTACATATACATATATGCAATAACCATTGAACAATAGGTACATATACATATATGCAGTAACCATTGTACAAGAGGTACATATACATATATACAATAACCATTGTACAAGAGGTACATATATATATATGCAGTAACCATTGTACAAGAGGTACATATACATATATGCAGTAACCATTGTACAAGAGGTACATATACATATATGCAGTAACCATTGTACAAGAGGTACACGTATATAGATGCAGTAACGATTGTACAGGTATATATTCATATATGCAGTAACTATTGGACAAGAGGTACATATACATATATGCAGTAACTATTGTACAAGAGGTACATATACATAATTTATATGCAGTAACCATTGTACAAGAGGTACACATATACATAAATGCAGTAACCATTGGACAAGAGGTACATATACATATATGCAGTAACTATTGTACAAGAGGTACATATACATATATGCAGTAACCATTGTACAAGAGGTACACATGTACATATATGCAGTAACTAGTATACAAGAGGTACATCTACATAAATGAAGTAACCATTGGACAAGAGGAACATATACATATATGCAGTAACGATTGTACAAGAGGTACATATACATACATGCAGTAACGATTGTACAAGAGGTACATATACATACATGCAGTAACCATTGTACAAGAGGTACATATACATACATGCATTAACCATTGTACAAGAGTTACATATACATACATGCAGTAACGACTGTACAAGAGGTACATATACATACATGCAATAACCATTGTACAAGAGGTACATATACATATATGCAGTAGCCACTGTACAAGAGATACGTATACATAAATGCAGTAACCATTGTACAAGAGGTACGTATACATATATGCAGTTACCATTGTACAAGAGGTACGTATACATATATGCAGTAACCATTGTACAAGAGGTACGTATACATAGATGCAGTAACCATTGTACAAGAGTTACATATATGCAGTAACCATTGTACAAGAGTTACATACACATAGATGCAGTAACCATTGTACAAGAGTTACATACACATAGATGCAGTAACCATTGTACAAGAGGTACATATACATATATGCAGTAACCATTGTACAAGAGTTACATACTCATAGATGCAGTAACCATTGTACAAGAGGTACATATACATATATGCAGTAACTATTGTACAAGAGGTACATATACATATATGAAGTAACCAGTGTAAAAAGGTCAAATAGATGCAGTAATGATAAACCCATCTGGAGGAAACATTGTACATAAAAACAGATGTATGTATGTCCTTTCTTGTTATAGGTAGCGATGTCATACACCCATTACAAGTACTTTATGTACACACTTTAAATAAAACCTAGAATGATTTTGATTGGTCGGGCCTAATTGCATTGTCCACATATTTACCAATACATTCATTACATCTCACAATTGTTAAGTGTATGACGTCGCACAAGTACGGTGATAAAAAGTAGTTTGTCTTTAATACACAATAAAAACACTCTCCCAATCACGTGTAATTCTCTGTCTCATAAGATCTCTAAATTCTAAGCTTCATACTGACCAGTCTGAACCATCACAATTTGCACCCCATGCTGTTTTTTTTATTGCTTCAATTAGGAATAATAGTCCCTTCACTGCAGCACATGTCAATCACACAACAGTTCTCCAGGACTACCCACTTTAAAGTACCGTCTCAATTTATTTATCCAGTATATTTATTTACTTTAAAGGGACACACGGCAATCTTGATTTTTTAAAAACTCACGGCGTCCCGTTAGTTTTTCCCTTCACTTGCATTTGTTCCATCATTAATAGTATTTGTTAGAATAGTTCAAAGCAAATTATTTTTACATATTACTAACATTTTATAATAGTGCATCAATAATACATTTAAAAAAAAATTGGTGAAATAATAAAGATAATTGAAATTTCAAGTTTTTATTTAATCATATGCAAGCAGTTTTAAAGCCAAAATGACGCAGGATAAGTAAATTGAGGAGTAAATTTTAATGTTTGAATAAAACTCAAGATTGCCATGTGTCTCTTTAAACCTGCCTGTAATTAAATAAAATTTTGATTTTTCATTTGTTTTCTTCTTATTCTACTATATGTTTACAAATAGTATGGGTGCAATATACTCACCAGCTAGTAACATGCCAAACAGCTGTATACCATTCTTTAAATTAATATTAATGATTGAACAAATGTGGGTTATGTGAAAAACTAAAAGGACGCCATGAGTTAAAAAAAACAATTCAAGATTACCGTGTGTCCTTTTAAAGTAACAATGACAAATTACATCAGTCGGGGTTTATTAAAATTTAGTACTCCGTGATTTTTACTGACGTCGTCAATTTCAACTTACAAGCAAGGAAGTGTTGGTCTACTTAATTATATTTATCATAGTTTTCCTTTTTCAATATTCATACAATTTCATAACTGTAATTTCGGAATATCAGTGACAATGCTACTTTAGTTTTGTGTACCGACGATTTTCCTTTTATTTAGCATTTACCGAAATGCAGTTATGAAATGTAGGATTCCTCGTCCTATAATATTATTCATTGCAAGGTAACTAGACATGGTATCGATTTTTTGTTTAAATCATTTGATGTCTTTTGAGTTGGATTACCACATGTATGAATCTTACAAGTTTACGTCAATAAATTAGTGCGATATCGAAACAGTCCACGTATTATTTGAACAGCTCTCGTACATATACCACAAAACAAGTACCCCGCGCAGTCTTAAAATAACACACAAATTAATACGCATGATTGACACAAGAAAAAGCTCATAGAGTCGTCGAGTTTTCCAGACAAATTTTCATTACATTTTATAAATCGGTCGGAAATTGAGGGTAAAGTTAGCGCACTTGAGCCTTTTATTTAAGAAATAGAACATCGTTTACTGTGAATTATCGTTTAATATATCACGGTTTGGAGTTCAATTGTAAACAATAATTTCACGAACCCGAAGGGCGAGTGAAATTATTGTTTACAATTGAACGACAAACCGTGATATATTATAGATAATTCACAGTAAACGATGTTCTATTTCTATTCTAATACCCCTAAAATGTGAAAATAACGCATACATCTGAAATTTTTCTCATTGCTTTGCTTGCTCTCCTAACGTTGCATACGTTACAATGCGCAATGCGCAATGCGCAATGCTTATTCTCCTAACGTTGCAAAAATTACAGTGATATATCGTTCAATATAACGAGATATTTTAAACTAGGCTATATAGTGCGGGTGTATTAGAATTCCTAATAAAACATATGTATATCAAATTAATTTAAGATACAACATATTCCAACAACTGGCATTTACATTCTGTAGGTTTAACTCGGAAAAATTTAATAACTGAAACCATTTCAGTACTTTTATTCTACCAACGAAACTTAACACTGACTACCTATATAATATCTGTATTTCTGTCTCATCATAGTTCAAACAATGCATATGTACAATACAGATTACCCACAAATATAGTACTATGTCATTCTAAATAGAATTATAGGAGACAATACAAGTGTTAAATCAAGTGAGAAACACGATTTAACACGAATGAACAGAGATGGTCACATTCTCTCTCTCTCTCTCTCTCTCTCTCTCTCTCTCTTGCTTGCTTGCCATCTCCCTGTCTGTTTACTTTCTTATTTCTTTATATATTACTGAGATCTACGATCGCCTGAATTAATAAATGAATCCGTTTTTCCTCCTTAACCTACCCCACTAGCTGACTTTTATTATTATTATTATTATTATTATTATTTTTATTAGTATTATTATTATAATTTTTTTTTTTTTATTATTATTAAATTATTAAATTTTGACCACGAGCCTGCGCGACTCCTTCTTTCTCATATATCATGTATTTTGATCTGAGAAATACTGAAAAGTTAGTGTTGTTGTTGTTGTATTCAGACGGATAAAATGTGTACCGCCAATTTTAATCAAGACCATTAAACATGTAAAGAGCTACAGTGATCATTGGAAATGTAAATGAGACATTAACTGGCCATAAATCTAAGTACCCGCTGAGCTGAAGAACGGCTTGAGAAACTCTATCTAATTGCCTAATGCTAACCATATGTTGGCAATTGAAGGCTTTGCATTCGCATATTGTCTTGTAAAATTCACAAGTCCAGTTGTTCATTCATGAATTTCACAAGTGAAATAATTATAATTATCAAAGATAAGAGTCAGTTAATAATAAAGTACATGTTAGTTTGGTCCGTTATTGCCGAGGCTCCGGCTATATTTATCCCGAACTCAGAAAGCTGCTAGGGTGGTTGGACTGTGTAGTAAGAATACCGGGACGTAGTCAAATTTATATACAGGCATTTTATTAGTCTTATAGATACAGTCTATAAATATATTCTCAGCATACTAATACATCTGGTTCCAAATCGTTATCGTCACTGAGTATTGACTTATGATGTTAACGGCAATCTTGATTTTTGAAAGCTCGCGGCGCCCCGTTAGTTTTTCTACATAACTTGCATTTATTCAATAATTGATATTAATTATAAAAAATAATATAAAGGAAATGTGGTTGAATATTACTAACTGTGTGTGTGTACAGCTATATACATATATGTATCTTTTGTTGGTGCTGTCGGATTCTAAATTGAGCAACACCTCTTCAACGAGTTGATGAAAAAATTATTTGTTTGTATGTCATTATGTTTACGTCATTATCAACAAATGTAAGGTTATATATGATTGTCGATCTACTGGGTTAGTGATATTTCGGTTTAAACATAATTTGTTTCATAGTAGCACTTTAATTCAGTCGGGATCTACGTTCGAAGGCATTTCATTAGTTTAGCAACTATCAATTAAAAGTTGAACTTCATTTTTGTCTCGCCCACGATAGTGGGTAGCGAGACATAGCAGTCACTTTTCCGGCGGCGGCGGTAACATTTTAAATCAACTATATCTCAACAACTGCTGCTCGAATGTTTCTGAAACTTTGTCAGATGCTTTGTTGGATCAAGGCACATCACGTAATGCCAAAATTACCAAGGTCAAGGTCATATTTTGCATTATTTTCTCAAATAATTAACCTTGGTCAGGTAACTTTACTTTGGTTAGGTAACTTAACCTCAGTTGAATGTATGTGATTGCCCCATATGCCGTTTGCCGCTGTGGGCGAGACACTCTCAGACCGAGGTCTTGTTATTTGTAATTCCCATTCCCATTCCCATGGAACAGCCTTATAATTGTATTTAACTGAACATAAATAATGAAATATAATTATCAGAATTTCCTTATTATTGTTCTCGGAGTGTGTGTGTTTTATTTGAAAATTTCTTTAGAAATCCTCCACAACGGGAGACATACATTACATATTGAAATTACTTATTATATACATTATGTGTTATATTTAATTAATCCATACATGTTTTTAATTTTCAATGTTATAAACAAAGGCTTTGGTTATAAATAAACTCACTGTGTAATAAGTATCTAAATAAAAGAATATGATCAATTTGAAATTCCTTAGTTTAAAATATATTCTTTTTTATCAGGATGCAATTCATTAGTTCACTCAGTTCCATCCAGTCCGTTCAGTCATTACGAGTGTTTGTTATGATTTCTACTGATAAGGTACTTACAAAACAGATGGTACAATCTCTAACAATCCTCTCCAATTTATCCTATTGATGAGGTGGAAGTAATGACTTACTTACATGTTAAAATAACCACTCCCCCAGGATACCAAGGTAGGCCTTTAAAAGTGATGCAATGTCGAACAGCTATTGTTAACTTACATTATGAGTAGCACAGTTTAAAATAAGACTTAAATGAGTTTAGCTAAACGGTGAGATTTTAAAAAAAAAGCGCACCGGGACAGTTCAGTGCTCAAAATAAGCGCAAATAAATAGAAATATTTAACCAACATAAAAAGCACTTATAAGAACCAAATATGTATATCCCTTCTAACATTCGGCTGGTAAAATATTAGCAAGATACATAAGTAACTTCAACACCGTGACGACTGTTTTTAATATTAGAACACAAATGTACTCGACATTGATTGATCCAATTCATCCAAATAGCCATGGTTATGCTCAATTTTAAAAGACAAGGTATGGTTTAATGTAGTTGTCTCAAGTTGTGTATGAATTATTGTATGGGTTGTTAAAGTGTTTCGTACCGAGTTGCTGTCATACACATATATCCCACGTATGCAACATACACATTTTAGGATGGAGAGGGAAGCATACTATGTGAGAAGATCTCAAGCTGAAATGCGAAAGGATGATTATTTCACTTATTATTGATGGTATGGATCAATCATAAACAAATCTACCTCACTATGCTTACAACAACAACCCAAATGTAAGTATGTCGTTCCTTTTTAAAATACGGACATTTCTGCCATTTAGGAGATGGATGTAATTTTTCGAAAAAGAAAAAGCAACATATTTATATATTGCCCTGAGGGCAGGATATGGATTTTGTTCTTTATTACATGTATACCCATGTTTTTGAAAAAACAACAACATGGTATATTAAAATCGAATCCGTTTGCCCGTCTGTCCGTCCGTTACCATATCTCCTGCTAAATCGCTAAACAGAATTCAACCAAACTTAGGGTATGACCTCACCATATTATGACGGTGGGCAAGATAAACATTATTTTTGGCTCCGCACCCAGGGGCCCTCTGAGGTGGCCAAAAGGTCAAATATACTAAATATTGAATTACACTTTCATTTTTTCTGTATGTTTTTTCACATAACTTGGTATATGTAATCGTCTATATCATATCAAACGATATTATTATACCAAACTCGGACGTCTGCCCTGGGGTTGGGTGTGTATGTTGTTTTTTTTGAAAACTAGGTCACTATGGCCTACTTTCTACAACATATGCGTTACGTTATCCTTTTTGTTTAAGTTTGGGCGTGTGGGGGGGGGGGAGGGGGTGGAGGAATTAAGTTTTATTATATCTCAGCATTATCATGTCCGATCTGTCCGATCGTCATCAAATTTTAGGAGTACCTTCCTCTTATCAAGCACCGACCATACCCTAAAAACTAAGTCACTATGACCTACTTTCCATAAACTATATGTTATGTTAACCTTTTTGACTTTGTTATACGGGCATCAACATTTCTTTTTATATCTCGGCATTGCCATGTCCAATTATTTTTTATATCTCAGCATTGCCATGGGCAATTCTTATAAACTTGGACAGTAAGTTGCTGACATGTACCAAACACCTTCCTCTGAAAGTAAAAAATAGGCTTTTAACATTAAAGCATCCTCCAACTCCCATAAAAAACAATCTATCTAGAGAAGCTCTATTAAATAGTTTCACCGAACACACAGGCACTCATCATTCACATTTTGGAAAACCCGGATTTAACTCCACCAGGCGTTTCTCTCTTGTTGCAAAAAACGTATTACCCATCTTTAGGTATATCGTTGTTCTCCCACTTGGTTTAGTGACCAATTATATAATTACTTAGGAAAAGATGGTTTGGTTCGTACAATCTTAGAATGCTTATGTATTTTTTTTTTAATTGTTTCATTTATTTTTGTTATACATCTGCTCCAAAAATGTGTATTTTTGTCCTTAGTTTGTTTTATAATCTTTCTTAATCAGCACAAAGGATGTGTAACGTAGGTTTCAAATACATTACTTTACACAGACAAATCATATACTACATTTAACGATTTGCATTATGCAAATCGTCATCCTTTTTAATTATGCATTCACTGTATTGAACATTTCAAACTGCATTTACTTTGATTTATTAAGAAACAGAGTGAAATGCTTGCGATGCCTGATTGTGTTTCTAGTTTTCTTTATAAGGACTTCTCTGGTAGGGAGATATAGATATGCTGTTCATAAAAATACAAAGGCGTAATTTTAAACTAGGTTCACAATTCTGGTATTTTCATATATATATATATCTGACTGTCTGTCTGCATGCGTGCGCGCGTTCGTGCGTGCGTGCTTACGTGTGTTTGTGAACAAAGTATAATTTTAATTACATCACAATATGTCATACTTAGACTTGTATACATGGAAATATTAAAACTTAGGTTTATTTTTGTATACCGTTGCTTTCACAAAGTGAAATTTTGGCTATATAGGAATCACGTTGTCCGTAAGTCCCGTCGTGTCCTTTCCCGTCGCATAACACATGATTGTCCTGTCGCGTCGCGTCTCGTTTGTGTTAATTACATACCTCAAACAGTTTTGAATGGGCTGATCCCAAACTTCATATACACATAACAACTGATGACCGTGATGGTGTCCCTCACATCACCCATATTTTATTACCCAATTTAATACAGAATTATCTGCAGAAAAGAAAGAAGACAAATTGACATAGTGTTCAAGTGTAGATCCATATTTTGAGAATAAGGTGTTGGTTAAGGGGCGTAAAATCCTGAGAAGCGGACTTAGTATATGTGGATGTGTAGGCTATGTGCATGCGTGGGAGTTGTGCATGCCCTCACCTACAAAATGAATCGATTTCTTACATGGCATTTAGTGAATTCGGGTTTCACGGTGGAATGCTTGCCGGATTTATGTGGGTGCGACGGATCCGCTCTCTATCGATAAGCCAAAGCTTCATTATTTAAATTTCATTCATAATTATGTAAAATATAAAAAAATAAATAAAAGAAAACACTGTCCAATTTATTTCTGTAATACATGTAGATATTCAATTCAATTCAATTGAAGTCGAACCTGACCCATTGCGCACTTTTGACAATAAATTATGTTTAGGGAACGTTTGTTTTAACCTACCAGTTTTGCACCTACATGGAAAACCCATTTCAAAATGACAAACGTATACATTTGCAATTAATTTCATGATGTGTAAGTTAATCCACTGTAAAAACTGAGAAGGAATGAGTTAAACTATATAGATACTATTTCAGAAGATTGAGTTTTGACAGGATATGTCAATTGTTATCAGGACAGCCTCTGACAGTTGTAATGTATGTGGGTTGATAGAAGTAACACATTGGTTTAGTGATCTGTATACTTTTAGTACTAAGCACTAACTGGCATACATGCGTACGAGTATAATACAACTGCTATGAGATGAGGCATGCATATTAGGCGACGCCTTCAGCAGTAACTAACCAGTAAATTACTGCACAATATTGGTCAAGACACAATTCTCCCAATGTAATTAAAACTACGCATATTTGTTCAATGTGTCTGTTTGGTATCTCTGTTATAAATGGCAGCAAACTCTTATCTGGTGGTTATAGCAACAAACTCAAGTTAAAACTGTCAAGCTAGAAAATATTTATTTTCATTTCAAATCTAATGTCAAACGACATGATTAATTGAGGTAACCAAGCATTGTTCTCTGCAGAAATGATACTCTCAAATATATGAGATTCATTTCACAGATAAATGCATAAGTCCGAACATTACTGTCTATTAGTGTCAATTAATTGCTCTTGTCTCCATGATATATATCTCCTGGGTACTGGGGTTGTATCTGTGTTTCAGAACTGTTTTCATAGTCTGTACTGTACGACTTGCAACATGATACGGCCTGACATAAGTTGTATTTCTGTTAAGAACTTGGTCAATTGAATCTTCACATAGTTTTCTTTCTGGCTTACAACTGTGTAAACTGTGTTTCCGCAAATTTGAAGCATGTTAATCTGTGCTTGTTTTAAAGTTCAAACGGATTGTCCCGCAGAATACTTTCTATAGTTTCTAGGTTTTAATATTTAATACCATCGTCTCTGTCAATTCTTTTTTTTAAATGTTTACATGTCATGTGTTCTATGGAATAGTGTGAATATATGTAGGTACATAACATGCAAACAGTGAAACGGATATAACAAATAATACAGTTATTTGCGATCAGGAATCGCAGTGTTAATACAAATCAGGTATGCGATTAATGAAGTTTCAATATTCACCGTCATATTCCATCTTCGGGAACGCTTAAATGTCCGTACTATTGAAATTGTAATTATTTTGTTCTGCTCAGGGCTCATCACAATCAAAATAAGACCATTGTTTGTATTTATTTTGTTCGGCGATTTCAAAATTTCTCCTTTCATACTCATTTATATTATCGAGTACTCCACTAGTTATTATTAGTACTCCTGTTTTTTTAAACATTCGTCAAGCATAACATTTGAAATGTAGGAATTATGTGTGATCGTATACTTCATACGTATCTTTCTTGACACTATTAGTGAATGTTCTCGTGCAAAAACTACTGTCAATTTGAAAAGTTTCAGAGAATATGGATTATAAATGAACGTATTTTATCTTAAATAATACGTTTTCGTAATGAATTAGCCTAAACATTACACATTATTTACACAGAAATTCATTCTGCAAAGTAATATATACCATCCTAGGTTTTACACGAGGGTTATTTTAAGAAATTGTACATCTGGGGTCATTCAAAATGTATTGTGAATTCAAATATTAGACATGACCAACACGGTGCTATTGCTATTAGGGTACCATATTTTGATTGATTTGACATTTTTATCGTGAATTGAAACTCTTTTCAAATTATATTTCCTTCTAGAATAAAAGCCTGATTTAATCCTGTTAATCTATCAATTTTACTGTGTAATGGCGTTGACATTGTTTAGGCGAAATGTTTCAGTTATAGTTGCGTATATTTGTATTTTTTTTTTTTTGTGCCAATTAAATAATATTGTGCTAAAAGGGACACACGCCAATCTGGATTTTTTTAAAACTCACGGCGTCCCGCTTGTTTCTCCGGATAACTTACACTTGTTCAATCATTAATATTAATTATGGGAATTGTATGTGCATGCTATTCAATTTAATTATTATTGCACCAATTATATATTAAAACTTAAAGTAAAATATGACGAAAAGGTGAATACTTAAATTTTTATTTATTTAAATGTGAACAGGTTTAAAGTAGACATGATCCTGGATATATAAGTCAAGACACCCATTCCAATCACTTCAAGATTGCCGTGTGTCCCTTTAAGGCAAAGACATGTTAGAATAAAATAACTTTGACCTTCCTTGATTAGTATCGCAAGGCGAATGGCTTTATGTAAATAAAAACATACTGGTGTAGTCATCTTTACGCTGCCAACTATGATCTTGACACTATTGTGTCATTCAAAATTGTTTTATTTGAACTTGTTATTAGTATGGGGATTATGGCTTGACGCATGCTTTTGAAGGTGAATCAAGAAATACAGCTTTTTGTCTGATCTTGTATATTAAACTAGGTGACACGTATTTATAATTATATATTGTTCTATTTAAGCTAGTATACACGAGTTTTTCCTTTTTATTTTATAGAACTATATATAAATACGAGGGCCGTTCAAGTAGTATGTGGACATGCTTAATAGTTAATGGTTAATTATTGATAGTTACATAATATATGAATGAAATGTATTAACACCCATAATATTGTGTGTATATGTCATCTGATGGTGTTTTTTTGTTTTTTTTAGTAACAAAAACCCCTGTATCGGTCTATCCTCCGAGCACGTAAAAGAACCATAGGAATCTATTCGATAATAAGAGTAGGGCAGGTTCCCGGATTCCTATGTATCTTTCCCCTCTCTCTGGGGCGGCTCTAAATAACCTATACTGTGTTGATGAGCCGTTAAACAACATTCAATTCAATTCAATTAGTAACAAAAACCGGGAAAATATTTACGAGTCATTTCTAAGTGAATTTATTTCAAGTTAATTTAGGCCCTTTGACTGTAATTGACAGGACAGCACATTTTACTAAGAAATAAGGTTTGCTTTTAGCCCTAACTATGGGGCGCCGTATTACTCGTTAATACCATTTTGTGATATCACCTATTTGAATCGGTGATATCACTGATTCGAATAGGTGATATGACGCATTCAAATAGGTGATATCACCGATTATTTCTGAATGCGTGAATACACCTATTGAAATGGTGGTATCATCTATTTGAATCAGTGATATCACCCATTCATTAGGTGGTATCACCCTTTTGTTTTGAATCCGTGATATCAACTATTCGAATGAGTAATATCACTGATTCGAATAATTGATATCACGGAGTCGAATAGTTGATATCACTCATTTAAATTTATATTCGATGATATCACCTATTCGAATAATTAATATCAAATAGGTGATATTACTGAATTGTATTAAAAAGCAATATTGCGATTCATGCTGTATGCGCGATATCAGCTATTAAATGAGTGATATCATCTTTTCGAATCATTGATATCATTCATTCGAATCAGTGATATCACTTATTGAAAATGAATAAGTGATCACTCATTCAATATGTGATATCATCCTTTCGGTTTGAATCAGTTATATCACCTATTAGAATTAGTGATATCACACATTCAAATAGGTGATATCACCCATTAAATAGCTGATTTCACACTGATTTCACTCAGTGATATCACCTGTTCAAATGAGTGATATCACCGTTTCGAATGGGTGATATCACTGATTCGAACAAATGATATCATTGAATCAAATAGGTGATATCACTCATTTAAATTTGAATCAGTGATATCACCTATTCTAATGAGTGATGACACTCATTCAAATAGGTGATATCACTGAATTGTTTTAACAAGCAATACTAGGTGATATCACCCATTAAATAGCTGATTTCACACTGATTTCACTCAGTGATATCACCTGTTCAAATGAGTGATATCACCGTTTCGAATGGGTGATATCACTGATTCGAATGAGTGATATCATTGAATTAAATAGGTGATTTCACTCATTTAAATTTGAATCAGTGATATCACCTATTCTAATGAGTGATGACACTCATTCAAATAGGTGATATCACTGAATTGTTTTAAAAAGCAATACGGCGCATATTATGGGGCGCCGTACAACATTTTAATACCATTTGGGGATATCACTTTTTCGAATCGTTGATATCACTCATTTCAGAAGGTGATATCACGCATTCAAATAGGTAATATCATCGATTTATTCTGAATGCGCGATATCACCTATTGAATGGGTGATATCATCTATTCGAATCTTTGATTTCATTAATTCGAATCAGGGATATCACTTATTCAAAATGAATGAATGATATTCATTAATTCAATAGGTGATATCTTCCTTTCTGTTTGAATCTGTTATATCACCTATTAGAATTTGTGATATCACTCATTCCAATAGGTGATATCACCCATTAAATAGGTGATTTCACATTTTTGTTTTAAATCAGTGATATCACATATTTGATATCAATGATTCGAATGGTTAATATCACTGATTCGAACAGCTTTTAAAAAAATATCTGAACTCAGTTTTGTTTAGGTGGAAGACTGACTAGTAAAAATATTTGAATACATTTTTATTATCAAACTTTTGTTAACGATTTGTAGAAAAAATAATCTTAACAGAATTTTGTTAACGATTTTAAAAATAAATCTTAAGAAAATTCTGGCAACGATTTAAAAACAAAATATTATCTTTAAGTTAACAGAACTTTGTTAAGGTGGAAGACCGCCTTGTAAAGATACTTGAACATATTTGTTTTAACAACATTTTGTTATCGCTTTTAAAAATGAAATCGTAACAGAATGTGTTCAGGTGGAAGACTACCTTGTAATGATTTTAACAATATCCTGTGAACGCTATACAAAAAGCCCCGTGTGGTTCCCGGGTGCCCCCGTTTGGTCACGGGGCAAAGAATAGGGCCACTGCAGATCCCTTTGGAGGGGTAGGCAGAGGGGTAGAATCATCCCAAATTCATGTTCATTTTATCATTTTTTGTTCATGTTCATTAAAGGTCTTCATCATGATCCCTGCATTGTTTCAGGTGCTATCTCGCTCGCATCAAAAGAGCAGTGGCAGAAAAACAACAAACCTGGCTCCAGCGTAAATGGAGTTTCTACGATGGAATTTGCAGCAACTCTGCAATTCAGGGTGAGAAGGTTCTAGGCCCATTTTCCATATTTTATCTCTATGTACATGGAAGATGAGCCTGGAATGTTCATGCCTGTTAGGCGCCATACAACCTTTTCATGTGTTAGTGCGCCTTAAAACCCAATTAAATTCAATTAAAAAAAAACTTAACAGAATTTTGATAAGGTGCAATACTGCCTAGTAAATATATTTGAATACATTTTTATTAACAAAATTGTGTTAACGATTTGTAGACAAAATAGTCTTAACAGAATTTTGTTAACGATTTTAAAAATAAATCTTAACAAATTCTGTTAACGCTTTAAAAAAAATCTAAAAAGAATTTTGTTAAGATGGAAGACTGCCTGCTAAAGATATTTGAATACATTCTTATTAACAACATTTTGTTATCGATTTGTGGAAAAAATGGTCTTAACAGAATTTTGTTAATGATTTTAAAAATAAATCTTAACAAAATTCTGTTAAAGATTTAAAAACAAAATATCATCTTAACATAATTGTGTTATGGTGAGAAGACCGCCTAGTAAAGATATTTGAACATATTCGTCATTAACAACATTTTGTTAACGATTTAAAAAAAAAATCTTAACAGAATTTTGTTAACGATTTTAAAAAGGAATCTTAACATAATTTTGTTAACGATTTTAAAAATGAATATTAACGGAATTTTGTAAACGATTTTAAAAATGAATCTTAACAGAATTTTGTTAAGGTGGAAGACAGCCTAGTTAAGATATTTGAATACATTCTTACAAACAAAATTTTGTTAACGATTTGTAGAAAAAATTGACTTAACAGAATTTTGTTAACGGTTTGTAGAAAAAATTGTCTTAACAAAATTTTGTTAACGATTTGTAGAAAAAATTGTCTTAACAAAATTGTCTTAACAAAACGGTTTGTAGAAAAAATTGTCTTAACCAAATTTTGTTAACGGTTTGTAGAAAAAATTGTCTTAACAAAATTTTGTTAACGATTTGTAGAAAAAATTGTCTTAACAAAATTTTGTTAACGGTTTGTAGAAAAAAATTGTCTTAACAAAATTTTGTTCACGATTTGTAGAAAAATTGTCTTAACAAAATTTTGTTAACGGTTTGTAGAAAAAATTGTCTTAACAAAATTTTGTTAACGGTTTGTAGAAAAAATTGTCTTAACAAAATTTTGTTAACGATTGTTAACGGTTTGTAGAAAAAATTGTCTTAACAAAATTTTGTTAACGATTTGTAGAAAAAATTGTCTTAACAAAATTTTGTTAACGGTTTGCAGAAAAAATCGTCTTAACAAAATTTTGTTAACGGTTTGTAGAAAAAATTGTCTTAACAAAATTTTGTTAACGGTTTGTAGAAAAAATTGTCTTTACAAAATTTTGTTAACGATTTGTAGAAAAAATTGTCTTAACAAAATTTTGTTAACGATTTTCAGAACAAATTGTTTTAACAAAATTTTGTTAACGGTTTGCAGAAAAAATTGTCTTAACAAAATTTTGTTAACGATTTGTAGAAAAAATCGTCTTAACAAAATTTTGTTAACGATTTGTAGAAAAAATTGTCTTAACAAAATTTTGTTAACGATTTGCAAAAAAAATAGTTTTAACAAAATTTTGTAAAAGATTTGTAGAAAAAATTGTCTTAACAAAATTTTGTTAACGGTTTGTAGAAAAAATTGTCTTAACAAAATTTTGTTAACGATTTGTAGAAAAAATTGTCTTAACAAAATTTTGTTAACGATTTGTAGAAAAAATTGTCTTAACAAAATTTTGTTAACGATTTGTAGAAAAAATCGTCTTAACAAAATTTTGTTAACGGTTTGTAGAAAAAATTGTCTTAACAAAATTTTGTTAACGATTTGTAGAAAAAATTGTCTTAACAAAATTTTGTTAACGATTTGCAGAAAAAATTGTTTTAACAAAATTTTGTTAACGGTTTGTAGAAAAAATTGTCTTAACAAAATTTTGTTAACGGTTTGTAGAAAAAATTGTCTTAACAAAATTTTGTTAACGATTGTTAACGGTTTGTAGAAAAAATTGTCTTAACAAAATTTTGTTAACGGTTTGTAGAAAAAATTGTCTTAACAAAATTTTGTTAACGGTTTGTAGAAAAAATTGTCTTAACAAAATTTTGTTAACGATTGTTAACGGTTTGTAGAAAAAATTGTCTTAACAAAATTTTGTTAACGGTTTGTAGAAAAAATTGTCTTAACAAAATTTTGTTAACGATTTGTAGAAAAATTGTCTTAACAAAATTTTGTTAACGGTTTGTAGAAAAAATTGTCTTAACAAAATTTTGTTAACGATTTGTAGAAAAAATTGTCTTAACAAAATTTTGTTAACGGTTTGCAGAAAAAATCGTCTTAACAAAATTTTGTTAACGGTTTGTAGAAAAAATTGTCTTAACAAAATTTTGTTAACGGTTTGTAGAAAAAATTGTCTTTACAAAATTTTGTTAACGATTTGTAGAAAAAATTGTCTTTACAAAATTTTGTTAACGATTTGTAGAAAAAATTGTCTTAACAAAATTTTGTTAACGATTTTCAGAACAAATTGTTTTAACAAAATTTTGTTAACGGTTTGCAGAAAAAATTGTCTTAACAAAATTTTGTTAACGATTTGTAGAAAAAATCGTCTTAACAAAATTTTGTTAACGATTTGTAGAAAAAATTGTGTTAACAAAATTTTGTTAACGATTTGCAAAAAAAATTGTTTTAACAAAATTTTGTAAAAGATTTGTAGAAAAAATTGTCTTAACAAAATTTTGTTAACGGTTTGTAGAAAAAATTGTCTTAACAAAATTTTGTTAACGATTTGTAGAAAAAATTGTCTTAACAAAATTTTGTTAACGATTTGTAGAAAAAATTGTCTTAACAAAATTTTGTTAACGATTTGTAGAAAAAATCGTCTTAACAAAATTTTGTTAACGGTTTGTAGAAAAAATTGTCTTAACAAAATTTTGTTAACGGTTTGTAGAAAAAATTGTCTTAACAAAATTTTGTTAACGATTTGTAGAAAAAATTGTCTTAACAAAATTTTGTTAACGATTTGCAGAAAAAATTGTTTTAACAAAATTTTGTTAACGGTTTGCAGAAAAAATTGTCTTAACAAAATTTTGTTAACGATTTGTAGAAAAAATTGTCTTAACAAAATTTTGTTAACGATTTGCAGAAAAAATTGTTTTAACAAAATTTTGTTAACGGTTTGTAGAAAAAATTGTCTTAACAAAATTTTGTTAACGGTTTGTAGAAAAAATTGTCTTAACAAAATTTTGTTAACGATTGTTAACGGTTTGTAGAAAAAATTGTCTTAACAAAATTTTGTTAACGGTTTGTAGAAAAAATTGTCTTAACAAAATTTTGTTAACGATTTGTAGAAAAATTGTCTTAACAAAATTTTGTTAACGGTTTGTAGAAAAAATTGTCTTAACAAAATTTTGTTAACGATTTGTAGAAAAAATTGTCTTAACAAAATTTTGTTAACGGTTTGCAGAAAAAATCGTCTTAACAAAATTTTGTTAACGGTTTGTAGAAAAAATTGTCTTAACAAAATTTTGTTAACGGTTTGTAGAAAAAATTGTCTTTACAAAATTTTGTTAACGATTTGTAGAAAAAATTGTCTTAACAAAATTTTGTTAACGATTTTCAGAACAAATTGTTTTAACAAAATTTTGTTAACGGTTTGCAGAAAAAATTGTCTTAACAAAAAAATTTTAACGATTTGTAGAAAAAATCGTCATAACAAAATTTTGTTAACGATTTGTAGAAAAAATTGTCTTAACAAAATTTTGTTAACGATTTGCAAAAAAAATTGTTTTAACAAAATTTTGTTAACGGTTTGTAGAAAAAATTGTCTTAACAAAATTTTGTTAACGATTTGTAGAAAAAATTGTCTTAACAAAATTTTGTTAACGATTTGCAGAAAAAATTGTTTTAACAAAATTTTGTTAACGGTTTGCAGAAAAAATTGTCTTAACAAAATTTTGTTAACGATTTGTAGAAAAAATTGTCTTAACAAAATTTTGTTAACGATTTGCAGAAAAAATTGTTTTAACAAAATTTTGTTAACGGTTTGTAGAAAAAATTGTCTTAACAAAATTTTGTTAACGGTTTTACAAATCTTAACAGAATTTTGTTAAGGTGGAAGACTGCCTAGTAAAGATATTTGAATACATTCTTATTAACAGAATTTTGTTAACGATTTTAAAAATGAATCTTAACAGAATTTTGTTAAGGTGGTTGACTGCCTAGTAAAGATATTTGAATACATTCTTACAAACAAAATGTTGTTAACTATTTGTAGAAAAATTTGTCTTAACAAAATTTTGTTAACGATTTTAAAAATGAATCTTAACAGAATTTTGTTAAGGTGGAAGACTGCCTAGTAAATATATTTGAATACATTCTTACAAACAAAATTTTGTTAACGATTCGTAGAAAAAATTGTCTTAACAGAATTTTGTTAAGGTGGAATACTGCCTAGTAAAGATATTTGAATGCATTCTTACAAACAAAATTTTGTTACCGATTTGTAGAAAAAGTTGTCTTAACAAAATTTTGTTAACGATTTGTAGAAAAATTGTCTTAACAGAATTTTGTTAACGGTTTTACAAATCTTAACAGAATTTTGTTAAGGTGAAAGACTGCCTAGTATGGTGTAAGGTCATAATAAAAAAACGAAAAAGACAAGAACTTGACAGTATGGAAACAGTCAAATGCAAATGGAACGTGTTAATTATTCAGTAGAACCGATAATGTGCAACAAGGGGTGTTAACCGTAGTTAATGTTGCAGTTATTGAGGATAGTGAGGAAGACAGTAGTGAGGACACTAGTCCCATGTATTTTCCCACTAGTGTAGGTACGGAGAGAGCAGCCGATGTAGACATATCGGGCATGCTTAGTGTAGAGCAGCAACGAGAGATGGGTAGTTTACTCTCGGAGTTCAGTGATGTCTTGTCCGAAAACCCGGGGCAGACAGATGGAGTGCAACATGATATTGTACTCACATCAGGGGTACCAATTAGAATTAAGGGGTATCCCATTCCATTTCACTCCCGATCAATTGTTGATGAGGAGGTGAAAGACATGTTGAAATTGGGTGTCATCGAACCTTCAAACGCCCCATTTTCATCCCCAGTCGTACTTATTAAGAAGAAAGATGGGTCAATTCGATTCTGCATCGATTTTAGGCAGCTCAATAAACGTACCATCATTGATGCAGAGCCAATGCCTAATATTGAGGAGGTATTCTCTAAGCTTGCGGGATATTCGTATTTCTCCAAGTTAGACCTCAGTAAAGGGTATTGGCAAGTCCCACTTTCAGACCGAGCTAAAGAGATGACCTCCTTCGAAACTTCGCAAGGACTTTTTAAGTTCAAGGTCATGCCCTTTGGTCTCGTAAACGCCCCAGCAACATTCTGTAGGTTAATGAGGAAAGTCCTGAAGGATTTGTCCAACACAGACAGTTTTGTAGATGACATCCTGGTGTTTACAACAACATTTGAAGACCATATTAAGGCTCTACGTAATCTGTTGGAACGGCTACGCCGGTTTAAACTGACTGCAAAACCTAGCAAGTGTCACATAGGTTACGCAGATATAGAGTGTCTGGGTCATGTTGTCGGGAGGGACCAGAAATTGAAACCCAACCCCGACAAGGTTAAGGCAATTCAGGAAGCACCAAGACCCGAGACAAAGAAACAAGTTAGGTCATTGTTAGGGTTGGCGGGATTTTACAGGAAGTTTATTCCAAACTTTTCGGCTATAGCTGCACCTTTGTCAGACTTGACAAAGAAAGGTCAACCCAATAGGATAACTTGGGGGGAAAGCCAGGAGCGAGCTTTTTTCTCTTTAAAGGGGAGTCTGGTCAAAACCCCAATACTAAAATTACCTGAACTTGACCAGGAGTTTATCCTCAGAACGGATGCCTCCGATATCGGGGTGGGTGCAGTCCTACTGCAAGAGCAAGATGGGTGTAGTCTCCCCGTGGCTTACGCAAGTCGGAAACTATTACCCCGGGAATGTAACTACTCTGTTATCGAAAGGGAGTGTCTTGCAGTAGTGTGGGGTGTCAGTAAATTCCACCGATATGTTTTTGGTAAGGAATTTGTCTTGGAGACTGACCACCAACCGTTAGCTTATATGAATAAAGCAAAGGTAGCTAACAGTAGGTTAATGAGGTGGGCACTGACTCTGCAGCCTTACCGGATGAAAATTAAAACCGATCCGAGGAAAGGACAATATTGGGGCAGACTATTTAAGTCGCCGCACATAATGACCGGTTTAATACAATAGTGTATTGCAGTGTATTGTACAATAGTAGTATATGTTACGACAGGGTAGTGTACAATTGTAGAATAGTGTTGAAATTGTAATTACATATTATAGTTAGGTTATAACCTCAGTAGTAATAGTTAACATACTCAAGCGATTGAGCGATCAGCTTGTACGTTTTGTCGCTCATTTGCTCCGAAGAATTAATAGTTTCTTAACGTGTAAATATTAATTATCATTTTGTTGAATTTTAAAAGTGTAGCACTTTCTTTAAGTGGGGAGATGTTGTCACAAAATGTCACGGGTAGAGCGTATTGGTCGTTCATAGCTCTTGTAAGTTATCGGTTACACCCAAAATCTATTGTTCGAGTTGAAACAATTTCACAATATTCATGATCTATTCATGTAACACGTAAAAGCGTGCACATTTTAAGTGGCCGCCAGAGAGGCCGTGTCATAAGTTTAGTTTTGTGCTAATGCATGTAAACGTATAGGTATATTTTCCTTAAACGGCAAAATTGTATAAGGGGCCTCTCGTGTAGATTCAATAATGCAGATTTAGCCACGTTTGTCACGGACTGAACGGGGGAAATAATGATTTGGGCGTAATGTTTGCTATAAAACCCATTGTCTTCTAGCTCTCGCCGGGATCATCGATAGTACATTGTTGGAACAGAGATTGGACGGCAAATTTCATAGGCAACATGTGGTTAGTAGTTTTATTAAACTTTTATCGTATATTTGTATTCAGTGGGCGGCGCCATCTTGTTTGGCGGTTACGACATCCGGTTAGCATTGATGTTTCTCAAACATAACTTTAGACTAGCATATGATTTTGAAGTTACTTTATTAGATGTAATTATTGTAATTGATCATTAATTGTAAAACAATATTAATTTGATAACAGTGGATAATAGGTGCATTAGTTAACGTTGGCGTATAACTCAGTGATTGTAATACACGATTGTTAACATTAGTTAACAATGAGATGAGTGACAAGAATAAATGTTCGACGCGTGTGCATAGCGTTGAATAATGTGGTCATTAGTTGACATGCGTGCATGCATAACTCAGTGAGTGTAATATATGAGTAATTTGATCATGTTTATATTACATGTATTAGGGGCATTGATTAACAGCGACGTACATAGCGTATACATGGCGTTGTAGAATATGTATACATTGCTACTCATCATTAGTACAGCTTGCATATATTGATTGAATAATGATTTGTTTTGGTAATAATTATGCAAGATTGTTATGTTTGTCAACCGACATCTCAAACGTATGTATAATTACAGCCTAAGCCATCCAGGATATAAGCCATCCAGGGTTGGAGTAAGCCATCTAGGTTTGGATGTCCAGGAGTGGAGCTAAGCTTCCACGAATAACGTTTACAAGCGGTGGAGACGGTCCCCGTACCTGCGCAGCTAGAACTATCACTATGTCATGAATATCATCGCAAACTGGAACTATCACTATGGAGTGAATACCCTCGTGACTAGAACTATCTAGGGACTGGCGTGGCGCAGTCGGTAGCGCGGCGGATTTGTAACCGGAGGCCCCGGGTTCAATCCTCCGTGGTGCCACTGAGTTCCGTTGGTGTGTTCTTGGGCAAGACACTTTACCTTAGCCTCGTCCGTCGGATGGGGACGTAAACCGGGCGGTCCCGTGTATCGGTCTATCCTCCGAGCACGTTAAAGAACCATAGGAATCTATTCGATAATAAGAGTAGGGCAGGTTCCCGGATTCCTATGTATCCTTCCCCTCTCTCTGGGGCGGCTCTAAATAACCTATACTGTGTTGATGAGCCGTTAAACAACATTCAATTCAACTAGAACTATCACTATGGGATAAATACCCTCGCAAAATAGAACCATCACTATGGGATGAATACCCTCGTAAACTAGAACTCACTATGGGATGAATAGCCTCGCAATCGAGAATTATCACTATGGGATGAATAACCTTGCAAATTGGAACTATAACTATTGGATTAATGCCCTCGTAAACTATAACTATCACTATGGAATGAATACCCTCGAAAACTAGAACTATCACTATGGGATGAATACCCTCGCAAACAAGAACAATCAATATGGGATGAATACACTCGTAACCTAGAACTATCACTATGACATGAATACCCTCGAAAACTATAACTATCACTTTGCCATGGATACCCTCGCAAACTTGTACTATCATTATGACATGTATACCCTCGTAAACTAGAACTCACTATGGGATGAATACCCTCGCAAACTAGAACTTACTATGGGATGAATAGCCTCGCAAGCTAGGATTATCACTATGGGATGAATACTCTCGTAAACTAGAACTATCACTATGACATGAATACCATCGCAAAATAAAACTATCACTTTGGGATGAATACCCTCGCAAACTTAAACTATCACTATGGCATGAAGACCCTCGTAAACTAGAACTATCACTTTGGGATGAATACCCTCGTAAACTAGAACTATCACTATGGAATGAATACTCTCGTCAACTAGAACTATCACTATGACATGAATACCTTCGCAAACTAGAATTATCGCTGTAGGATGAATACCCTCGCAAACTTAAACTATCACTTTCGGATGAAGACCCTCGTAAACTAGAACTATCACTATGGGATGAATAAACTCGTAAACTAGAACTATCACTATAGGATGAATATAATCGTAAACTAGAACTATCACTATGGGATGAATACCCTCGTAAACTAGAACTATCACTATGGTATCAATACGCTCGTAAACTAGAACTATCACTATGGGATGGAAGCCCTTGTAAAGTAGAACTCACTATAGGATGAATATCATCGTAAACTAGAACTATTACTATGGGATGAATACCCTCGTAAACTAGAACTATCACTATAGGATGACTATCATCGTAAACTAGAACTATTACTATGACATGAATACCTTCGCAAACTAGAATTATCACTGTAGGATGAATACCCTCGCAAACTAAAACTATCACTATATGATGAATACTCTCGAAAACTAGAACTATCACTATGGGATGAATGTCCTCGTAAACTAGAACTATCACTATGAGACGAATACCCTTGCAAACTAAAACTATCACTATGGGATGAATACCCTCGTATACTAGAACTATCACTTTAAGATGAATACCCACGGAAACTTAAACTATCACTAAAGGATGAAGACCCTCGTAAACTAGAAGAATCACTATAGAATGAATACTCGCGTAAACTAGAACTATCACTATGACATGAATACCTTCGCAAACTAGAATTATCACTGTAGGATGAATACCCTCGCAAACTAAAACTATCACTATATGATGAATACTCTCGAAAACTAGAACTATCACTATGGGATGAATGTCCTCGTAAACTAGAACTATCACTATGAGACGAATACCCTTGCAAACTAGAACTATCACTATGGGATGAATACCCTCGTATACTAGAACTATCACTTTAGGATGAATACCCACGGAAACTTAAACTATCACTAAGGGATGAAGACCCTCGTAAACTAGAACTATCACTTTGGGATGAATACCCTCGGAAACTAGAACGAACACTATGGGATGAATACCCTCGTCAACTAGAACTCACTATGGGATGAAAACATTCGTAAACTAGAACTACCGCTATGGTGTGAATACCCTCGTAATCTAAAACTATCACCATGGGATGAATGCTCTCGTAAACTAGAACTATCACTATGGGATGAATGCTCTCGCAAACTAGTACTATCACTATGGTATAAACACCCTCGCAAGCTAGAACTATCACGATGGGATGAATACCCTCGTAAACTAGAACTATCACGATGGGATGAATACCCTAGTAAACTAGAACTATCACTTTGGCATAAATGCCCTCGTAAACTAGAACTCACTATGGGATGAAAAAACTCGTAAACTAAAACGATCACTATGGAAAGAATACTCTCATAAACTAGACCTATCACAATGGGATGAATGCCCTTGTATACTAGAACTATCACTATGGGATGAATGCCCTCGCTAACTAGAACTATCACTAAGGGATGAATGCCCTCGTAAACTAGAACTATCACTATGGGATGAATGCCCTCGCAAACTAGAACTATCACTATGGGATGAATACCCTCGTAAATTATAACTCAATACGGGATGAATACCCTCACAAACTAAAACTATCACTATGGATGAATACCCTCGTAAACTAGAACTATCACTATGGGATGAATGCCCTCGTAAACTAGAACTATCACTGTGGGATGAAAACCCTCGTAAACTAGAACTATCACCATGCCATGAATCCCCTCGCAAACTATAACTATCACTATTTGATGAATACCCTCGTGAACTAGAACTATCACTATGAGATGAATACCCTGCTCAACTAAAACGATTACTATGGGATGAATACCCTCGCAAACTAGAACTATCATTATGGGATGAATACCCTCGTAGACTAGAACTATCCCTATGACATGAATACACTCGCAAATTAGAACTATCACTATGGGATTAATACCCTCATAAATTAGAACTCACTATGGGATGAATAGTCTCGCAAGCTAGAATTGTCACTATGGGATGAATACCCTCGTAAATTAGAACTATCATTATGTGTTGAATGCCCTCGTAAAAAAGAACTATAACTAAGGTATCAATACCCTCTTAAACTAGAACTATCACTATGACATGAATACCTTCGCAAACTAGAATTATCGCTGTAGGATGAATACCCTCGCAAACTTAAACTATCACTTTGGGATGAAGACCCTCGTAAACTAGAACTATCACTATGGGATGAATACCCTCGTAAACTAGAACTATCACTATAGGATGAATATAATCGTAAACTAGAACTATCACTATGGGATGAATATAATCGTAAACTAGAACTATCACTATAGGATGAATACCCTCGTAAACTAGAACTATCACTATAGGATGAATACCCTCGTAAACTAGAACTATCACTATAGGATGAATATAATCGTAAACTAGAACTATCACTATAGGATGAATATAATCGTAAACTAGAACTATCACTATGGGATGAATACCCTCGTAAACTAGAACTATCACTATAGGATGAATATCATCGTAAACTAGAACTATTACTATGGGATGAATACCCTCGTAAACTAGAACTATCACTATAGGATGAATACTCTCGTAAACTAGAACTATCACTATGACATGAATACCTTCGCAAACTAGAATTATCACTGTAGGATGAATACCCTCGCAAACTAAAACTATCACTATATGATGAATACTCTCGAAAACTAGAACTATCACTATGGGATGAATGTCCTCGTAAACTAGAACTATCACTATGAGACGAATACCCTTGCAAACTTGAACTATCAATATGGGATGAATACCCTCGTATACTAGAACTATCACTTTAGGATGAATACCCACGGAAACTTAAACTATCACTAAGGGATGAAGACCCTCGTAAACTAGAACTATCACTTTGGGACGAATACCCTCGGAAACTAGAACGATCACTATAGGATGAATACCCTCGTCAACTAGAACTCACTATGGGATGAAAACATTCGTAAACTAGAACTATCACTATGGTGTGAATACCCTCGTAATCTAGAACTATCACCATGGTATGAATGCTCTCGTAAACTAGAACTATCGCTATGGGATGAATGCTCTCGCAAACTAGAACTATCACTATGGTATAAACACCCTCGCAAGCTAGAACTATCACGATGAGATGAATACCCTCGTAAACTAGAACTATCACTATCTGATGAATACCCTCGAAAACTAGAGCTTTCAATATGGGATGAATACCCTAGTAAACTAGAACTATCACTTTGGCATAAATGCCCTCGTAAACTAGATCTCATTATGGGATGAAAAAACTCGTAAACTAAAACGATCACTATGGAAAGAATACTCTCATAAACTAGACCTATCACAATGGGATGAATGCCCTCGTATACTAGAACTATCACTATGGGATGAATGCCCTCGCAAACTAGAACTTTCACTGTGGGATGAATGCCCTCGTATACTAGAACTATCACTATGGGATGAATGCCCTCGCAAACTAGAACTATCACTATGGGATGAATACCCTCGTAAATTAGAACTCAATACGGGATGAATACCCTCACCAACTAAAACTATCACTATGGATGAATACCCTCGTAAACTAGAACTATCACTATGGGATGAATGCCCTCGTAAACTAGAACTATCACTATGGGATGAATACCCTCGTAAACTAGAACTATAAATATGAGATGAATACCCTCTCACATTTGAACTATCACTATGACTTGACTACACTGGCAAACTGGAACTAACACCATAGGATGAATAATCTCGCAAAGTAGAACCCACTATGGTATGAATGCCCTCGTAAACTAGAACTCACTATGGGATGAATGCCTCGCAAACTAGACCTATTACAATGGGATGAATGCCCTCGTACACTAGAACTATCACTATGGGATGAATGCCCTCGCAAACTATAACTATCACTATGGGATGAAAACCCTCGTAAATTAGAACTCAATGCGGGATGAATGCCTCGCAAACTAGACCTATCACAATGGGATGAATGCCCTCGTATACTAGAACTATCACTATGGGTTGAATGCCTCGCAAACTAGACCTATCACAATGGGATGAATGCCCTCGTATACTAGAACTATCACTATGGGATGAATGCCCTCACAAACTAAAATTATCACTATGGGATGAATACCCTCGTAAACTAGAACTATCACTATGGGATGAATGCCCTCGTAAACTAGAACTATCACTATGGGATGAATACCCTCGTAAACTAGAACTATAAATATGGGATGAATACCCTCTCACATTTGAACTATCACTATGACTTGACTAGACTGGCAAACTGGAACTAACACCATAGGATGAATAATCTCGCAAAGTAGAACCCACTATGGTATGAATGCCCTCGTAAACTAGAACTCACTATGGGATGAATGCCTCGCAAACTAGAACTATCACTTTGGGATGAATACCATCGTAAATTAGAACTATCACTATGGGATGAATACCCTCGCAGACTAGAACTATCACTATGGGATGAATACCGTCGTGAACTAGATCTATCACTATGTGATGAGTACCCTCGTAAATTAGAATGCACTATGGGATGAATGCCCTCGCAAACTAGAACTATCATTATGGGATAAATACCCTCGTAAACTAGAACTCACTATGGGATGATTGCCCTCGTAAACTAGAACTATCACTATGGGATGAATGCCGTCGTAAACTAGAACTATAACTATGGGTTAAATACCCTCGCAAACTAGAACTATCAATATGGGATGAATACCCTCGTAAACTAGAACTATCACTATGCCATGAATACCCTCGCAAACTAGAACTGTCACTATGGGATGAATTCCCTCGTAAACAAGAACTATCACTATGGGATGAATACTCTCGCAAACTTAAACTATCACTATGGAATGAATACCCTCGTAAACTAGAACTATTAATATGGGATGGATACCCTCGCAAACTAGAACTATCTCTATGGTATGAATACCCTCGTAAACTAGAACTCACTATGGGATGAATACCCTTGTAAATCAGAACTATCACTACGGGATGAATACCCTCGCAAGCTAAAATTATAACTATGATATGAATACCCTTGTAAATTAGAACTATCACTATGCCATACGAGGGTATTCATCCCATAATGATAGTTCTAGTTTACGAGGGCATTCATCCCATAGTGATAGTTCTAGTTTACGATGGTATTCATCCCATAGAACTATCACTATGGGATGAATACCCTCGTAAGTTAAAACTATCACTATGGGATGAATGTCCTCACAAACTAGAACTGTCACTATGGGATGAATACCCTCGTAAACTAGAACTCACTATGGGATGAATACCCTCGTAAACTAGAACTATCACTATGAGATGAATGCCCAAGCAAGCTAGAACTATCACTATGGGATGAATACCCTCGTAAACTAGAACTCACTACAGGATGAATACCCTGGCAAATAATGATTTCTTGTAGTGTATACCTTTAAAGTAATGCATCTGAAAACATGCATGAAGTTTCAGTCCAACCTGTCAATGGTTGAACAGACATATGCTTACACACATTATTTTATATTTGCCTATTACGGGCTATAACTTTGTGGAAATGAGACTAACCGAACGTGTGCGTGGAATGTTATTTATTGATACCAAACACGTGTGTGAAGTTTTATTCTATTGTGTCGAGTAGCTAATAAACAGATGTGGCCGTGTTGTACGTGTGTGACTGACGAACAAACTGTCATAACTATTCGACAAATTACGCAGTGAGACCACTGACATTTAGCCGCAAATATCACAGGGAATCCAGAGCGTTTGATCCAAAACAAAATTCCTTTATATAATATATTGACTAGGGTCTTATCAAGCTGTATAGCCTATGGGAATAGTTTACCACGTCTGTGGAAAACAGCCAACGTTTACTATTTTACACCAGATGTTGATAGAGTCCCTGTGGATATTATAGACGCTAACTGTTGATAGTTTCCTTGTGGATGTCACGGACGCAACTATTGATGGTGTCCTTTTAGATGTTACAGACGGTAGATGTTGATAGTGTCCCTGTGGATGTCACATACGCCAGCTTTTGATAGTGTCCCATTGAATGTTACAGACGATAGCTGTTGATAGTGTCCTTGTGATAAATACATATTATAGCTGTTGAAAGTGTCCCAATGGATGTTACAAACGCTTGTTGTTGATTGTGTCCCTGTTAATGTCACCGACGCCAGCTGTTGAAATTTTTTCTGTGGTTTCACAAGTGCCAGCTGCTGTAAATGTCCCTCTGGAAGTTACAGACGCTACCTGTTGATAGTATCTGTGTGGGTGTCACGGACGCCATCTGTTGCTACTGTCCCTTTGGATGTTGCATACGATAGCTGTTGATTATGTCCCTGTGTATGTTAGAGATGCCAGCTGTTGATAGTGTTCCTGTAGATATTACAAACTACAGCTATTGATATTGTCCCTGTGGATGTCACAGGCGTCAGCTGTTGATATTGTCCATATGGATGTCGTAGACGCCAGCTTTTCATTGTGTTCCTATGGATGTCACAGACTTGAGCTGTTGATAGTGTCCCTGTAGATGGCACAGACCCCAGCTGTTGATATAGTCCGTTGGATGTTATATACACCGTCTGTTGATTGTGCCCCTGTCGCTGTCACAGACTCCAACTCTCGATACTGTCCCTGAGGACAGAACTTACGCTGTCTGTCGATACTGCCTCCTTGCGAACAATACTAACGCTAGCTGCCGATACAGTCCCTGAGAACGGTACTAACGCTAGCTGACGATACTGTCACTGAGGACAGTACTAACACTAGCTGTGGATACTGTCCACCAGAATAGTACTATCGCCAGCCGTTGATACTGCCCCTGAGGACAGTAATAACGCCCGCCGTTGATACTGCCCTTGAGGACTGTACTAATGCTAGCTGTTAATACTGTCCATGAGAACAGTACTATAACGCTAGCTGTTGATACTGCACAAGAGGACAGTTATAACGTTATCTGTTGATATTGCACCTGAGCGCTAGCTGTTGATATTGTCCATGAAGACAGTACTAACGCTAGCTGTTGATACTGCCACGTGAACAGTACTAACGCCAGTTGTTGATACTGAGGACTGTACTAAGTCTAGCTGTTGATATTGCCCCTGTGGACAGTACTAACGCAAGCTGTTGATATTGACCCTGAGGACAGTACTCACGTGAACAGTACTAACGCCAGTTGTTGATACTGCGCCTGAGGACTGTACTAACGATAGCTATTGATACGGTCTCTTTGGGCAGTACTAACGCTAGCTATTGATGCTGTCCATGAGGACAGTACTAACGCTAGCTGTGGATTCTGCCCATGAGAACGCTAGCTATTGATACTGTCCCTGATGACAGTTCTAACGCTAGCTTTTGAAACTTTCCATGAGGAGAGTACTTACGATAGCTGATGATACTGTTCCCGAGGACAATACTAACCCTAGTTATTGATACTGCCCCTGAGGACAGTACTAACGATAGCTGTTGATACTGCCCATGAGGACAGCACTGACGATAGCTGTTGATATTGCCCCTGAGAATAGTACTAACGCTTGCTGTTGATATTGTCCTTAGGACAGTACTAACGCTGGCTGTTGATATTACCCCTGAGGACAGTACTAATGCTGGCTGTTGATACTGTCCATGCAGGCTATACTAACTCTGAGGATATTGTCCTGCGATGAGCACTGATAATATATTTTGATGAAGTGTTGATATTGTCCCTGATGACAATACTATCGCTAGCTGCTGATATTGTCAATGAGGTCAGTTATAATGCTAGCTGTTGATATTGTCCCTGAGGACAGGAATAACGCTAGATGTCGACATTGTAACTGTACGTCATATGTGGATAATGTCCTTTTAAATTGAATTGAATTGGATTTTATAGTCGCACCAACAGCTAAAGTCATATGACGACTTTGCAGCTCCCACAAGTGGAGGAAGACCCCAGGTGCGCCTCCTGGCTATTTTCGTACACGTGCGGGCAACTGGATAGAACAACCGACGTTCCGCCAGTTGGATAGGGATACTATCAAGCAATCAGAACTGATAATATACGTTGATGGAGTGATCGTGGACAATATGGACGCCGCTGTTTATATTGTCGCTATAGACAACCCTGGCATCATCTGTGACGGTACAAAACATTACATAAATATATATTGCAATTAGTACTATGTACTGATTAAGATGCAGGGACATACAGCACGCAGCTCATAACTTAATATGCACTCATAGAACATTCTATCAATAAACATGCTTGTCTTCAATTAGAATGTTTCTGAACAAAAAATGGTTTTGATGAACATACATGTATAACGAGAATTGTATTACTAATTAGTTTCCTGATAATATGTCATTGAGGATAGTGGGTGATGGGTGGAATAGTTATATTGTTATTGGCCATCATGTTATAATTGTGAAATATAATATTGACTTGTATGTGTTATTTGTCAATTTAATATTTCTTGCCTGTATCGAATGCTCACATCTCCCGCCCATCCAGCCACCGTATCGTATAACAAAATCATATTTAAGGGGGTTTGATTGTATTTACTGTTAACTTTTTTAGTATTTTAGTCCATTGAATTAATTAGTTGTTATCCTATTATGAGACACCCTTTGTACCCCCCTAATATCCTCACCCCAAACGACGCCTCCAGTGGCGGATACAGGATTTGAGATAAGAGGGGCGCAACTTTTGAAGAAAAAAATGACTATCAAGAAAATTATGAATTTTCATAACGTTGCAGTTTCAATAGTGCGGGAAAAAAATAAACACTGTTTACATATGAATTTTCAAAAAAACAACAGATTTTATGTGAGAGAGGAAGGGGAGCACCGGTTGGTTCCCCACCTGAATCCGCCCCTGCACTCAACAATCAGATGAACTCGAAGAACATGCTGCGTTTCATTATTCTAATCAAGTAACTGTTCATTGTCAAATTTTACATCTATATCTTCGATATTTATACAAATAGAACTATGCTTGCCAGATTTAAACAGGGGACAGGAAGCGAAAACTTAACTGTAATATAGCATTCAGCTTTTTGTGTCGCCTGCGTAGCATGGCAGACACTTAGGGATCACTTGTCCGTCGTCCGTCGTGACTTTCATTTGGCAGAGTTATGCCCCGTTCATAAAACTTAAATCTGCAACCTAACCAAGTTCATAACTGGCCATTACTTAAAACGTGTTTGGCCTATGTTCATGAAACCTTCACACACATTTTCATCTTACCCCAAGGAATATTGCTACAGGTGTCCAATAACCCTGACTTTCATTTTGGCACAGTTATGCCCCTTTCATAAAATTAAACCTAACCAAGCTCATAACTTGCCATAAATTAAAACGTGTTTGTCATCTGTTCATAAAATCTTCACACACATTTTCATCTTACTCCAAGGAATATTGTTACCCATGACCAATAACTTTGACTTTCAATTTAGCAGAATTCCGCCCCTTTGCTTAAAACTTTAACATGCAACCTAAGCTCAAAACTGGCCATAACTTGAAAAGTATTTGACCTTTGTTCATGAACCTCTATACACATCTTCATCTTATCCAATTGAATGTCGTTATAAATGTCCAATTACTCATACATTCATTTTGACAGTGTTATGTCCCTTTTCATAAAACTTTAACCTGCACCCTAGCATGGCTCATAACTTGGCAACATAATGACTTTGGTCATGAAACGTTATACAGTTCTTCCATATCAATTATCCAATGCAGGTTTACGCCCCCTTTTTTTTTTTTATCAACTTTAACACTTTCAAAAAGTCTGCTCCATAATTCATTAATGATTGCACCCTTGTCTTCAAACTTTATAGTTAGATTGTCCTTTCTGAAATACGCACATGGCAGGCGACACATGTTTTTCGTGGAACACCCTTCTAGTATTATTCTACGAACATAACAGTTAACTGTCGACTATAATTTTATAACAACGGAGTTGTTTAGTAACAAATATCACCCCTTAAATAGAAAAAATAGAAACAAAGAGACATAACAAATATTAGCGTTAATATGCGTCGATATAATACATTTCCCCGAAAATCTCCGCCGGGACCATATTGACAGGAGGAGCTATAACAGTAAGAAATTTGAACCCTACTGCTATTAACAGATAGCGTCAGTACTGTCTATAGGGATTCCATCGACAGTAAACGTCAGTGCTGTCGATAGGGAAACTATCAACAGCTGACGTCAGTACACTATAAAGGTACATTATTAATGCTCAGCTATCGTCAGTACTGTCTAGAGGGACTCTATCAATAGTTATCGTCAGTACTGTCTAGCCGGACTCTATCAACAGTTATCGTTAGTGCTGTATAGAGGGACTCTATCAACAGTTATCGTTAGTGCTGTCTAGAGGGACTCTATCAACAGTTATCGTTAGTGCTGTCTAGAGGGACTCTATCAAATTATCGTAAGTGCTGTCTAGAGGGACTCTATCAATAGTTATCGTTGGTGCTGTCTAGAGGGACTCTATCAATAGTTATCGTTAGTGCTGTCTAGAGGGACTCTATCAACAGTTATCGTTAGTGCTGTCTAGAGGGACTCTATCAACAGTTATCGTTAGTGCTGTCTAGAGGGACTCTATCAACAGTTATCGTAAGTGCTGTCCAGAGGGACTCTATCAACAGTTATCGTTAGTGCTGTATAGAGAGACTCTATCAACAGTTATCGTTAGTGCTGTCTAGAGGGACTCTATCAACAGTTATCGTTAGTACTGTCTAGAGGGACTCTATCAACAGTTATCGTTAGTGCTGTATAGAGGGACTCTATCAACAGGGACTCTATCAATAGTTATCGTTAGTACTGTCTAGAGGGACTCTATCAACAGTTATCGTTAGTGCTGACTAGAGGGACTCTATCAACAGTTATCGTTAGTGCTGTCTAGAGGGACTCTATCAATAGTTATCGTCAGTACTGTCTAGAGGGACTCTATCAACAGTTATCGTTAGTGCTGTATAGAGGGACTCTATCAACAGTTATCGCTAGTGCTGTCTAGAGGGACTCTATCAACAGTTATCGTTAGTGCTGTCAAGAGGGACTCTATCAATAGTTATCGTTAGTGCTGTCTAGAGGGACTCTATCAATAGTTATCGTTAGTGCTGTCTAGAGGGACTCGTATCAATAGTTATCGTCAGTGCTGTCTAGAGGGACTATATCAATAGTTATCGTTAGTGCTGTCTAGAGGGACTCTATCAACAGTTATCGTTAGTGCTGTCTAGAGGGACTCTATTAACAGTTATCGTTAGTGCTGTCTAGAGGGACTCTATCAACAGTTATCGTTAGTGCTGTATAGAGAGACTCTATCAACAGTTATCGTTAGTGCTGTCTAGAGGGACTCTATCAATAGTTATCGTTAGTACTGAATAGAGGGACTCTATCAACAGTTATCGTTAGTGCTATATAGAGGGACTCTATCAACAGGGACTCTATCAATAGTTATCGTTAGTACTGTCTAGAGGGACTCTATCAACAGTTATCGTTAGTGCTGTCTAGTGGGACTCTATCAACAGTTATCGTTAGTGCTGTCTAGAGGGACTCTATCAACAGTTATCGTTAGTGCTGTATAGAGGGACTCTATCAACAGGGACTCTATCAATAGTTATCGTTAGTACTGTCTAGAGGGACTCTATCAACAGTTATCGTTAGTGCTGTCTAGAGGGACTCTATCAACAGTTATCGTTAGTGCTGTCTAGAGGGACTCTATCAACAGTTATCGTTAGTGCTGTCTAGAGGGACTCTATCAATAGTTATCGTTAGTACTGTCTAGAGGGACTCTATCAACAGTTATCGTTAGTGCTGTATAGAGGCTGTCTAGAGGGACTCTATCAACAGTTATCGTTAGTGCTGTATAGAGGGACTCTATCAATAATTATCGTTAGTACTGTCTAGAGGGACTCTATCAACAGTTATCGTTAGTGCTGTCTAGAGGGACTCTATCAACAGTTATCGTTAGTGCTGTCTAGAGGGACTCTATCAACAGTTATCGTTAGTGCATTATAGAGGGACTCTATCAACAGTTATCGTTAGTGCTGTCTAGAGGGACTCTATCAACAGTTATCGTTAGTGCTGTATAGAGGGACTCTATCAATAGTTATCGTTAGTGCTGTCTAGAGGGACTCTATCAACAGTTATCGTTAGTGCTGTCTAGAGGGACTCTATCAACAGTTATCGTTAGTGCTGTGTAGAGGGACTCTATCAATAGTTATCGTTAGTGCTGTCTAGAGGAACTCTATCAACAGCTATCGTCAGTACTGTCTAGAGGGACTCTATCAACAGTTATCGTTAGTGCTGTCTAGAGGGACTCTATCAGCAGTTATCGTTAGTGCTGTCTAGAGGGACTCTATCAACAGTTATCGTTAGTGTCGTTAGTGCTGTATAGAGGGACTCTATCAACAGTTATCGTTAGTGCTGTATAGAGGGACTCTATCAACAGTTATCGTTAGTGCTGTCTAGAGGGACTCTATCAACAGTTATCGTTAGTGCTGTCTAGAGGTACACCATGAACACCTTTCGTCAGTTCAGTATATAGGGACACTATAAACAGCTCACGTCAGTATTGTATCTAGACACATATCATCAGCTAGATGCAGTACTGTCTGAAGCAACAACATCAATAGCTAACGTCGGTGCTGCCTATAGGGAAAATAGCAAAAGCAACGTCCTCGGTATCTTTAGGATCACAATCAACATATAACGTCAGTACAGTTTGTAAAGGCACTCTCAACAGCTAAAGCCAGTTCTGTCTGTACGGTCTTTATCAACAGCTATCGTCAGTACTGTCTACAGGGACACTATCAACAGCTAGCGTCAGAACTGTCTATTGGGTCACCATCAACAGATAATATCAGAGATGGCTAAAGGGACGCAATAAACATCTACATTCAATAATGTCTCTACAGTGCAGCAGCAGCTGAAGCTTTTCACGCGCACACACCGCATAACTCACTTTTGAGTTTCAAGTGTTTTAACACGAAGTAGTCCCAATTTGCACTCACGTTTAGTTACGCGGAAATTGCAGTTGTCTTTTACAAAACGTTAGCTTAAGCCAATTTTGAATGCAAAAACAACACAGACAATGAATAAAGTAAGTTTATACGTTAAACATCCCCATAGCATTCGTTTTGACTACTATTGGCATATTTTGCATAGTCTAAATCGCTGTTCAAATGTGAAGATCGGAAATTTTGAGGTTTTTGAAACTGCAAAATTGCCGATTTCTCAAAACGGTCACAAAAAATGGGTTGTCACTAATTTGGCTTAAATTAACAGGAATGATAGATCAGTACCTCTACTACCTTTCCTGAAAATTTCGGCAAAATTCATGACTACCCATTTTTTGAGACCGTTTTGAAAGATGGTCACCCTTTTTTCTCACTCAAAACACACATTATTCAAAATGGCGGCTACAAGCTAAATAAGCAAAACTGAAAATCAATAACAGAAACGCAAAACATGAATATTTTCTACTCCCGGATATAGTTATTTCCTGCCCCGAATAAAATGTCAGTACGTCAACCTTTAAACACTTTTTCTGCCTTTCCTTTAGCATGTTTACGGTAAAAATCAGCCGCTCTAGACGCTTATTAAAAATCACAACAGGCCAAGTCGGCAGTAATTTGTTGTGTTGATTTACGGTTGAATGAACTATGGATAATTGCAAGTGAATACTTCACAATTCAAGGATTTAATGAGCAAAAAGACAGACCTATTCATGTGTTAACTATTGTTATGGGTGAATGATGTAACAAATACTTGTAGAACATCTCCTGTCAACGCCCGAGTCAAGGTCATGTCATGTGGACCACATGAGTCATGTCACTAACTTTCACATCTGGTCAACTTCCGGTAGGTCAAGATATTCAGTAGGTGAAAATAAAGGGGTTTACTCGGACTTTATCCTCAATCTCTATATGAAAAATGAAAATATTAGACCATCATTTAAATTAAATGTATCCTTATTGGTGTTTTAAAATCAGACAACACCAAAAGAAGATACATAGATGTACACAAAAAAAAAAGCTTTTAATATACTTATCTCTACAAACTAGTTTTATAAAGGGCTAAAGTCAGTTGAGCACCAAGGATAAACACCGAGTTTACCCCCTACCAGAATGTGGAGGTGTTTTATTTTATTGATCACTGATTGGTCAAATTATTTTGATGATGACATGTGAAAGTTATGAATAGGGACACCGACAACTTTGGTGTGTAGACATAAAGGAAAAACAAAGGATGAAAGGTAGGTACAGCAATCGGTACTGACCCATAAATGTGTTTTATTTAGTGCATGTTCATGTTTATAGTGTCTCCGTTAAAATAATATAGCACTGATGTATTATTTCTATGATGAGACCCTTCCAGTGGGGTCTATGTTCACTGAAAATATGATCCAATGTTCCCCAAAAATATTTTGCTTTGTTCTCCAAAAATATTTTTCCATTTATTTTTATTATTATGTTCCCTTGTTCCCCAAAAATATTACCAATAACAGAAAATGTTCCGCAAAAATAAATGGCCTTGTCCCCAAACCCCCTCTATGACCGCAGAGCAGAAATGCACCGTTGCCCCCCCCCCCCCCCTCCTCACTGCCCAAAGTTTGCATATAGCTACAGCAGTACTGTAAAGGATTAACTCATCTACTGTAGGGTATGTATGTATAAAAACAACAATTGATTTTCTTTCAGGGATCTTTGCAGATGTTGCCACCTTCTGTCAAGTGGCATCTCCAAGTTCCAGCTCTGAGACTTAGCCTAGCCCTGGGTAAGCTAAAGCTATAAACTTTAATATATTTGACCCCAGTGATATAGGTTAATTAAGCTAATAATATGGCAATATTTCGAGCCACCCCAGAGAGTGGAATTCAAAAAAATGTAACTAAGCTACTCTATCTATCTTACTAGCAAATGTTAATATTTCAAGCCGCCCCAAATTCAGGAATACATTTCTACGGCTCTTGAACGTGGTTTTCATAAATGAAGATTTTAATAAGCTTGATAAGCTTGAGAAACAGTAGATTTATTTGAGCGGCAGAACCCGATTTGTACAGATTTTTTTATTATTCTCATTAAAGTAGCCATCCCGCCAACAAGTCAAATTTTATAAACATTATGTACACTGTTTCTAAACCTTCTGATGACAAAGTATATATATAACTTACATATTTTGAGAAATCAAACTCATACATACACATTATAAACGGCTTTAACCAGCCGGACCAAACCCCAGAACTGGAGTGTCGAATTACCATCATTTTACGGATATTCAATCACGGGTATTCTAAGAACCTATTAATAAACCTATACTTTTAATCAGCGCATATACATTGTTATATGGATAGAGTTTCGATAAACGGTTTTCTAGTGCAATTTTGTAGTTATTTGGCGGGATAGCTACTTTAAAAAAAAAGAGGAGTGCCTAACTATAAGTATAATTGTCCCAGCTCATTGGGATACTTTACTTTTTTGTTTGTTTTGTTGAGATATTGTGAAATTCCATCACATAAAACAATGGATACACATGATACAACATGAAAGTTTCTCTGTGCTGTTGTCACTTAACAGCGATATTATTAAAGACCGCCCCAGTTAAATTACAAATAATAGGACACTTTAAAGGGACATATGGCAATCTTGAAGATTTTGTCGAACATTAGTATCACAGTTTATTAGTCCAGTATCAATTTCACTTTAAAACTGCCTGCATATAATTAACTAAAATTTAGATGTATTATTTGTCTTCGTTATTCTACCATAGGTTTAAATATATGATTGGTGCAATAATATCAGCAATTAGTAATAATATATAAATTACAGTTATACTATAATTATAGAGAATAATATACAGGCATTTCATATATCATCCTTTCCGTCGATGTGTTCTTGGGAAACACACTTTCCCTTAACCTCGTCCTTCGGATGGGGACGTAAACCGGGAGGTCCCGTGTGTCAGTCTATCCTCCAAGCACGTTAAGGAACAACAGGAATCTATTCGATAATAAGAGTAGGGCACGGTTCCCGGATTCCTATGTATCCTTTTCCTCTCTCTGGGGCGGCTCTAAATAACCTATACTGTGCGAAGGCCGGGCACAATATAAAAATGTAATATTTCATCTATGTATGACCTAAAAAAATTATATACTTCAGAATATTTTGTTGATTTTTGCAGTGATGGGAGAATAATGATTAAATATTTATTTCTCGGCGGATATAATAGCTGATCTTCCATGATCGAGTGCGGATTTATTAAACGAGTTGGCAAAAATTTACAATGCGCGGCTTGTCGAGCATCAAATAATGTTTAATGTTTACTGAAGAGTTTAAAAAATAATAGATGATTTTGTGAGATTCTATTTATCACACAAAAACCCATACAAGTTGATGTTAAACGTTCACATTTCTCTGTGATGTCAATTTACCTATATATATTAATACCGTATTTCCTCTATTAGAAGAGCCCCCACCTATTTTAAGAAACCTTACCGTTTTCAAAAATTAAAAGTTCCTAAAAAACACAATGTTTTTACCGCTAATGGATTTGATTAAATTAAAAGTTCCTAAAAAAACACTGTTTTTACCGCTTATGGATTTGATTACGGGAGTTTTTTACCTTCGACACCAGTATGGTCTATGACATAAACCTTAAAGCGCTATCATCATCAATACAATTACCGCTTTTATTTATCTCGTTCCTTTCAATTTACTATTTAGTTTATCTTTTATTATTAGTTAATTCATATGCAACCAGCCCGTTTTGTAATCGTCAAGTTTGACAGAAATGTGTATCATATAGATGCAGAGTGATGACAGTAATATACTCGGTACAGTCATGTTTAGGTTAAGTCAATACCGGTGTAACAGTAAAAGATCGCCGTACAGTAATTCTATAAGGAAACAGTCCGGGGAAAGGAAGTGATAATATATTGAAAATTTGTATCATAATAGTAGCCCCCCCCCCCCCCCCCCCCCCCACCCTCGCACTTCCCATAGTGCCCGGGAGCTACTGTTAGAGGAAATACAGTATATACGACAGCCCAAGTTTAAATCCCTTTAAAAATAACAGGACACTGTTGATTCATGTGAAATTCCATGCATATATCATATGGATTATATATTTTGTACCACCAATCCATCCACCAATCCATCCTTTTTAACAACTTCTTTTGTTCATTTCAGAGACGCATCATCTGGTTTCCAGATGCCCTTCGTTCTTCAAATACCAATGCAACCCTGGAAGACGTGGATTTAACCAAAAAAGTTGACAATACTGTGATCGCAAGATTCTAAACTCAAGGAAATATATTCATTTACTTAGGCCAAATCAGAAACGCGGTTAATTTTTCTTCGGCCTTATGCGTTACAGTATATAATCGTTACTGCGAATCCCGCTTGAGATGTGTTCGCCTGATCATGATGGTGACTTCAGTTTGGCAATCCCAAGGCCTAAGCAGACATTATTTTTTTAAAGAACCAAAATGAACATAATTATACCTCACAGAGACTATATAATATGTAAAGCTGTTAAAAAACACCAAATGTATACAGTGTCGTACATTGACAGTAGATGCTCACATTCAAAAAAACTTTTGGTGTTTTACATCATTTTAACACATTTTAGGCCATATATGACATTGATTTTTTTGTTGTAAGTATGTTGTAAGTATGAAGTAAATTTCATTATTGTAGTATTTAATAGATGTTTAGTTTATAAATATAATATAAATAAAATATTGTATTATTTATTCTTTGGTTCAGTTGGATCTACATTGTATGTAAAAAAAGTTTCCATTTGCGTACAGTCATGCATGTATCTGAAACTGAAAAACTGCCTTTTGGGAACACAAGGTCATTTTAATTTTATATTTATTGTTAATTCAAGCTTTTGAAATAGATCTTTTGTAATTAAAGTGACACATGGGCCGATGATGGGCAATCTTGAAGTGTATATCAAGCACTGAATTTGAAATTAGCATCTCGAAACATGTTTTGCTGTACTTAGCGGTACTCGTCTGATAAAGCATATGTCACTGGTCTAGCCTGGTCAAGTAAAATTCATTGGGTTGAAGAGTGCATAAAAAATATCCGCATGACGGATATATTCATATGAGAACTGAACACTTATTTTTGTGTCTACTGCTTAGGATGGCAGACACTTATCGATCACTTTGTCCGTCGTCGTCCGTCCGTCATGCTTTAACCTGCAACCTAACCTTGGCCATCAATTGAAAAGTATTTTAATTGTGTTCATGAAACTTCACCACCGTCTTCATCTCAATGGATGTTGTTACACATGTGCAATACCTCTGACTTTCATTTTGGCAGGTTATGCCCTATTTATCAGCCTAACCTGCAACCTAACCTTGGAAATAAGCAAACAGCAGTGTCAGCAGGCGAAGCAAGTGTTCATGGGTGATGGAACACACTTCTAGTTCAAGGTCGACTTAGTGACCGCTTCCCACTAATAACAATCTGGAAACTGATATTTCCATGTCTATACTAGTTTGACATATTAAGCCGTTATATTTGTTTTGTCAAGTGTCGGTGTAGCGGACAATGCGGTGCACTTAAAAGCACAGGATCCGGGTTCAAGACAACGGCGCCACTGAGTTTCTTCAGTGTGTTAAGCCTCGTCCATCGTAAGCGGACATAAATCCTCCTATCCGAAGTTTATATATCGAAGTCTATTCTCCGAGCATGTTTTATAAGCAAAAGTAGGAGTAGGGCGGTTTCCCAGATTCCAATGAGGCACCTATATATACCCTGACCAGATCCACTTTTTTTATTTTTTTTTATGGGTGGGGTGGGTGATGGTGGTGGTGACGGGCCGGTGAGGGATAACCAAATAAATTGGACTGCAGCTTTGTTTTAGTATATTTTGATGTTAAATATGGCTGCATATATGGTGATACTCGCCAATAAAAAATAAAAAACAGCGGTCAGCCTTTTTAAATCTAGGCTACAGACTACTTTTCAGACTTTAGTGTGAGCCCCTTCACTGAATACCGAATACGCACCTGTAGACGTTCAATGACTTTACACTCGTTATATTTTTTGACCGATAGTGCCGAGTCGAACATTTAATCGTTTTAGCGGGTAATTTTTATAAAGAAATACCATGATGTTCGTAACATGTAGTACACGCCATGTACTATTTAAGCTTAAATAACATATTTTTAGTATCTCCTTGTATTTCATTAGAAAAGAACACAAGTGTTACCATTTTTAAACGCATTTTAACAATGACATCTCGTACGAGTTACTGACCCTCGCTTCGGAATTTTAAATGGGTGAATCTCGAAATTTCTCGCGCAGTAAAGCATCTAAAAGTCAATACAGCTGAAGATGACGAAACTTTAAGGAGAACTAAAATTTTAATCATGTAAACTTGTTACAATCTTCCAGATTACGCGTTCAAAAAAAAAGAAAATGGCGGCTGTTTCACTTTTTTTTGACGTTGACGGAAAATGACGTACTACTTTCCGTTGTCATGTGTTGCTATGATAAGTGGACGGCGGAGCTAAAAACCACTCTGCTTCCCACCTGCTAGGAACACTAACAATTTCTTACGTCAGTGCTGAATATAGGGGCACACTTAACAGATAACGTCAGTGCTGCCTATATGGACACTATCGACATAATGGCGACAGCACTATTTATTGGGACACTATCTAACGTCGAACGTCACCTGGACACTATCAACAGCTAGCGTCAGTACTGTTTATAGGTACACAATCAACAGTTAACGTCAGTGCTGTCTATAGGGACATTATTAGAACTGTTAACGTCAGTACAATCTGTAGCAACTCTCATTAACAGTAAAGTCAGTGGTGTCAATAGGGACACTGTTAACAGCTGACGTGAGTTTTGTCTATATATATGTCTGCTATATATTGGGACAATCTCAACAACCTCCGCCAGTATTATATATAGGTATACTATCAACAGATAACGTCAGAACTGTATATAATGACACTATCAACAGCTATCGTCTGTAACATCCACATGTACACTATCAACAGCTGGTGTCAGTGACAACCACAAAGATACTATCAACAGATTGTGTGTGTAAAATCAAAAGGGACAGTATCAACAGCTGGAGTATGTGCCATCCACAGGTACACTATAAATATATAGTGTGTGTAACATCCATAGGGACATTATCAACCGCTATCGTCTGTAACATCCAAAGGGACACTATAAACAGCTATCGCCTATAACATCCACAGTGATACTATTAACAGCTGACGTCAGTGACATCCACATGGACACTATCAACAGCTGGCGTCTGTAACATCCAAAGGGACACTTTCAACAGTTGGCGTCAGTGACATCCACTGGGACATTATCAACATATAGTGTCTGCAACATCCAGAGTGACACTTTCAGCAGCTGGGGTCTATGACATCCACAGGGACACTTTCAACAGCTAGCGTCTGTTACATCCACAGGGACACTATCAACAGCTATCCTCTGTAACATCCAGTGGGAAAATATCAACAGCTGACGTCTGTGACATCCACATTGACATTCAACAGATAGCGTCCGTAACGTCCACATGTACACTATCAACAGCTGACGCGTGTGACATCCACTGGGACACTATCAACAGCTAGCCTCTATAACACCCAGAGGGGAAATATCAACAGCTGACGTCTGTGACATCCATATGGACTATATCAACAGATAGCGTCTCTAACGTTCACAGGTACACTATCAACAGCTGGCGTCTGTGACATCCACATAGTGTCTGATCAACAGATAGTGTCTGTAACATCCACAGGAACACTCTCAATAGCTAGCATATGTTATATCCACAGAGACACTACCAACATATTTTATCTGTGACATCCAGAGGGACACAATCAACAGCTAGCACCTGTAACCTCCACAGGGACACTGTCAGCAGCTCGCGTCTGTAACATTCAAAAGGACACTATCAACAGCTGGCGACAGTTACATCCACAGTGACACTATCAACAGGTATCGCCTTAACATCCACAGGGACACCATCAACAGCTAGCTTCTGTAACATCCACAAGGACACTAGCAACAACTATCATGTGCAGTGTCCATAAGAACACTATCTACATCTGGTGTCTGTATCATCCACAGGGAAACTATCAACCACTAACGTATGAGAATATAATGAAATAGATATATACGATGCATTGTATGATTATTCATTCATATAATGCGTCTAAATTCAATACGCAACCTGTGACTTGTACGCAATATGTGATAAAAAAGTCACATAATGCTTTGTCATGGGCGACGCATTATGTGATTGCTGCGTTATGCGACTTAATTCATATATTGCGACAGGCCCTTAACTACGTTGAGGCATAGAAGTTGCTTTTAACATGTTTAAAAGAATAAAAATAGATAAAATAAATAAAAACATGTTCATGTTTAATCACACTGTTATTGATTCTTGCACCAGAGGCTACACTATTTCGATAATCAGGCAAGTAAAGAGGCAGGGCTTCTAAAACCCGCATCGGGTATTTTTAGGGAAAGACTAGAGGGTCCCTAGAACGTTTCATGCAGTCTGGGAAGTGGGTTTTAGAGCCATTGTCTTGTCTTTGCTGATATATCTAAGGCATTTGATCGCATTTGGCGGAAAACTTTACTATTTAAACTGAAACAAAATGGTATCAGTGGCAAATTCTTATCATGTATTTCAGATTACCTCTCCAATAGAAAACAGAGGTTCTTTATAGGAAATGCCAAATCAGATTTAAAATAATAACAGCTGGCGTTCCGCAAGCTTCAGTACTCGGACCTTTGTTCTTTTTAATTACATAACGATATCGCTGAACATAAGTTAAGCATTAGTAGATTATTTGCCGATGATAGCTCGCTTTCAGCATCCAACGTTTTAGGCCTAATGAGAATTTTAAAATACAAAGTAGGTCGAAAACTATGAATCAAATTTATATATCACATATGCGACCAATTTTAGAGTATGCTTCCACTGTGTGGGACGGTTGTACAGTCGGTGAGAGAAACTATTTAGAACAACTGCAGTATGAAGCTGCGCGTATTGTTACCGGTTTGACTCGATCCGTATCTATTAACACATAAATTGTCGAAATTGGATGGCTTTCGCTAGCAGACAGACGAACATTTCAGAAACTTATAACTGTATTTAAAGCTAAAAATAACATGTTGCCCGAGAGTTTGTTAGAGATATTAATATTTACAACTTGAGGAACTCCGATGACTACGTAACACCGATAAGGAGAATCGAGTTATTTTCCAAATCATTTATCCCTTCGTCATTAAGTCTTTGGAATAATCTACCTACACATGTTCGTGAATTAGTATCTTTAAAGGCATTTAAATGTTGTCTCCTCAACACAATGTTTAAGCGTCCCACTGTCCCGTCGTTTTATTTATGCGGCTCACGATCACTTTCTGTAATTCATGCTCGCATTCGAAACTTATGCAGCAACCTTAATGATGATTTGTATTTGAACCATTTACGCTTATCACCAACATGCGACTGTGGACAAGACACAGAAAGATGCTGAACATTTTCTTTTAAAATGTCGTCGATTTATTGAACAGAGGCGTAACCTGTTTATATCAACCAGACTGTTCCATCCGTTGAACGTTGAAAAAGTGTGTGTTGGCAATACAGATTTTAGTGATAAAGAAAATGAAATTGTTTTTCTATCTGTGAAAACATATATAAAAGACACCAGGCGTTTTAACTAGTATAAAAACAACTCAGCAGTGTGTTCGGACTGACCCTATGTACTTTTATTAAAACATATTATATCTTCTTCTCCTCAAGCTTCTTTTCTTTTTTTACTTTTCTTTCACCCAACTATCGTGACATCTGTTTAGTTCATCTGTTCTCAGTATTCATTGTTACTATAACCATAGCATTACAATTGTTCTTTGCAATTCAAATTGTATTGGGAAGGGCCGTAACTAATGTTGTAAGAACGTGTTGCCCGACCCATTCTCATACTTTGTAAAAAAAAAATGAAGTAAAATATGTTAAAACCAAAATATGTTTAAACCAAAATATGTTTAAACCAGAGCCCTTCTGTCTTTCTTGTCTTATCTGGAAGTGAGACAAACCCTGTGCCTTCAACAATGATAAAGGTACATGAACAAAAACCTAATTTCTTTTTACCGTTCATAGTAAACTAACTACCCGCGTTCATGCCCAGCTCAGCTTACGTCCAGTTAAGGGAGGTGGGGCGCGACTTTTAAAAAAAGCTGTTAACCCCCTCCACCTAAAATCTGAAAAGTACTGATAATTCATATATAAAAAAAGTTTTTTTTTGTTTTTTTGTTTTTTTGGAGGGTGGGGTGGGGGAGGGGCAGGGTTTGGGTGTAGGGGCGGGGGTGGTTGTCAACAGTTGTTTTAATAGTTGCGCCCCCAGACACCTTAACTTGAAAAAAACATATTTGTGTGCGTGTTTTGGTTGTTAATTTTTTTATAAAGATGCGCCCCACCCGCAATCTCAAATCCTTTATACACCCCTGGGGAGGGTGCATGCTCCCTCGATTTTTTCTGTAGAAAGAAGACTTTACATTATGGATTTATGCAAACTGGATCCGCCCATGCCCCCAACCCCGTCTCCCCCCCCCTCTCCCCCCCCCTCCCCTCCCCACTGATAGTTCACATTTCATGTTAAAACATCCAGTGTTCTTAATGAATTACTATCTGGGCAATCCCAAACATTCCAGTCTGACATTTGTGTATGGGAAGTTCCAAAATCTATTTTTTTGTAGTATAGTGTTATGGATTCTGAAAACCTCTAGAGATGATACAGGGGTTTGTATTCCATCGTAGGAATATGAAGGTATTAGGTATATAATTATTGATAGGTATATAATAAAAAAGTATATCATCCTCCGCAGGAGGTGTGTAAAGGCGTGGGTCCGTGTGTAGAGAGAGCAATAACCTATAGGTATGAAAGCACTAATTGTTTTCCCCATAGACACCAATGTTAAAGTGTCACATATTAATGATTTGCTGCAAATTCAACTCAAGTATGGATAATGCAGCAGTGTAATGTTCATATAGAAAACTATTTTTCCACTTGAAAAATCACCAGAAAACGTGGGGTCACAAGACATGTAAGAAAGTTATTGTTTGTTTAATGAACAGGTCAAGGGTACAGCTGTTTTTATTGAACGACTGTTTTCAATGCTCTCAAGGTGTAAGCATAGAGTCGAAATTTTGAAAATGTTCATCAATGATCCAGTAAAACCTATTTATACGCTTCTTATACATATAACCACAAAATCGAATAGAAATGGGCAGTTTTCCCCTACTTAAAATGCCCATTTCCATCGAAAAAGGAGGGATTACTTTTTATTATAGGAACTACATTCGACTACACCTCGGAGGTTTCTACACCTCGGAGGTTTACATGTAATTGGTGGTGGTAAACCTATATACGTTAAACATATCGTTGGACTTCTGTGGTAATCGCTTATTCACTCCCGTAAACGGAGCTGCACATAATAAAAGAAATTGCGTGTAGTGACAAAATGAAGAAACATAATTCATTTTATAACTCTAACACAATAGCATGTGTTTTTTTTTTCAATATCAACATGTGCTTCAACTAAACGATTGCAATACAAAACTTCCACCCCTTATCTATTATAAACGGCGTTTCACAACAAGAGCTGTCGGAGAACAGCGCAGCTCGACTATTCGATTTTTCAGAGAATAATAAATTTATAGCTAGTATATACCATCAGAAAACAAGGCTACAACAATGTGGGGTGGGGTTGGGAACACAACATAACTATGTGCAAGAATTGACCAAAACTACACAGAAATATGTAAAAAAAAAAAAAAAAAAAAAAAAAAAAAATCGAGTTTTGAGTGGGGTGCGGGTTGGGGGTGGGAGAGAGGCGGGGTGGATGGTGTGGGGGGGGGGAGTCGGGGTGTTGAGGGCAACATATATGTGTAAGAAGCTATGTAATAATTCTCCAAAACAACACAAAAATATGAAGAAAAAAAAAATTAAAAAATCGAGTTTGAGAGGGGATGGGGTAGAGGCGGGGGTGGGGAGGGTAACATTTATGTGTAAGAATTGACTAAAACAACAAAGAAATATGTAAAAAAAAAAGAAAAGTTTCAAGTCTAGGGGGGGGGTGGGGTTGAGGGGTTGAGAGGCGGGGGGGGGCGGGGAGGGTTGCAACATAGATGTGTAAGAATTGACTAAAACAACACAAAAATATGTAAAAAAAAAAAAAAAGTGCTGAGGGGAGTGTGGGCGAGGGGTAGTGGGTGGGGGGGGGGGGGGGAGGAGGGAGCCATGCCCCAATATGGGTGAAGTAATAAGATGCATAATGCTATAACAAATCCCAAACCAAAGTCATAGATATATACATGCTTACATGCAAACCTAGAGCTGCCTTTATTGCACATTTTATGGGCCATCACAATTTGGGTTCCATGGGAGCCCAGAATTTGCAGAAGACAAAATTACTTATCCAGCCCTTTACAACATACTATAAGGAAACCAATTCCAAAATTTAGTTCAGCTAGGACAAGAAATGTAAGAGATATAGACCTGTAAACACAGCTTACACGCAAAATTTGATGTGAAACAGACATATTTTAAGGGCTATCAGAATTTGGGTTCCATGGGAGCCCAGGGGTTACAGGAATCAAAATTACTTAAGCAGCCCTTACGATAATGCTATAAGGAAGCTAATGGCCAAATTTGGTTGTGCTAGGGTAAGAATTGTAAGAGATATCGACTTGTAAACACAGCTTACACGCAAAATTTGATGTGAAATGGGGCACATTTTATGGGCTATCATAATTTGGGTTCCATGGGAGCCCATGGGTTACAGGACCAAAATTGCTTATGCAGCCCTTACGATAATGCTATAAGGAAGCCCATGAACAAATTTGGTTGTGCTAGGATAAGAAATGTAAGAGATATAGACTTGTAAACACACCTTACACGCAAACCTTAATGTGGGACGCCGACGCCGGAGTGATTACATAAGCTCTCTTATAGCTAACAAAAGGGACGTAACACATGTATACGTCGATTTTATCATTTAGGGGCGTTTTTTGACAGCTAAAATTTCGTCGGGGCGATATTGACAGGAGGGGCTATAACAACAGCGAATGATTTGAACCCCTCTCAACTGGTTACTTATTCCTTAGTCAAATAACGAATAAGGAACAATTCCCTATTCCTTATTCAAAAATAAAGACTAATACTGTTTTTAAAGCATATCATGGCCAGTTATAAAAAATACCAGATTTAACGACGAAAAACACCCAACACGAAACTTAAACACGACACATATCTGGCCGCTAATGCATGTGCAATATCATTTTCAGAATTAAAAACAGGATGTGAAGATCAGTTTACCTTGCTTGGTATGGTTTTGATTTCACTTGCTTATAATAAATTAAACAATTTTTTAAATAATTAGCATTAAACAATTGAATAACAAATAATATGGAACCAGTTCCTTATTTCTTTATTTCTTATTCGACGTCAAATAAGGAACTGTGTTACATTTAGAAGCTAAGTTTTTTCCCTTCTCTTACACAAGGTAGTCTAATTGTCAAGAAACAATGAAAATGGCTTAAAGATCTATGCTCTATCGAAGCAAATATAGACTTTAAAGATATATCTGCTCTTCGAACGGTTTTTAACACCAACAAATGAATCGGAATGTTATGGAAAAATGTTTTCCACTATTCACACAATTATAATAATTACTATGTTTTACCAAGAAACATCGAGAAACCACTTTATTAAACTCCCGCCATCAAGGCAAATTTTACAAGAGATGTACACCGGATCTAAACCTACTGACGACGAGGTATATATATCCGGTAAAAAAAGTAATGGACCACAGTTGATAACTGATGATAAATAAAGGAATAAGTGTTGTAATGTTATAATTCATATATGACTAGAACGATACATTTGTGTTACTTTAAAAACGGAAAAAGTTATTAAACTCGGGAATAAATTGACAGAGAAATTATATCGTAAATGACATATGTGTCAGTGTTAAAATCGTGCAAAATTTTTAATAATAAATGAGACACCACGCATATCGTAATTTTGAAATGCCTACATCACTGGATAGACACTTGTAAACAATTTAAAACCGAAAACCGTTTTTAATTTAAACGAAAAATGATAGAAAAAGAATATCGCAAGGTCCGTGTAAAAAGTACGCAATACAATCGCAACTGAGTATATACAGTTCTGCACATTTTCAGTAATGACCCCTACATGATTTGAGATAATATTTCTCTGTCATCTTTGGTTCTTTTTTAAAAAAGTTTTTGGATTTTAATGCTTAAAATGTATATCAATTCAGCGATATATGCATTTTAATAGTTGTTTGTATATTCCGGTTTAAAACTTCAGTATAAGTTCTGGTCCATTTTACTTTTTTGTACTGAGTATATAAAATTTATATATTTTGAGAATCCCAAACTCTAAAGCCACAATATAAACGGCTTTAACCAGCCTGACCAAACCCCAAAATTGGAGCTTCGAATTAAGAGTCACCAGCTCATAATTCATTTCACGCATATTCAATCACGGGTAGTTTAAGAACACATATAAACCTATACTTTTAATCGGCACATAGCCATATTATATGACCTGAACACCTGGATAGTTTTGATGAACGGTTTTGTAGCATAATTTTGCCGTTATTTGGCGGGTTAGTTTCTTTAAGATAATCAGACGAAAGAAAATAATTTGACTTTAAAGGGACATAACTCCACTGAACGGTGTCGGACTCCGAATAGAAAACTGGAATATCTGGGTTGTGATTTACACACAGTAATGTTTGCTTGCCAAGAAACATCAAGAAATCTTTATTCAGATTATCTGGCTAGCGAAAAAATAATTTAAAAATGAACATCTTAATACAGAAAAATGATATGCTCCGAATTACGAAATTCAATAAGGAACTTTAAGGTTATTTTACCAGTAAGGAAATAGGTTATATATTGCAGATGTTTGCTTCATTCTCTACACGAGATGGTTTAATGGTAAAAAACAACATTGAAAACAAATGGTTTCAAGGTGATCTGCCAAAAAAATACGAAAGGTCTTTAAAGGGACATGTCTTCTTTGAACTGATTTAAACATAAAAAGAATCGGAATGTGATAAAACAAATCTGTACTTTAAAGGGACATGATTGTAGCCACAGGGCGATGTCAAAATCCGAATAAGGGATTTGAGTATCTTGAACATATTTGTATTACCCATTCACACACAGTGATGTTCGCTTGTTAAGAAACATCAATAACATTTTATACAGATTATCGGGTGAGCGAAACAATAATTTCAAATGAGCTCCGAATTTGAATGAGGAAGAGGATCCAGTTCATTGTTCCGTATTCAAAGGCGAAAAAGGAACTGGGTTACATATTGCACATGCTTGCTTCATTTCTTACAGGAGATGCTGTAGTAATAGTTTGGAACTTACAGATCAATTTTAGAAAGGATTTTTAAACATTTTATGGTGCGGTTCAAGAAGATTGTTTAAGGTTTCAACAATTTTTAATAATGGCGGCCATCTTGTATGTCGGAGTGATCTATTATTGAAGGTGGGCTGTGAATGAATGAATGAATGAATGAATGAATGAATGAATGAATGGTGTTTTACGGCACGCCGACACATAAATAGGTCATATTGTGCGCAAAAATCGATCAAAAATGAAGAATTAATTAAAAGTTAATGTAAATATATAAAGATAAAATTATTAAAAAATAAGGGATTATAATGTGTAATATAAACTATGTATGTAAATCAACAAATGCCCGTCAACGGGAAGTGAGCTGTGAAAGAAAACTCAATAATAAAAATAGTTTATATTTATTGGAATAAAATGGCCATGGTTTCAGCATAATATAACGTTATTATTATATAGAGTTTAATTAACATCGTTGTTATAACTAATTCCCGAGTGAGAAAGATTCTTGCGATATAGAAACGAGTGCGCTTACGCACGAGTTTCTATATCGCAATAATCTTTCTCACGAGGGAATTATTTTCCGTATCATGACAATAATGTTAATTAAACTATATATTATATTTCATGTGATGAATTTCTTTCCAATCGTCAATATTTTTACACCCGTTTGCCTTTTACACCAGTTTGCAGGAGAACGCCAAGACGACTTTACGTCATACAAACAAAACAAGTGGAACTGGAACTCTTCGTTAATTTCCGTAATCGATATTTCCTAGTGGCGGAATCTGACGAAGACGTCCGTAAAACAATCGGAACGTCATTTGGCGTTCCAGCCACTGACGGAAAAGGCCGAGCAATTATCCGTACTTCGAGGAGATATGGGAGATATTTCGACTTGGAGATATTTCGCAATAGAGCAAACGAGTAGATATCGCTTTTCTATTCCCAATATTTCCTATACAAATCACAGACAAATATGTAATATATACCTATTTCTCTCGTGCAATGAGCGGTCTGCATTTGTACCATGTGACCGTACAATATATTTCCGTATTGGACGCACGCGCGTACAGTTTTTTTTGTACAGTACAAGAGCCCCATGTTAACTCAACGATAAAGTCTGAAAACCGGTAAAATGTTCCGAATGCATCAATATCACATAACTGCTTTACACGCCTATATACGTTCGTTTATGAAAATATGTGTTGTCGTTTGGTGTTGACAGTTGACAGTTGGTGAAAGATGCTTCTGAAGAAGAAATTATTGATTTTATCCTTAATCAAGTGCCAATAAACACGCTCACAAAAACAAAGTCGGACATAGGTGTAGTAAATAGATTAGTAAATTAGATCATTTATATTTCTACATCGAGAGAAATAGATATATAATAAAAATGTCATTTAACATTTTTCTGTACAATACGGTGATATATTTGTACGAGTACCCAGCTGACACAACCATATTGGACGAGCCGCTACATTGTTCTGTACAATACGGTGATACATTTGGTCTCGTACCCAGCTGACACAACCATATTATACATATATTATTGTTGTCTCAGCGGCTCGTCCAATATGATTGTGTCAGCTGGGTACTTGTCCAAATATATCACCGTATTGTACAGAACAATGTTAAATAACCTCATAATATGAGCGTTACTTGTATTACGTCTGTATATGGATATGTATGCGTACTGGCAATTCGTATAAAATCACCATTGATTTGCTTTGTTACTGACATGTATTATAATGTTTTCAATGCTCACTATATTAATTATGTATAGTGTATGTAATATGTGATTGATTTCATAATCTCCTGTTAGGAGGAAATAAAGATAACGAATGAATAACAAAAAACACAATGTGCAGTCAGTGCCAGTCACGATACTTATGAACAATGTTGAAAAATGGTCATAGCTCAGACCAAGTTTTGAATAGAATGAAAACTGTACTCAGTGAACCCTGGGTTCAGATGTTCTCAAAGCCAGATATTTAAAATTTAGTTGCTTTCCTTCAAATGTTCTCGTAAAATAATTACTACACACTGCTGTGACCGCTACATACTGCCAACACTGCTAAACAGCCAGCCAGTCACGGACAGGCGAGTCACGGACAAACGGATCACGGACAGGCGGGTCACGGGCAGGCGGGTCACGGACAATCGGATCTCGGACAGGCGCGTCACGGGCAGGCGGGTCACGGACAAGCGGGTCACGGGCAGGCGAGTCACGGACAAGCGGAACACGAACAGGCAGTACACGGACAGGAGGGTCAGGGACAAGCGGGACATGGACAGGTGGGTCACGGACAGGCGTGTTACGGACAGACGAGTAACGGACAAGCGGGTCATGGACAGACGGGTCATGGACAGGCGAGAAACGGACAGGCGGGTCACGAACAAGCGGGTCACGAACAGGTGAGTCGCGGACAAAAGGGACAAGGACAGGCGGGTCAGAGACAAGCGGATCACGGACAAGCGGTTCACAGACAGGCGGGACATGGGCAGGAGGGACAAGGACAGGCTGGTCATGGACAGACAAGTTACAAACAGGCGGGACACGGGCAGGCGGGTCACGGACATGCGGGACATGGAAAGGCGGGTCACGGACAAGCGGGTCATGGACAGGCGGGACACGGACAGGCGGGGCACGGACAGGCGGGTCACGGGATGGATGGTCACGGACAAGCGGGCCACGGGCAGTCGAGTCACGGACAGGCGGGTCACGAACGAGATACCATCGCATCAGCTCGTCTGACCTAAGACCGGATCTGCTGCTCATTGGTATTATCATATTGTATTTAGTTTAAAGGGCACATGGCAATCTTAAAGTTTTTAATAAGCATTACAATTTGCACCCAAATGTATCAATCTCGTTTTGTTTAAACGTAAAACCGGTTTAAATATAATAATGGTACAATATACTTAACAGTTAACAATATTAATATGCAAAAACAATCTCAGTTGAACCATTCTAATAATTTATATCAATGACTGAATGCAACTTTATGTTGAAATATTAACTGGACGCCGCGAGTTTTTAAAAAAAGTCAGGATTGTCGTGTGTCCCTTTAATATATTCGTATAACCATTTTACATAATGTCTTTGACATTGATAGGAATTATAATTATGGTTTTGATGCATTTTTAATATTTTCCTAATATCTTTCTTATCCAACATAATGTTACCTGAAATTGTATTTCATTCTTTAAATGATTCAGTATCCGACTTATATGTATGTTTATTAATTATATTTAATGATCTGTTCTACCAATATACTGTCATTATTAAACTTTATTATTCACGTGGAGCCGTTGCCAGTGACGTCACAATACGGATTCATGCATATAATCTAAACTTGTCTTATTTGACTTGAAACACTTTGACAATGTTATTGTTGCCCATTCCCACATATAGTTTGTCCTCACTATCGGAGTATGTGATTGAGTATGGATTACTCACACCATGTTCCTGTTCCAGTAGTATCTGCATCTTGGTACACTCTCCTGTAATCCGATGAATGTTACTGGAACCGTAGCCACATACATACACTGCCCCTGTCCTGTCTATAGCCAGAACACATGGGTACTTCAGGTTATCATCCTTGTAGACTGCCTTCACGGTACCGTCCATCGTCATACACGTCACTGTGTGCTTGCTGTAATCAGACACGTACACGGCCGTCTTATCTGGGCTGATGGCTATGTACTTCGGATAATGAAACAGTTGTGCACCGTTGGAATCTGTATTCAGACTTCTCAACACAGACCCGTTCATGTCCATCATTTCAACTTTACCTGGGCTGCGAAATGACACTATAAGTGTCCCGTCATTGTGTACAAGTCCCATACACTCACCATTTGTCTTTATCTCTCGACACTTGGACAAGGAGGATGAAGTTGTAGACAGGAGCTGGATCTTATTCTCCCCATAGACTGTCACGGCTACTTGACTGTTGTCGACCATAGTTACGTCCCATGGCCAGGATGTCAGTTGTACTTCAGACGTTACCTTGTTTTGTTTCATGTCCACTAGTTTGACCTTCTTGATGTTATGAACAGCAATGATGAGTTGGTTGTTGGGTAGCAGACACAACCCTGTTAAACAGCAGTCAGAAGAGTCGGTGGATGATTTCACATTGACATCTGCTACATGTACAGGAAGCATCACTAATTGACCTAGTACATTCTTGATTCCCTCCGCGGAATTTGTCTGATTTATTTTAGTAAAAGCGTACCTTCTAATTATATTATCTGCCTCTACTTTACTTAGTGTGCCTTTCAACATTGTCATTTGATGTGCCGCATTTCTCATTTTTACAAATATTTGACTATTTTGGTTACTTCGTTGCAATTCTTCCAGGTTAGTTGTCAGTGTTTGGATTTCAGCTATCACGGTACTACTGGTGTCCGAAATCGTGGTCATTCTCTTCAAATCCTCATCTCGGAACTGCGTTACTATGTTCTCTATTGCTTCTATAGCTTTGGAGTGGTATGTTTCTATTTCCTCCACCTGTGACTTCGACAAACTCAACGTACGGTCATACTTCTGTTCTAGTCCATTTAGTTCCTTCATTAGTTCTTTATATTCCGGGCTCTGGGCAATCCCGTCAGATACGTCCGACAACTTGCTGACCTTGCAACCCACGTGACCTATCTTCACGCATCGCTGACATCCTAGTTGGTCATGTGACTTGCAGTAGAAACTAATAATCTCACCTTTATGTTGGGCGCATGGTTCCGTGCACGTGTCAATCGTAGACGTTGGCTTGATCTTAGGCATTTGGGTCTTGTCAAGTAGGACATGGTGCTTAGATAACCTTGCTTTACGGTGCTGGGTAAAACACGTGGTACATAAAAAATCTTGACAGTCCGTGCAGTAGCCCTCAGCGGGAAGATGTTCGCCATCATCAGCACATGGCTGACAGAACAGTTCCGCCATTTCATCTGATCCAGCTTCTGCGGAGGCCATTTTGACGATCTGTGAATAAAAGAATTATAATGTTTCAAGAAGCGCTGAAATAAATCAATAAAATGTTCTCTTAATTTCATTATATTAACATGATTAAATTAAGTAGATATCACTGCAAACTGTTAACTTATTTATCTACTTAATGTATTTGTCTTGATAAACATGATAAATGCCTTATACAAACATACTGAAATATAAAGAACATCTTATCGAAATATATTCTAATTCCGGAAAAAAAATATTAAAAAAGTGACAATTTTATATACGATAATCTCCGATATCTAGAGTATTATGTATAGGTCCTATTAATTTTCTCTTCATTACTATTGAAATGGGGGCTGGCGTGTCCCAGTGAATAGCACGGCGGGTTGAAACCGGTGTCACTGAACACGTCAATGTGTTCTTGGGCACGACATGTGTTCTTAGCATGGACCGTCATATACAGGGACGCAAAGCGGGCGGTCACGTGTATCGGAGTCTATCCTACGAGCAGGTTACAAAACCAAAGGAATATATGCGTTAGTAAGAGAAAGACAGTCTTCCGGATTCCTATGTATCAATCCTCGCTATTAGGCGACTATATATAACATGCCCTATATCAGGGTCTGCTCTATGTATCATTCCTCGCTATTAGGAGACATATATATAACGAGCCCTATATCAGGGACTGCTCTATGTATCAATCCTCGCTATTAGGCGACTATATATAACATGCCCTATGTCAGGGACTGCTCTTTTTTGCATACCGGACAAGGATATCCGTCATTTTACCGGTGCTAGATATTTCCATCTCACCCTAGGGTCGAGATAAAATTCACGCGCGCCAACATCCGGTATGCAGGAAAACATGCAAAACGTTAGTAGCTGGCGGCGTCAACGCACATGTCTCTGATATGCAAGAAAAAGAATCTATCATGGGTATTCGGTTCAGATAGGGAATTCCAACCCTCGGCATAAGTTCCGATAAAAACACTTATACCTCGGGTTGGAATTCCCTATCTTCACCGGATACCAATGAAATATTCTTATAATATAACATACCCTCCATTAGGGACGGCTCTATACATAACATAGCCCTTATCTGGGATGGATCTATATTACATACCCTCTATCTAGGACTACTCTATATAACATACCTTCTATTAGGGACGGCTCTATACATAACATATCCTCTATCTGGGACGGTTCTATATAACATACTCTCTATCTGTGACAACCCTATGTAACATACCCTCTCTCTAGGACGGCCCTATATGGCATACCTTCTATCTAGGACGACTCTTTATAAAATACCCTCTATCTGGGACGACACTATATTACATAACCTCTATCTGGGACGACTCTATATAATAACATACCCTCTATCAGGGACGACTCTATATAACATACCCTCTATCTGTGACGGCTCTGTATAACATAACCTATCTGGGATGGCTCCATATAACATACCCTCTGTCTGGGACGACTATATATAAAATAACCTCTCTCTGGGATATTTCCATATAACATACACTCTATCTGGGACGACTCTATATAACATATCCTCTATCTGGGACGACACTATATTACATAACCTCTATCTGGGACGACTCTATATAATAACATACCCTCTATCAGGGACGACTCTATATAACATACCCTCTATCTGTGACGGCTCTGTATAACATAACCTATCTGGGATGGCTCCATATAACATACCCTCTGTCTGGGACGACTATATATAACATAACCTCTCTCTGGGATAGTTCCATATAACATACCCTCTATCTGGGACGGCTCTATATTATATAACCTCTATCTGGTACGACACTATAAAACACATCCTCTTTCTGGAATGACTCTATATAACATATCCCATCTCTGGGATAGCTCTATATAACATACCCTCTATCTGGGACGGCTCTACATAACATATCCTCTCTCTGGGACGATTATAGAATTATAACATTCCCTATATCTGGGACGGCTCTATAATAGCATACCCTCTATCTGGGACAGTTCTATATAACATAACCTTTATCTGGGAAGACCTCTATAACATACCCTCTATCTTGGACGGCTCTATATAACATACCCGTGTTCTGTGAAGGCTCTATATAATATCCCCTCTGTCTGGGACGACTCTATATAACATACCCTCTATCTGGGACGGCTCTATATTACATAACCTCTATCTGGTACGACACTATATAACACATCCTCTTTCTGGAATGACTCTATATAACATATCCCATCTCTGGGATAGCTCTATATAACATACCCTCTATCTAGGACGGCTCTACATAACATATCCTCTCTCTGGGACGATTATAGAATTATAACATTCCCTATATCTGGGACGGCTCTATAATAGCATACCCTCTATCTCATTCTGGGACAGTTCTATATAACATAACCTTTATCTGGGAAGACCTCTATAACATACCCTCTATCTTGGACGGCTCTATATAACATACCCGTGTTCTGTGAAGGCTCTATATAATATCCCCTCTGTCTGGGACGACTCTATATAACATACCCTCTATCCGGGACGGCTCTATATAACATATCCTCTATCTGGGTCGGCTCTATATAACATAACCTCTCTCTGGGATGGCTCCATTTAATATACCCTCTATCTGGGACGACTCTATATAACATAACCTCTCTCCTAGTTAGTTCCATATAACATACCCTCTATCTGGGACGGCTCTATATTACATAACCTCTATCTGATACGACATTATATAACACATCCTCTCTCTGGAACGACTCTATATAACATACACCGTCTCTGGAATGGCTCTATATAACATACCATCTATCTGGGACGCCTCTGTATAACATATCCTCTATCTGGGTCGGCTCTATATAAATAACCTCTATCTTGGATGGCGCCATATAACATACCCTCTATCTGGGACGACTCTATATAACATAACCTCTATCTGGGATAGTTCCATATAACATACCCTCTATCTGGGACGGCTCTATATTGCATAACCTCTATCTGGTACGACATTATATAACGTATCCTCTCTCTGGAACGACTCTATATAACATACCCCCTCTCTGGGATGGCTCTATTTAACATACCCTCTATCTCTGAGACAGCTCTATATAACATAACCTCTATATGGGACGGCTCCCTAAAACATACCCTTTTTCTGGGATAGCTCTATGTAACATACCTTTTATCTGGGACGGCTTTATTATAACATACCCTCTCTCTGTGACGACTCTATACAACATATCCTCTCTCTGGGACGACTCTATATAACATACCCTCTCTCTGAGACGACTCTATATAACATACCCTCTCTCTGTGACGATTCTATATAACATACCCTCTCTCTGTGACGACTCTATATAACATACCCTCTCTCTGGGTTAGCTCTATGTAGCATACCCTTTATCTGGAACGGTTTGATTATAAATACCCTCTCCCTGTGACGACTCTATATAACATATCCTCTCTCCGGGACGATTCTAGAATTATAACATACCCTATATCTGGGACGGCCCTATATAACATACCCTCTCTCTGAGAAGACTATTTAACTCACCGACTGTCTGGGACGGCTCTATATAACATACCCTGTATCTGGGACGACTCTATATATCATAGCCTTTATCTGGGACGACTCTATATGACATATCCTCTATCTGGGACGGCTCTATATAACATATCCTCTATCTAGAAGGGCTATATGCCTTTACTTTATGGAAGATATGGAACACATGCAAATGCATTTCAACATTACCGTTTTCATCTTAAAGCAACTTTATCATATGTTTGTCTAATACTTTACGTCGTTTGCAATACTTTAGTATATATATTATTTTTATTAAAATATCTTTTCCCCAGGTATACTAAAATTCACCCCGAGTATACTGAAATAATTCCAATGTATACTGAAATCTTCCCATGTATAGTGAATCCCCACGTACATTGAAATACTACCTCGGTATACTGAAATACCCTCCAGGCATACTGAAAAACTCCCCAGGCATACTGACAAACTCCCCGGGTATACTGAAATACTCCCTAGGCATACTGAAACATTCCTCAGACATACTGAAATACTCCCCATGTGTACTGAAATACTCCACAGGCATACTGAAATACTCCACAGCATACTGAAATACTCAACAGGTATTGAAATACTCCACAAGCATACTGAAATACTCCACCGGTATACTGAAATAATCCACAGGTATACTGCAATATTCCCCAGTTATACTGAAATACTCCACAGGCATACTGAAATACTACACAGGTATACTGAAATACTCCCCAGGTATACTGAAATACTCCACAAGCATACTCACCATGCATACTGAAATACTCTCCAGTTATACTGAAATACTCCACAGGCATACTGAAACACTCCACATGTATACTGAAATACTCCCAAGGTATACTGAAATACTCTCCATGTATACCGAAATACTCCACAGGCATACTGAAATACTCCACAGGTATACTGAAATACTCCACAGTTATACTGAAATTCTCCACAGGTATACTGAAATACTCCATAGGCAAACCGAAATACTTCATAGGTATACCGAAATACTCCGCAGGTATACAGAAATACCCCAGCTATACTGAAATACTCCCCAGGTATACTGAAATACTCCCAGTTATACTGAAATACTCCCCAGTATACTGATATACTCCACAGGTATAATGAAATACTCCCCAGGTATACTGATATACTCCACAGGTATACTGAAATACTCCCCAGACATACTGAAATACACTCCAATTATATAGGAATCATACACAATGTTTTGCAGTTGACGACTGTAACTAAGATAAATCGTGATTGATTAGGAAAATTTGAAAGTTTGTTTCTTTTCTTTGTGAAGCATTTTACATATTATTCCTGAATCATTTTTTGTAATGTATTTTGGTGTGGAACAATCATGTAAATTCCTCATACATGTTATATGTGTAGTTGTGTAACAATCATGTAAATTCATCATTGATGTTATATGTCTAGTTGTGGAGCAATCATGTAATTTCATCATACATGTTATATGTGAAGTTGTGGAACAATCATGTAAATTCCTCATACATGTTATATATCTAGTTTTGGAACAATCATGTAAATTCATCATACATGTAATATGTGTAGTTGTGTAACAATCATGTAAATCCATCATACATGATAAATGTCTAGTTGTGTAACCATCATGTAAATGTATCATACATGTTATATGTCTAGTTGTCAATTATGTTAATTCATCATACATTTTATGTGTCTAGTTGTGTAACAATCATGTAAATTCATCATACATATTATATGTCTAGTTGTCAATCATGTAAATTCATCATACATGTTATATGTCTAGTTGTGGAACAATGAAAATTCATCATACATGTTATATGTCTAGTTGTGGAACATTTCATGCAAATTCATCATACATGTCACATGTCATATGTCTAGTTGTGGAACAATTCATATCAATTCACCAACCGACCCCCTCTCGCTCCAAGATTAAACGATCGATCCCTACATTAAGTGTGTTAGTTTCATTTTCGAATGGAAAGTTATAATTCATGAATAGTTTCTTGTACACTACGCACATTTTTATTAAGTATGTTTGTTTAGCAAAGTATTTAATCTAAGTTTGCGTTTGATATATTAACATTGCATTTAGAGTTCTACTTTCGTTTTCAATTCGACAATTGTTTGTTATTTTGAATGTCATTCATGCTTTATTCAAGACATTAATGTTGTACGTACATGTATGTTTATAAAGTAACAAACATCTAGAAAACCCCGTAAGTTCGCGTATCATTACGAAATAGCAATAGTTATGAAAATAAGGTACCTGTTTTCCCCGAGACGACAGAACACCGCAGTAAGGTAATAGGCCAGCGCTACACAGGCAGCGAAGGTTATGAATAATGATTGACACATTCTGAAACATTTCCCGAATACTCTTCATGATGTTATTGTCGTCTGCTTTTTAGCGAGTATGTATAAAAATAAACTTGCTCAGTATATCTATATTCTGTTTCTTTGTAATTTCATCATCTACTTAACGCAGCATTTATAAAAGTTTAGTTGTTTTTTTATAAATCCTTGATTTTAAAGTGAAAGAGGCTTACGTTATAGGAAACTTGCAGCTGCATAGCTATTATGAAAACGCATATACGCGTATTACGCACGTGTGTATGGGCCGGTGGTATGTGCTGCATACAGAATATAGTCATTGACGGATCCATAATTTCAGATTGGCGTGTCGGGGAGGGCGTTCGTGCGTGTGTGACCTTTATTAAAATTTGAGAAATTTCTCACCTTTTAGTGTGTAGTGTAGGTGTGGTTTGGGGCATAACATTAAAAAAAAAGCTGACAACCAAAACAAGACCTCGGTCTGAGGGTGTCTCGCCCACCGCGGCAAAAGAAATATGAACTATTTAATTGGTTTTGTGCTTAAATGATGGGATCAAATTTGACTCCGCCTCGGGGTCACAGTTTTAAATAGACTTTTATAGGAAAAAAACGTTTGATAAAGTTCTCCTTCCCTGAAACTACAAGAGCTGAAGCTTTAATATTTAGTATTAACAATAAGCTTATAGTCCTCTACCAAGGGGTCCGATATGGCTCCGTCCCAGGGGCGCCACACGTTTTACATAGACTTAAATATGGTAAATAGGGGAAAACTTAAAAAACAAACATTCTCTTTAACTACAAAATCCTGAGTTTTAATATTTTACATTTACTATAAGGGTATGATCCTTTGTTAAAATGGTGACCCTGGGGAACAGTTTGGCCCTCCGCCCCAGTGGTCACATGTTTCACATAGACTTACATATGGAAAAAAAACTCTGACACCACCAGGTACAGAGCTCTCATAATATTGCATGCAGCATAAGCTTATGGTCCTCTATGGAGACAAATCTGGCACCATCCCGTGTGCCACAGTTTCACAGAGTTATAAAGGAAAATCTGTACAAAATCTTCTCTGACACTACGTGAGCTAGAGGTCTAATATTTTGCATGTACCATAATTTTATGATCCTCTATCAAGCTTGTTAAAATGACCATGTGGTCAAATTTGGCCCCACTCCAGGATCAAAGTTTTGCATAAACTATATTGGAAAAAAACTTAAAAGAGTTCTTCTCTGAAACCAGTTATACACTTACTCAACATAACAGATGGATACAACCATCCGACCAGTATTGGCCTTGTGGTCTACCGTCATCCCTTGGAACATAAACTCTGGGTCATAACTTGGAATCTGTTGAGGTCCTCACCCTTTAAGCTTAAAACACTTCTGGGCATGAATATATAGATATAACCATTGAACCAGCATCAGCCCTGGTGTCCACCACCACCCCTGGGTCATAACTTGTAAACTGGTGTGATCCCAATCTTATGACCATATACTTACCTCACCTAAACAGACGAAGACAACCATCCAATCAAACGTCTCCGTGGCCGAGGGGTTAACGACGTTGCGTTGTAAACATTTTCGCCTCTCTCCGCTGTAGGTTCGAATCCCATTGGGAGCTCGACTTGTAAGTGAGGAAGTGTTGCTTCTTACGGATGACGGAAGGTGTTCTGTATTGGTTCTACCCGGGAAAGGTGGGTGGTCTGACTCCACCACAAACATAATCGACTATCATATACAGCCTTAAACGTGTTGAAAATGGCGTAAAACACCATACAAACAACCATCCAATCAGCACTGGCCACCGGATCCATCCAACCCATGGCGAAATAACCGCTGGATCATACCTGGAAACCGCTAAGATCCTCATCCTTTAACAATATATACACTTACAGGGCCTGAAATCCAATGACCGCGAGATATAATTCAGTTATTAAATTATAACCTTGTTTAACCATTTTTTTATATGTTCGAAGACCATCAGATTCAGGGCCATTTTGGCACTCCTGTTGTTCTTATCGATGACTTGCCTCTTTACACCAATTATTTTGTTCTTCAACGTTTTACCAATTCCGATACACAGAAGTGAAGTTCACACTCTGTAAGGGGTTAAAAGTGGTACATAAGCTTTCAATGAGGATCTAGGAATCCAACTTAAAACTGACAAATATGTTTTTTTCTGGTAAACATAACATAAACATAATGAAAGAATCCTTATTTTATTCACTTTCATATCTTTTGCACAAACTACAAATTTAGCATTAAAGACATTAACAAGAGGTTTCTTCAGTACACATGAACTTATCCTCTAGAATTAACCGTTACTAATAGATGAAGGAGATCAAAGTGTAATTTTGCCATACATAATTTTAATAAAACAAGATCACACAGACATAATATACTCCACCGCTTCATTTTTAGCATGGTGAACTTGTTCACCAATAGTTACCGTGTTTTTCACGAATCCTAACTACAGCCTCACTGATGAATCGACGCATTGCCTGAAAAAGAAGACCTATATTTTAACAGGTGTTTCTTCTTTTCTAGTGCGGATACAAATAAGGTAATGTCATTTAGAAATTTGAAATAATTTCCTCGATACATTGTTTAAGTTATATATTATTTATATAGCTATTTCATCTATTGTTTCATCGTTTAGCTGTGCGTTCTATAAATAGATCAATCATCACATGATCATCACGTGATCTTGCGTAAAATATATTCATACGCTGTATTGTTCTCCTAGGATAGCGATTGAGATGATTTGTAACCAGTTAATTTTATAATTTATTTCTCTTGTTGTAACCCCATCAAACGCATATCTTCCATCTTTCTTGGATTTATATATTTAAGAAATATACATGGCCTTTATAGTCTTCATATAATATTTAATAAGTTTGGTCAGTAATGGTTATCGCATAAGCTACTATCCTTTGTAAAAAGTTGTTGCTGCCTATTCTCCGGAATAAGATTTCAGCTTATTTTGAAGTACGCTGTGTAATATTCTGAAGTCTTTACCTCCCTTGCTATGAAGTTAAAATAACTGTTTCGGTCGTAAAATAATCCTGAATACGTGTGCCGATCGTGTCGGCGAGACCGAATGCAAATCAACAAGATCTGAATGGGTATAAATCATTCGGACACTGCGGATTTAGAATAAATACCTTATAGATCATCAAAGTTTGTAAAGGATGATTAGCTCAGTCGGGAGAGCGGCAGTCCCATAAAATTATTGATTATAAAGCGAGCGGGATGGGTTCGAATCAGAGTTGAACCCAATTTTTTTTATTCTTAATTATATTCTTTTTTATGCAAAAAAGTTTGTTTAATTCATACCCAATGGTCTTAAAAGGGGTACATCAGAATTTTTCTAGAAACAGCTTAAATTATAAAATTGTTCCAGTTCACGATAGAAAACGCTATCAATCAGTTTGTTAATGTCTAAAGTTTCAGAACACCATATCGCTAGGGTGGACTCGCTCGTAATATGCTAAAATTAACCCTGGTGCGTCACCTAGGATAGCACGTATTACTGTGCAGAATGAATTTCTTTTCACATAAAAGAATTTATACGCTCATTATGTTTTGGTCATGTAGAATAAAATATTAATATTTGTCAATTTTAAATCGGACACCTATGGACCCCCATAAAAGGCCTGATGTACTCCCTTTTAGACTTAAGTCGGAAAACAAATTGTGTGTGTGTGGAGAGTGGGGGGATTTTTTTAAAGATTTTTACGACTTTTATCATTGCGTCAATTTGGTAGAGGTAAAGGTAGACCTCATCTGTTTTGAAACAAACTCGTAGAACCACAGTCCTGCCGCGCGTTAGTGAGTAACTGTCAAACATTATTCAATGTGCAAACGCGTAACAATCGGGACTCGAACGTATGACTGTAGCATTGAGAGATATACATTACACAACAAGAGTAGACCTAAACACAAATATAATGACTCAAACTTTGACAGGTGATGACAGGTGATGTTTTTCGATACACTTTAACACCTGTGAAAATATGGTTCAGATATGATGAAGCGTTTCGGAGATTAATTTGCATTATAACCAATCCATTCCTTTTGTTCCCTTCTTTATTCCTGTATATACCTTACCTTATCTTGTTTTAATCGCCTTAGTTCCAGATACATTAAACAATGCATTGATGTATTATTACATGCAATGATGTATTGTTATTAAGAAGAGTTGACACATTTTCAGTCCATCCATGTCATGCGTGATTGGAAAGAAACCTTCCATTACATGGATGCACAAATCATAGTACACCATGCTCTCAGTACCTTTGGTACTTTGATTTTATTTGATGGCAAAATGGTTTACAAACACATATTTACATTTCTACTGCACATGGCTACATTAACTTTTGTGCCCTGCTGCGCCTCAATTTCAAGTAAAAAACATTTACCCTTCGGGCTTCACACACTTTTAAACTAGCCTAATGATTCTCATTTCCCGTAGAAAGATCGAAATATCTAATTCAATCCTTAAATGACTTCCAAGCCTCTCTAGGCCAAAAGATTAATGCATGAGGAAAAGTTCATATCACGGTTATAACCTGGAAATGAAAAGTGAATTAAAATGATAATCTTGTCACTATGGAAACTCTAAATATATTAATATACTAAACAAAATTAGAAATGTGTCCATGGTGCACAGATGCCCCTACCGAAAACAATCCGAAGTGATATGCAGACGGGAAAAGGCCATAACTCCATTAACAACAGGTCTATTTTAATGCTGCAACGATAGGGCACGTGGGTTGCAGAGTCAGCAAGTTATCGGACGTATCTGATGGGATTGCACAGAGCCCGGAATATAACGAATTAGTGAAGGAACTAAATGGATTAGAACAGAAGTATGACCGTACGTTGAGTTTGTCGAAGTCACAGGTGGAGGAAATAGAAATATACCACTCCAAACCAATAGAAGCAATAGAGAACATAGTGAGGCAGTTCCGAGATGAGAATTTGAAGAAAATGAGCGCGATTTCGGACACCAGTGAAGAAATGGACAAAGACACCAGTGGTACCGTGATAGACAACTAAACTGGAAGAATTGCAACTATCGAACCAAGCAGTCAAATATTTGTAGAAATGAGAAATGCAGCACATCAAATGACAATGTTGAAAGGCACACTAAGTAAAGTAGAGGAAGATATTACAATTAGAAGCTACGCGTTTACTAAAATAGATGCCCTACATCGCATATGGTGAATTCTGGTGCGTTTTCAGAATAGTTTAGTCGTTAATTCGAATGACCAAACCTGAAGGCCACGAAGCGCACCCTCGCAAGTTAGAACTATGCCTGCCGGATTTTAGTTGGAGCACACGACGCACCAATGCTGCGTTTAACGTGCACCTCGGGGAAACGTTACAACAAAACATGCCAACACGTCAATATATTTACGGTTAAATACTGTGATACCAGTTTTCGGGGTATTAAGAACACTTTATAAAGTTGTTCATCAAAAGTAATATGAAACATTACACGTTCATAGCTATGTGGGAGGTTAATATGTCTCTTACATTTTACAGACAAAAAAAGTATCATTTTTAAGACAACTTTAAAGAAAACTATTTCTCATTTTTTCAGAGCAAGAGGCTGTTTCGATGTAATCCAATATCATGACCATTACTTTAGTATTTTTTGGCTCCTACAGAGAGCATACAATGTATATAATGCAAATGTATGTTCTTCTTCAATTTTCATTATAAATTATAATGGTAAAATTTAGTTTGATAGACACTATTCCCTGTTAGCTCTACTGACTATTTTTATATTTAGTTGTAGGTTTAATTGAAAACACATGCTAATATTTGGGTCATAGGCACAGGTCTATGTCATGCATTTTCGTGTACCCGATCTGTAACGCATAAACCGCCGGAGATAATGAAATTGAAACACAGGTAGTTTTCGTATCCGTTCCTATCAACTCATCAATCGTTTGAGATAACGGGATAACACTTTATGTACCATAAAATGTGTCACACAATAAATTTGGGGTCAAATGTTGCTGATTAACTATAATATAAAACAAATCCCCTTTGCATATTAGTTAAGTAAATAGATGTGAATCGCCGTATATGGGTTGTGGAACGTCGTTCCGAATTTGATTTTACTTCATGAGAGATGTTTGATTCAAACAAAAAACAATATCTTTACTTATTTTGATCTTGCACTTCGTGAAATTTCCTTTGATGAATGCAAGTATTAATTTGTTTAATTTGGAATAACTTGAGGTGCACCTATAACATGCTCTATAATCGAATAAATAGACAAGATAGAGAACGATAGTTATCTGACAGGGTTACTAAGTACACCATACTACAAAACAGATAAAGTTTGTTTCAGCTCTTTTGTTGTTTTTAAACGGCCTCAGCTCTTTCTTTTTTTTTTTAAACAAACCATCTATCAGAGACCAGCCATATACATACAATTTATTATAGTAATTATATCTTTACCCTATTGACCGTGCATCTGTTTATATGCTATATTACTTTACCATGTTGGCATATAGTCGTGCATCTATTGTATCTATTGTATTGGTTTACCCTATTGACCGTGTATCTATTTGATATGCTATATTGCTTTACCCTATTGGCATATAGTCGTGCATCTATTTTATCTGGCAAAAAATGATTCATAAGCTTCGTGTTAATTTATACTAATCAGCATTTTGAGATAATCTTGTTTAGAATACTACTGAGGGTGATAGCCGGGTGTTTATCTGCGTTATGGTTTAGATATACATATACACATACATAATACATTGCACTGAACTACACACACTTATATACATTATATAATGATAGGTCAGCCTCTAATAAGTAGATATCATCCATCAGTAATAACGTAATCAGTCACTGACTAAAGATATTAAGTCACTTACTAGTATTTAGTCATTTACTAAAAAAACACGAACACGTGTTTTAGTAACTTACTAACAAATAGGTCAGCATCAATAATAACACATTCAATTCCTACTAAAAAGTTGACCAATGTAACCAGCTTAACTAATGAGGTATTCAGTAACTTACAACAATAAAGGCCAACATCAACAATAACGAGGTCAATGGGGCCAAAATCAACGGTAAACAGTAGGTCAATAATAAGGTCAGTCAGTAAATAAGTAGGCCAAACCGAATAATAACGGTTTCAGTCACTTACTAAATAGTAGGCCAATATTCCCATAAAACCGTATTCATCCATTTACTAACACGTAGGTCAAAATCCATAATAACATATTCAATCACTTGGTCATGCATCTTTGCTGTACTGGTTTACCAATTTGGCAATATTTTGGTCGTGCATTTATGTTGTATTGGTTTACAAAACTGGCAATGGTTGTGCATCTATTGTATATGTTGTATTGGTTTACAGAATTGACCGTGCATCTATTTTACATGCATGTGTTGTATTGGTTTACCCAATTGACCGTGCATCTATTGTATATGCTATATTGCTTTACCCTATTGGCATATTATAGTCGAGCATCTATTGTATATGTTGTATTTGTTTACCCTATTGACCGTGCATCTATTTTATATGCTATATTGCTTTACCCTATTGGCATATAGTCGTGCATCTAGTGTATATGCTGTATTGGTTTACCCTATTGACCGTGCATCTGTTTTATATGCTATATTGCTTTACCATGTTGGCATATAGTCGTGCATCTATTGTATCTATTGTACTGGTTTACCCTATTGACCGTGCATCTATTTTATATGCTTTTTTTGTACCCTATTGGCATATAGTCGTGCATCTATATGTTGTATTGGTTTACCCTATTGACCGTGCATCTATTTTATATGCTATATTGCTTTACCATGTTGGCATATAGTCGTGCATCTATTGTATCTATTGTATTGGTTTACCCTATTGACCGTGTATCTATTTGATATGCTATATTGCTTTACCCTATTGGCATATAGTCGTGCATCTATTTTATCTATTGTATTGGTTTACCCTATTGACCGTGCATCTGTTTTATATGCTATATTGCTTTACCATGTTGGCATATAGTCGTGCATCTATTTATCTTGTCAGTTGGTCTTGTATCTATGTTGGATTGGTTTACTCAATTGCCAGTTTGTCATGCATCTATGTTGTAATGGTTTTCCTAACTGCCAGTTAGTCGTTAAACTATGTTGTATTGGTTTACCTAATTGTCATCTGCTCGTGGATCTATGTTGTATTGGTTTTCCTGTCAGCCGCGCAACTATGTTTTACAGGTTTACCCAACAATTGGTTTTCCTAATTGTCAGTTGGTCGTGGATCTACTGAAGCCTACATCTGGTACGACTAATAGGTGCACACATTCTGAGAGCATCAGCCTCCCATACGTATAATTGGGTTGAATGGGTCAGTGTCTTATAGGGTGTCCTTCAACTCCAGAGTATTCCGATGCTATAGGGAACACTCCGAAGTCTTATACGCTGAGCACCCTACCTATCGTCAAATTAGCTACATAATCGCTTATTACTTAATTGAGCGCCTTACTTTATTTTGCGACTTTGACTTCTACAATAATCTGCTTTATGGCATTCATTTAAAAATTCAAATTAACACATACATGCAGGATTTTAAACGAGGAGTCCCCATTCCATATAAGATTTATGAAATTAATTATTTTAATTTTGGGCGCGTTAAAATTAAAAAAAATCATAACGAGTTTCATAATTCTTATTTGGAACGGAGACGAGGTTAACATGCTTTTAAGGTGTTTTTTTTATATCACATACCATTACAATAAAATGTGTAAAAAAGTAAAATAGTAAGGTGACCAAAAAAGGGCAACGCCGTTAGACATATAGCCAAATAAAGTCAGGTCATAAACAAGTAACCCATACTACAAAAAAGATAGACTGTCTTAGCTTTGTGTTTAAATGAACCAACTCACTGAGACGAGACTCTATCTATTACTTAGTGACAAAGTCCGTACTCTTACTTCCATTTATCGGAAATTAGAGTATGGTAAAGTGCCACCCCTTTGTTTATCCTTAATTAAACGATTGAATATTATCAATTCATCAAAAAAAAAATTACCGATCATTGTACAAACTGATTTGTAAAACGTTACTTATTTATTATGAGCTGTTGTTAAATATAGAGTTGTATATCTTTATTTCCTCCAAATAAGGAGATTCACAAATAATATTACAACAGTTTTATAAGATACGAGGGCCGTTCATTAGGCTTAATAACAAAAAAGTGTTTGTTTCCGCTAACCCGACAGACCCTATTATTTAGCCGCCGTTCCTAACTTTTTTTATTGAAAAAAAAATAAATAAATAAAAAAATAAATAATAATAAAAAGTTGAACCCATGAACCAAGGTTTCATATGGAGATAAAAAATAAAAAAATAAAATATTCCTCCAGTGAGATTTGAACCCACGACCCCTTGGGTTTCCAGTGTACATTACCAAATATTGAAAAAGGGCCATAACAATGTATTATTTAGGTATTAATACCTTCCCAAGCATATTTATCATATAAAAAGTGATTTTTCATTAACAAAAATAAGGTCATTAATAAAAAAAAAAGTTTTGCCTACCTACCTACCCTATTTTTTTTTGAAGCCGTTAGCAGAAACAAACCATTTCTTTTTTTTTTGCCTTATGTAATGTTACCCCATATATAAAAATATAACAAACGCAAATATTTAAATTTCTTTTATTACATCGCTTCAAAGTATTCACCGTGACATGAAATACACGTTTTAAGTCTCAATATCCACTTCCGGAAAGCGTCCATGTAGTCACTTTTGGGGATACCCAAAATACACTGGTAAACTGCAGAACCGCGTGCTTGTCGAGAAGCAAAACGTCTCCCAGAAATATTCTTTTTTAATCTAGGGAACAAGAAAAAGTCACAGGGTGCAAGGTCTGGTGAGTATAGAGGGTGTGGAAGCACCTTGGCCTTTTCCTGCTGCAGAAACTATGTAACGATGGAGTGTTTATGTGGAGGAGCATTATCATGGAGGAGGTGGAATCCACGTAGTCCACTCCTTGGTCGACGCTTAAGAAAGTATTCCTTGGCCTTTTTGAGAAAAGCTTTCTTGTAAAAAGAGCCATTAACAGTCCTACCACCTTTTACCGGAATTTGAGTTACGGGCCCTTGTGGCGTAAAAAATATGGCATACATAACCTGTTTAACTCTCTGCACTCTTTTGGCAACAGAAGGTCTACGTGCATTTTTGGTAGCCCATATTTTGTTATTTATCTTTCTCTGTGGCTCAAAATAATGAACCCATGTTTCGTCACTATGTTTGCAAAAAGTCTTGGATCATATCTTGGGTACATGTTCAGTAATTCACGGGCTGCATTAACACGTTGACGCTTTTGACCGTTTGTCAAAATGTGTGGGATCCACCGTGTAGTAATACGCCTAACTTTCAGTATCTTTTTCAGAATTTTAAATGCTGAACCCGTTGATATCCCGACTCTGCTGGCTATATATCCCACGGTATATCTGGCGTCTTCAGCAAGAAGGTCTTTGACCTTTTTAATGTGTTTTGGAGTAATCACTGACTTTCTCCGACCCGATTTTGCCTTATCTTCAACTGAAGTCTGCCCATGTTTAATTTGTTTAATCCACCTGCAAACTGTCATATATGACACTTGATTATCCCCATAAGCACTACATATTTCAGAATATATCGCGTTTGTCTATGGCGCGTTTGAAATGCACACTATTCTTACCATGATTTAGCCTAGTGTAAATTAATGTGTGTTTTTAAATTTAAATGATCATGTATAGACAACTCGCACGGAAATATACATGATATCAATTGAAATGGGAGGTATTGAAGCGTAAAACATTGTATAATGCACGAGATTCAGTTTATATTGAAAAAAATATATATTGGGGAACCTCACAAGTCATAATGAACGGCCCTCACATATACATGAGATATGAAATCAATTATAAGTAAACACACATACAATGAAAGATGTGACTGTGTATTATTGGTTTTCATAAACGAGTTGGATAAGAGGTTAGTATATGGTGCTCTGCCGAGTATCCTATCTGTTATCTAACGAGTACATACACAATCACGAATGTAAGATTATTTTATCACCATAAACCCCTACGATGCGAAACTTATGCCCCTGTCACACTATAGCGCGTTTCCACTGCGTTGGCACGGCGTTGTTTAATTTTCCAGAACGCCGTGAGATCGCAAGAAAAATCTGATATTTTTCGTGAAGATGGAGATGTCACGGCGTCCTCACAGCGACCAAGGCGTTGCTACGGAGCTCCCATGGCGTTCTATCGCGTTCTTACGGAGTTCTTGTTGGCGATTGTCTGCGCTCTCACGGCGCTTCCACTGCGTGCACTGCGCTTTCACGGCGCTCACACTGCGCTGACGGCGTGTTGAAGACGTTTGTTTGCACTACCTATAATTCATTTATACTATTTTGTTCGTTTTTGTCATGCAAACGCCGATGGATGCGGTAGAAGCGCCTTGGGAGCGCAATGATCGCCGTGACAGCTCCGTACAGTCGTTGTAAGAGCGCAGTAAAATAAATAACACTCCGTATAAGCGCCGTAGACGCGCCGTATTTAAGCGCGGTAGAGACGCAGTGACATCTCAGAGAACGCCGTACAATCTCCGTGCAAGCGCCACCGACAACCACAGCGTTCGCACTGCGACCTCTGTGCGCGCCCGCGGAGCTCCTGTGGCGTTGTAGGAGACCTTACTGCGCTGCTATGGCGACCTTACGGCGACCCCACTGCGCTCTTATCAGAACGCCGAGCGACGGCGTTTGTTTTGTGCATGCTCAAAGTGCGCGCCGTCGCTTGGCGTTCTATGCGATCCCAATGCGTCTACTGGCGATGCCACTGCGTTGCTGCGGCGATGCTTGCGATCGTACTGCGCGCACCTCGGCGTTCTGCATTTTCCTTGGACGCCGTGGGATCGCCGTGAGAACGCGGCCCTAGTGTGACAGGGGTTTTACATACGATGATATTGGATTAAAGAAACTAACCCACCAAATAATGGCAAAATTACACCGATTTAATAGCAAAATTGTATCCAGGTGTTCAGGTCATACAACCGTGTATATGTGCCGATTAAAATTATAGGTTTATTAACGGGTTCTTAAAATACACGTGGTTGAATATGTCATAAATGAATTATGAGTTGGTGAACTCTTAATTTGATAATGATGGATCGTTTTCGGTACATGGGACAGTCGCAGTGAATGTCAACTTCCGGCGGACGAAGAATATACTTTGACATTTGGGATCGTCGCAGATTAAGCCACCTTCCGCAGGACGTAGTATAGTCTTTGATACACGGGTCCGCCGCAGTTACCATCACCTTCCTACGTTACCAATAGACTACGTCGCCCACATGTATGCAGAGCACGTTACCAGTAAACTACTTCGCCATGCAGAGCACGTTACCAGTAGACTGCGTCGCCCACTAGGATGCCGAACAAGATAACAGTAGACTACGTCGCCCACTAGGATGCAGAGCAATTGTCGACAACGAGGATGCATAGCACGTTACCAGTAGACTGCCTCGACCACTAGGATGCATAGCACGTTACCAGTAGACTGCCTCGACCACTAGGATGCATAGCACGTTACCAGTAGACTGCCTCGACACAAAGATGCATAGCACGTTACCAGTAGACTGCCTCGACCACTAGGATGCATAGCACGTTACCAGAGTAGACTGCCTCGACCACTAGGATGCATAGCACGTTACAGTAGACTGCCTCGACCACAAAGATGCAGAGCACGTTACCAGTAGACTGCCTCGACCACTAGGATGCATAGCACGTTACCAGTAGACTACGTCGTCTCTAGGATGCCGAGCACGTTACCAGTAGACTATGTCGTCCACTAGGATGCACAGCTCGTTACCAGTAGACTGCCTCGACCACTAGGATGCAGAGCACGTTACCAGTACACTACGTCATCCACTAGGATGCAGAGGACGTTAGCTGAAGACTGCGTCGCCCATTAGGATGCAGAGCACGTTAACAGTAGACTACATCGCACACTAGGATGGAGATCACGTCACAAGTAGACTGCGACGTCCACTAGGATGCAGAGCATGTCACCAGTAGACAACGTCTCCACTAGGATGCCGAGCACGTCACCAGTAGACTGCTTCGCCCAACAGGGTGCATAGTACGTCACCAGTAGACTACGTCGTCCACCAGGATGCAGAGCATGTTACCAGTAGACTACGTCATCCACTAGGATGCAGATCACGTTACCATTAGACTGCATCACCATAAAGATGCCGAACAAAATACCAGTGCACTACGTCGTCACTAGGATGCAGAGCACATCAACCAGTATACTGCGTCATCACTAGGATGCACAGCACGCCCCAGCCAGACTACGTCGTTACCAATAGACTACATCGTCGACTAGGATGCAGAGAACGTCTCCAGTAGACTACGTCGTTAACTAGGATGCAGAGCACGTCACCAGTAGACTACGTTGTCCACTAAGATCGGAGCACTGTCACCAGTAGACGATGTCGCCCACGAGGATACAGCGCACGTTACCAGTAAACATCGGTCCACTAGAATTCAGAGCCAATTACCAATAGACTACATCGCCCACTAGTATGCAGAGCACGTTACCAGCATAGTGCGTCGCCCACTGGATGCCGAGCACGTTACAGTAGAATACGTCGTCCACTAGGATGCAGAGCACGTTATCAGTGGACTAGGTCGTCAACTAGGATGCACAGCACGGTTTCAGTAGCCTACGTCATCCACTTACGTCGTCCACTAGGACGCAGAGCATGTCACCAGTAGACTACATCGTCCACTAGATGGCGAGCACTTTACCTGTAGACTACGTCGTCCAATAGGGCGTAGAACACGTCACCTGTTGACTACGTCGTCCACTATGATGCAGAGCACGTTACCAGTAGACTAAACCGTCCACTAGGATACAGAGCACGTGCGCCCACTAGGATGGCGAGCACATTATCAGTAAATAGCGTCGCCCACTAGGATGCTGAGCACATCACCATTAGACTGCGTTGCGCACTAGGATGCAGAGCACGTTACCAATAGAGTGGGTCGCCCACTAGGAGCAGAGCACGTCACATTAGACTGCGTCGCCCACTATGATGCAGAGCACGCTACCAGTAGAGTGCGTCAGCCTACTAGGATGGCAGAGCAGAAGTCACCAGTAGGATGCAGAGCACGTCACCAGTAGAATACGTCGCCCACTAGATGCAATGCACGTTACACAGTAGTGTGCGTTGCCCGCTAGGATGCACAGCACGTCACCAGCTGCTGCGTCCCGCACTAGGATGTGATTGACTGTTGATTATGGTCAAGTTAAAGCCTGTCGTAAATGTATAGGGGCGAATGTGAGAAAATGAGATTATGGAGTATGCCGTTTAAAATAACATATTAGATAAAATTTGTATTTATTTAACTACATGTACATAACTTTTACTTATTTTTTTTTTTTTTTTTTTTTTTGTAATGCGTAGAAATTTGCATTTCCGCAATGTCATGAATGACGTTAAAATTAAATGAGTGAAATATATAGACGTACGTCAATTGTACAAGACAAAACGTATACAATTCCATAGATTCCGAGGGAGTTGAGCGGTGGCCGGTTACCACACTCGCCACCCCCCCCCCCCACCCCCCCCCCCCCCCCCCCCCCCACTTGATCCATATATTTGGATTATTATTAATTATCCTTACATAGGGAATCGTACTAATGGTTATGTTTTATTTAGTGTATTGCAAATGCTAGAAGAACATTCTTACCTGTTTGTAGCGCAATGGTGCTTTACATAGTCTAACTATAATTTATGTATCACTGTTAAAATAGTCAACAATATCTGGATGTAAACATATACAGACTTTGGACCATTAATGTTATCAGGCTGCTATCATAGGCTAACTTGTGTGTTAACGTATTAAATACGTAGACATATGTACATCTGATACGGGTAAGGTTACAAGTGAGGTGAAAAGGCTACCTAAGGGTCGACTATGGTTGTGTTAGGGTTATAGTAGTGTTAGGGTAACTCTATTAGTAGCAGCTAGGTGTGTGGGGGGGGGGGTGGGGGGGGGGGGATCGCGGGGCTTACCTAACAGTAATCAACGCCTACCGTTAACCTTACTCTTACCTAAATATAACCCTACTCTAACCATAAATGACGCTTAACTAACACCGGATGAGAGGGTAGTTAACAATTGAGGTGAGATATCCGAACCTATTCTAACACTTACTCTTGAAGAACAGGATAATCAGTTTAGATGTAAACATGGTTTACCATTAATGCAAATTCATTATGATGAAATTTTGGACTGTCTCATGGACTGTTTGAGTGGGTAAGCTTTTGGAACAATCTTTGACAGTATATAAACAGACTCTGGGACAGCTCAGCTGTTTATTTCAAAGATTAGATTCAGTAAAAAGTTAGTTTTGAATGGATGCTTTTAAATATATACAATATTTTTTGAGAGGATTTACTTATTATTCTGCTCATTCATAATAACAGTGAAATTGGATACTTGGACTACATCGGAAATATTGGAAATTAATTTTGGACTGAGATGGACATTAACATTTGGATTAAGATTCACTTACTGTTTTGGATTGAAGGGTCTTCTGTTTGGATTAAAGTGGAAACTTGCTAATTTTATTGGACTAATAAAAAATTGGATATTAATGAAAAACTGGATTGTGTTTCTGTAAATGATATTTTATGTAAATAAATGTGGTAATTATAGTTTGTGTGGTGGAATTTCTTCTTCTCGTTAGATTTTAAACTTGTAACACTATAACCTACTCTAACCATAACCAATGCCTAACTTACACCAGATGAGGGTAGTTAACAATTGAGGTGAGAGATACCCTAACCTAACCATAACCCTTACTCTAACCATAAGCACCGCCTACCATCACCAGATAAGGATAGTTAACCAACTGAGGTGTGGAGATACTCTAACCTCAATATAACGCTACTCTATGTAATCATACTCGACGCCTTATCTACACCGGATGAGGATAGTTAACATCTGAGATGAGATACCATAACTAACTACAACCTGACTATTACCATAATCAACGCTAAATAACCTCATCGCTGTAGGTTAATCGTGCCTCTTTAACTTAACAACAATACTAATAACAATCCAATTGCGGGAGGGTATTTATTAATACATCAATATTTCTTCGGTGGGTAAGTGGTCAACGATATAATAAGGGTATAGATTTCACACATTAAAGTCATTGGTAAGTAGTAGCAAACGTTATATGGCGTGTATAGATTCATACATCAATAGTTGCAGGTGGATAGTAGCAAACGTTATAAAGCTGGGTATAGATTCACACATCAATAGTTGCGGTGGATAGTAGGCAAACGTTAACTGCATTGTATATATTCATACATCAATAGTTGCCGGGTGGATAGTAGCAAATGTTATACTGCAGGTATAGGTTCATACATAAATAGTCGCTGGTAAGTAGTAGCAAACGGTATACAGGGTGTATAGATTAATACCATCAATAGTTGCAAGTGGAAGTAGCAAACGTTATCTGCTGGGGTATAGATTCATACACCCCATAGTTGCCAGTAGGTAGTAACAAACATTGCATTATCTGCAGGTATAGATTCATACATACAAGTCGCTGGTAAGTAGTAGCAAACGTTAACTGGAGTGTATAGATTAATACATCAATAGTAGCCAGCTGGATAGTAGCAAACGTTATTGTCCACAGATGACCTAGTGGTTGGGCTAACTTAGGAAAGAATCAATGACGGTGAATGCAGTACATATGTTAATGCACACTTTTAAATATGTTTAATATATATACAATATCTAAAAAAACAAGCGAATACACAAATGAACTATAAAAAGAATGTTCTCATGAACGTTTAAGACGTTCTTAGTATTGTTATAAGTGCTGAATGTATAAGACACTAAAGTGCTGTTAAAGCTATAACAATGTTGATCTATGATCTAGCGCGATAACTGTGATGCGCGAGAGCTCATGAAGATGTGATGCGCGAATTCCAATGGATGATTGTCATCAATGCCTTCTGTATGGGTTGATGACGCGATTAATGATGGTTAACCTCCACTGAGATTGTGAGTGATGTTCCTCCAGTGAGGACTGACGACGGGCCACCATGTGTCCGGGGTGTTGTCGTTAATAAAATCCTGGCCATGCTGCGCCAGGTACGGGGACCGTCTCCAACGCTCGTAAACGTTTACCGTGGAAGCATAGCTCCCCTCCGGAATATCCAAACCTGGATGGCTTACTCCAACCCTGGATGGCTTTATCCTGGATGGCTCTAGGCTGTAATTATACATACGTGTTAGATGTCGGTTGACAACATAACAATCTTGCATAATATCATTACCCAAACAAATCATTATTCAATCAATATATGTAAGCTGTATTAAATGATGAGTA
>JAWPHD010004131.1:0-196272 GCA_037043455.1 Cyrtodaria siliqua
CTACTACTACTACTACTACTACACTACTAGTCTAGAAAATGATATGATAACCTGTTTAAAATTACCTATTAATGTTTTAAGTTTACAATATGGAAACTTTTAAAGAAAGATAAAAATATCTGACAGGGAAAGCAGCATTCAAGGTTGACGACAGTCAACTTTTAAAGCCGAAATTAGGGCTTTGTTTCATACCCAAGCCAACCAGTGTCATATTCGTTAAGTTTACGAAATAAGTGGCTAAATGCGTCAGCTTACATCAAACTTGCATCGTACTGAACAGTTTGTCAATTGGTCCATAAAGATAAGTGGCTAAGCCGGGTTATCTTTCGGCAACGTTACATCCGCCTAATGTTACCCAATCTCGACCTTGTCACACTAAACTTTTAGTCTGGGTAAATCAATATATAGTTAATCTTCACCTTTGTATGAAATACAATGATCTGTTTAACGACACGTTTAAGGCACAAAAGCTGTTAATCATTCACATTTTTAAACATTATGAAAATATTATTTAATAAGACCATAACCGGAAATATCATGTTGCAAACTTTAGTGTAAACGCATATTTAATGTAATACTATTAGTTATATTTGGACTTGGATTAAGGTTCACACCCATACATATTTTCCAGATTTCATAATCAAAACTTGGAAGATCAATAACTGCATTAAGAGCATGTCGTATATAACAGTGTCGACTGTACAAAACTGTAATCTTAACAGACACATTAGTGTACACACTACGTGGTTCGAGTATTAACTCTCATACACCTTCCAACCACTTTTACAAGAAGACCGGGTTCGTTGGGGTATGAAATAAAACCCTTAGTTCAGCTTAAAAAGTTTGCATAGGTTAAAAAACATTTAATAGGTACTTTCAAATAGGTTATCGCATTTTTTCAGTAACAAATGTTTTTAAAAGTGTTTTACTGTCGACATGTCCGTTATAAATTCCTGCTAATATAAGCTTTTCCATCGCTTAATGGAATTAAGGCTGGCCAGGTAATGTTTGCGTATGTACTATTAAATGGCATGTCGAGCGATTGTAGTCTAAGTAGATATAACAATCGAACAGGAAATGTAGCATTCAAGAACGACAGTGCAGTCAACCAAAAACACATAAAGAAACAAAGAACAACTATACATAAAGATGAATACAAGGCAAGATAAGATATCACAAACACACAATGGTTGACAATGGGGCTACCGCCTTGGAACTAGAAGAATTTACAATAGTATCATCCCATCCTTGTATAAATGTATCCGTCAATAGGTGTTTAAAATTATTTACAAGACTATTAATATTTCCAACTCCCTGATAGAGCAATACATAATTAAAACCTAAATATTCTAAAAGGTTTTTAACCAGTGATGCCCAGGATACTTTATTTGGATGAGCATCTATATCAGTGAGCATCATGCTGTGTGATTTATTTTAATTTATCAGAACAGAACAGAACATAATTTTATTCAGATTTGTACATAGTACATCATCTAATACATATCTAAGTTTACAATACATCACGTGACAAGAGAGAGGATGAATACATTACTGGTTCACAATTAGAGAATATCTAATACTAAGAGATTCTCTAATATACAACGTGTTTACAAATTCAGTATCATCTCTCTTATCTCTCGTCAGCCCATGGACATTCCACGACATTATACGTATTTCACCCCCATCGTACCCCTAATCTCGCACCGGCTTGCCGTCCACATAGAGGGTGTCGTACGCGATCCACGCCTTCTTATTCTGCTGCCTCGCCTCCTTCAAGTTCGGATACAGCGTTTTCCTCTTCTCCACTACTTCTACCGGAAATTGCTCGTGCACCTGGAAATGAGTCCTATCAAGTGACTTCCACTGTTTGCGCACGAATTCACGTTCTATTTTGCCCTGAATCTCCCGTAGACATGTCATAATATCTGCATCTGAGGGTCCGCCCGGATGTAAACTGGAACCAGTTGCCATATTTGGTGATTCGCGTGTACATGAATGGGTGGGGCTACCAGTGAAAACACTATCAGTTACAGAGTCTGTGTTTGGATTCAGATCAGTATTTTCAGTATTGACAGCAAACAGACTACTTATATTTGCCACGCCTGCACCACTTTCCTCAGCAAAAAGGACTTGATTGGTCTGACTTAAAATTTCACTTACTGATGTCCCATCGAAGGCCCCATTTGGCGAATCAGCAAAGCGTCCCGCCTCAAAAATCGAGTCATTGTGATCCGACTCTTCCGAACTTTTCCTCCTCGTTTCCTTTCTTTTCCGGAACCCTTTACCCATAGATCACACTTAACACATAATCCAAACCTTTAACAACATCTTAGACCAGTTTCTAGAGATAGTTTCCTCCGAAAATAAGTACTAAAACACGATTTATCATCCGTCGATATAAAAACAACTCTCATTGATCACGTGACGTCACCCCGACTCCCATGTAGTTTATCACAATGTAATATTTTCAACCAAAAACGTATAATAGGCACTAATCCATGATATCCGATTGGCGTCCCTTCTGACTTACCATATATATAATTATTTTGAATTTTAGTTCTTACTCCTGAAATGTACTTACAAAACTAAATGAACAAGTTCTATTGTTATACTTGCGAACCCCCATACTTCTCCCCCATAACTTACTATTGGCAACATTATGAAGTTTATCAAACAAACCTAACACGTGGCATATAATATATCCATAAACTTGTAACAATATGTTTTTAATTTGATTATGACTTTAAGAGCTTGCCTACTAGTGCACCGTGTGTTTCAGAATAAGAATCTCCCGTTGTAAAAACAACATCTAAATACCTCAGTTTAGTAAACATATCTATATTTATTCCGGTATAATTAAAAAAATAGTCCACGGAGGTTTCTCCCTCCTTTCTTGAAAATCATTACTTTAGTTTTGTTTACATTAACGTTTAATTTCCATCTGAAACACTACCATTTCAAAATGTCTAATCCCTCTTGCAGCTCATTCTCTGTCTAGTATTGGCGAAAGACATTCACCATGACGAAGACCTAAGCAACATGTAAACGTTTATCTCAGTTGGTAGTCGTATTTAACCTTTGATTTCATAGTATTGTACATAGCCTTTGTGACATCTAACATTTTCCCACTAACTCCATATTTTACAAATTTAAACCATAAAATATCTCTAACATCAAAGTCAAACGCTTTGGTAAAATCTGTAATCTATTTAGCATATGTATTATTAAACCGTATAAAATAAATATATTATCAATTGTACCCATACCTACTTGAGCTTCAATGTAAACAAGATAGGTTTCTGCCCATGTTCCTAATCTATTGTTAAGGATGATAAGTTTCTGCCCATATTCCTAATCTATTGTTAAGGATTCTTGTGAAAAGTTTTCCGCACTTGCTCAATAAAGGTATTCCTTTATAATTCTCACTATAATTTTAATAAAATCGCTCGTTCTCTGAATGGTATGTTAATTTTTTTTTTTTTTTTTCTTTTTTTTTGTTTCGGTAAGATTGAAAATAATTACGAAGTAGAATATAGTCCATATGTGACTCTTTTTGGAAATGTAAAGACGTGAAAGAAAGCAACCCTTAATCTTAACCTTACTTTCTTTCGCTTTCTGTCAGTAAGGAGAAGACTGTCTCTGGGTTTTGCGATTGAACACTTTATAAATTGTAAAACGGTATAACGAGATACTTCAATCCAATCTTACCTTTTGTGTAAGATCGGAATGCATATACTGAAGTATAAGAACGGAATGCATATACTGAAGTAGGGATAGGCCCATTCTGTATTATTGTTGTTCACATTTATCTTCTATAACAATGAGTAAACGGAAAATTGTATGTTGCTTTGGAAAGTATTGAAAACTATAATAATAAATTGACATATATAATCAACGATGAGCAGGCTCAGCACACGTTACCCTACAGTACAGTGTACACGCTGTAGTACATTATTATAAAATTATATCTAAGTAATTGTAAATGAAAATATTTTATACATTTAAAAAATATATTTAAAATACATGCTTCTTATGTTCTCCATTTGGAAACATGTTGAAAATATATTTTAAGAAAAAGTAACGGTTATAGAGTCTTCAAACATATGTTCTTGAAAGGTCAAATATTGACCCAAAGTATTGACTCATCCAAAAACATTTTGCTTTTACGAATATAGTTAATCAGATAAATACACCCTGATACGAAGTCAATCCAGCGCAATACCTTGCTTTTTTCGAATGCATATTGTATATTTGAGGTTTATGAAGATCATTGATCATATTCTCAGGCTACTTAATAGATCACATACGATGACTTGATGTATATAAACTGAGTGTCACCATATATGCTGCAACTGTAGGTGTCATGTTGAAATAGTTTGATGCAGAGTTTATTTGATGAACAATGAATGTGACAACCTCATTGTGTTTTTATAGTTGTTGTATTTTTGTTATTTGTTTCTGAAACACTTTGGCGATTTTTTTGATTGATTTTTTTCTTTCTTTAAATGTGTTCTAAATTGTTTGTGTGTGGTGTGTTCTTTCTAAAAAAAATGTTTTGTTGTTTTCTTCAGGAAAAATATTATCACGGAATTTGTTTTGTTGATGTGTTTGTTCTATTCTTGGTACTTTAGTATATATATTATTTGTACTTGAGATTGAATCCGAAATTATTGTTCCAACGTGTGTTATGTATTGATATGCAAATATAATATAATATCCAATATTTTGATGGCGCCCAAATCGTACCCCAACACGAGAATACGGAAATGTACACTGTCACCCTTGGTCTCTCCTTCTTACATCTTACTCTGGCTTCTCTCTATATACTCTCATTTTGCGCGATAGACTATTTAGGCGTTAACCTTTTACTGTACTGTTCAATGGTAATACACTGTAATGATATTCATACAACCCATATATATCATAGTATAAATTTTATGATAATAATAAATGGCAGTTAAAATATGTACCTTTAATGTTAAGGGACTTGGCGATTATCGCAAGCGACGACAAATTTTTGAATGGTTAAAGCTAAATAATTACTCAATATGTTTTTTACAAGAAATCCATTGCGAAGAAAACACATTTAGAACATGGAAATCAGAATGGGGACACGAAGCATTTTTTAGTGGAAATAGTAGAAACAGTATGGGCGTGGGCATCCTTGTTAACTCAAATTTTTCATACAAAATATTGGAACATAAAAACATTATAGATGGAAGGATGCAATCACTAAAGATCAGCATCGATGAACACGAATTTTTAATGTTGAATGTGTATGGTCCGAATAACACATCTGATAATATGAAGTTTCTGTCAGGTATTGAAGAGTTTATAACTTTAAATGATAGTGATACTTTAATTGTTGGTGGGGATTTTAATACTGTGATTGATGTAAATTTAGACAAGAAAAATGGTAATGTTAACAACAACAAACAATGTCGAGAAAAGATTAATACTATAATAGGAAACAACGATATAAACTATATTTGGAGAATTTTTAACCCCACTACTAGACATTATACGTGGCACTCAAACCATAAACCCCCAATATTTTGCAGACTATATTATTTTTTAGTGTCTTCAAATATTGTAAATTCTATCTCGGCTTGTAAAATATCTACAGGGCTACGTTCAGATCATTCTCTTGTATATTTTAATTTAATTACGGACAAAACACCGCGCGGACCTGGATATTTTAAATTGAACAATAGTGTAATTTTAGAAAAAGAATATCAAATTAAAATTAAACAAACTATACAAGAAATAGCCGATATAAATAAAGATTCAAACCCCAATACTCTTTGGGAAATAGTTAAAGGCGCAATTCGCAATGAGACAATTTTATATACATCGCTCAAGAAAAAGAAAGTATTGAAAGAAGAAGTTAAACTAAAAGATGAAATTGACAAACTAGAATTAGATTTATCATCAAACCCTCATAACGAAATTGCGATTAACACTATTTTAGAAAAGAAAACTCTTTTAGCGAATATTATAGAAAAAAAGACCAATGGTATCATTATTAGAGCAAATGCAGAATGAATCGAAGGAGCAGAAAAAAACACAAAATATTTCGCAAATCTAGAAAGAAAAAGATCAGAACGAAAAACAATAAACAATATAGAAATTACGGACTCTAATAGTATCATGACAGAAACAAAACGATATTATGAACACTTATATAGTAAAGTTAATACGAAAATAACAAATACTGATTTTTTTCCCATCGATAATGAATCTTCATTAAATCAAGAACAACGCGAACTGTGTGAAGGAAATTTAAGAGTACTAGAATGTTATAATGCTTTAAAAGAAATGAAAAACAACAAAAGTCCGGGATCGGATGGAATAACAACAGAGTTTTATAAAATATTTTGGAATGACATTAAACACTATTATATTAATTCAATTAATTATTCATATGAAAATGGAAATTTAACAGTTCTGCAAAAGCAAGGCGTTATCACGTTATTACCTAAAAAAGACAACAATTTAACTTCATTGACAAACTGGAGACCTATAAGTTTATTAAACGTGGACTATAACATTGCTACTAAATGCATTGCAAACCGCATGAAAAAGGTTTTATTTACACTCATAGACAATAGCCAAACAGGATTTTTGAAAGGTAGATACATTGGAGAAAACATAAGAACTATATTTGAGGTAATTGGTTATTTGAATGACGAAGACTCTCCAGGATTAATATTTTTTGCGGACTTTGAGAAAGCCTTTGATAGCGTCGACCATGAATTTATTATAAAATGTTTAAGCTATTTTAACTTTGGACCTTCTTTCATCAATTGGATAAAACTGTTTTATAATGATGCCAAAAGTTGTGTTGTAAATAGTGGATACATGTCAGACTTTTTTAAAATAGATAGAAGAGTTAGGCAGGGATGCCCACTGTCGCCATATCTTTTTATAATAGCAATTGAACTACTATACAATGCCACACGGAAACATAAGGATATTATAGGAATCAAAATTAATAATAATGAAATAAAAAACACAGCATTCGCAGACGATGCTACGTTTATTCTAGATGGTTCAAAAAAAACTTTTGAAACATTAGTCAACCTAATCGATAATTTTAGCGAAGAATCTGGATTAAAATTAAACATAAAAAAATCAATAATACTACGTGTCGGTTCATTAAAAGATTCAAATGAAAAATACTGTGAAGAAAAACAATTTGTATGGACTAAAAACAAAGCAACAACACTGGGAATCGTTTTTGCAAATGAAAAGGGAAAATGTGAAGAATATAACATTTATCCAAAAATAGATCAATTTATAACATGCTTAGATCAATGGAAAAAACACAATTTATCTATTCTAGGAAAAATAACGGTAATAAAAACTTTTGCTCTACCAAAACTGATATACCCTCTAACCGTTTTGGAGACTCCATCAACAGAATCCTTGAATCGAATAAAAAATAAAATGTATGAATATTTGTGGGAGGGTAAACCAGACAAAATCAATAGGAAAACAATTATACAAGACTATAAAAATGGTGGTCTAAAAATGATAGATTTGGAATCATCTATTAATTCCACTAAAGCAGGATGGGTCAAAAGACTTACTAATCCGGATAATCACGGTGATTGGAAGGATATTTACATGAAAGAACTTAATCAGTATGGTGGGGGTATTCTATTTGAAAGCAATGTGGACATTAAAGATGCAAACAAAATAATCACACGATCCGCTTTTCTGTCAGAAATAATAAAATCCTGGTCTTTAGTAAACTTCAAGAAGAAAGCTAACAACATTTCATAACAGATAATATGGAATAACTCGGACATAAAACATCAAGGACATACTATATACTTCAAAACGTGGGATAATTTTGGTATTAAATATATTGAACAACTGTATAACCATAGAATTAGAGAATTTTACACATTTGCACATTTAAAAACAATATATAACATACATAATCTGAATTCTTGAACTACTATACAATTGTTCAAAGCATACCAAACAAATGGAAACATGAACAGAAGATAGAACGACACACTATAGCGAAAAAGCTTACTGAAACAAATAGGAAAACAAAACAGTGCCAACAAATTATTATATAACATTCAAGTGGAACGCATGCAAACAGAATTACAAATTAAACCTCACCAAAAATGGGAAGAAACTATAACAAACATAAACTGGAAACTCATTCATACCACACCTTTCAAAAGCACAATAGATACAAAACTTAGATCTTTTCAATATAAATATATGAGAATTATACCCACAAATAAATTTCTATATAAATGCAAAATTAGTAACACAAGTCTCTGTGATTTTTGCAATATGCACGTTGAAACAATTGAACATTTTTTTTGGGAATGTCCATTTAGTAGAGCTTTTTGGACAGAAATACACAACTTTTTAAACAGCAAAAATATTCCTTTTGCATTGACTTTCCAAATGATTTCATTTGGTTTTATTCAAGATAAATCGTATTCAGATATTTTAAACTGCGTTTTAATAATTGCAAAGTATTTTATTTTCAAGAATAAGTATGCGAAAACGATTCCTAGTTTTTGTCACAAAATGTCACGGGTAGAGCGTACTGGTCGTATATAGCTCTTGTAAGTTATCGGTTACACCCAAAATCTATTGTTCGAGTTGAAACAATTTCACAATATTCATGATCTATTCATGTAACACGTAAAAGCGTGCACATTTTAAGTGGCCACCAGAGAGGCCATGTCATAAGTTTAGTTTTGTGCTAATGCATGTAAACGTATAGGTATATTTTCCTTAAACGGCAAAATTGTATAAGGGGCCTCTCGTGTAGATTCAATACTGTAGATTTAGCCACGTTTGTCACGGACTGAACGGGGGAAATAATGATTTGGGCGTAATGTTTGCTATAAAACCCATTGTCTTCTAGCTCTCGCCGGGATCATCGATAGTACTTTGTTGGAACAGAGATTGGACGGCAAAATTCATAGGCAACATGTGGTTAGTAATTTTATTAAACTTTTATCGTACATTTGTATTCAGTGGGCGGCGCCATCTTGTTTGGCGGTTACGGCATCCGGTTAGCATTGATGTTTCTCAAACATAACTTTAGACTAGCATATGATTTTGAAGTTACTTTATTAGATGTAATTATTGTAATTGATCATTAATTGTAAAACAATATTAATTTGATAACAGTGGATAATAGGTGCATTAGTTAACGTTGGCGTATAACTCAGTGATTGTAATACACGATTGTTAACATTGCGTGCATACATCACTCAGTGAGTGTAATATATGAGTTATTTGATCATGTTTATATTACATGTATTAGGGGCATTGATTAACAGCGAAGTACATAGCGTATACATGGCGTTGTAGAATATGTATACATTGCTTCTCATCATTAGTACAGCTTACATATATTTATTGAATAATGATTTGTTTGGGTAATGATAATTATGCAAGATTGTTATGTTTGTCAACCGACATCTAAAACGTATGTATAATTACAGCCTAAGCCATCCAGGATATTAGCCATCCAGGGTTGGAGTAAGCCATCTAGGTTTGGATATCCAGGAGTGGAGCTAAGCTTCCACGAATAACGTTTACAAGCGGTGGAGACGGTCCCCGTACCTGCGCAGCCAGGTTTTACTAACGACAACCCCCGGGACACAAGGTGGGCCCGTTACCAGTCCTCACTGGAGGAATATCATTCACAATCTCAGTGGAGATTAACTATCATTGCATCGCGTCATCAACCCTTACAGAAGGCATTTGATGACAATCATCCATTGAATTCGCGCATCATCATCTTCATGAGCTCTCGCGCATCACAGTTATCGCGCTAGATCAACATTGTTATAGCTTTAACAACACTTTAGTGTCTTAGACATTCAGTATTTATAAAAATACTAAGAACGTCTTAAACGTTCAGGAGAACACTCTTTTCATGGTTCATTTGTGTATTCGCTTGTTTTTTTTAGATAATTGTATATATATTAAACGTATTTTAAAAGTTGCATTAAACTTATGTAAATGCATTCACCGTCATTGATTCGTTCCTGAGTTAGCCCAACCACTAGGGTCATCCTTTGACAGTTTTACATCTTTCATCTCATACATACAAAAAATTGAACATATAGAGCGTATTATAGCCAGTTCGAAAGACAAATTGGAATATCGTTCAAAAAAGTGGGAAGTTTAACGTTTAAATTGAACAGTATTCGGTAACAAATTTTCTCGCTCTCTCTCGCTCTCTCTCTCTCTCTCTCTCAGTCTCGCTTTTTTCTTTTTTCTTTTTCTTTTCTCAATTTCTACTACCTCTAGTCTCTGCCGCTGAATGTAACTTATTTCTTGGAATACATACATGTAAAACGACACTTTAATATAATTGTTCTGTGCTATTGAATAAATACATTCATGTATCTGTAACTTTTGTACTGCCATACACCTTATATTGTTTCTGCATATATGTATTAAAAGAAATAAAATATTGAAAAAAAAAATAAAAATGTTAAACGTTAACAATCAGTTTTGCAACTATTGTTACTAATTTAAACCCTTAATAAATTAAGCTTAACCAAGCTAATATTTCGTATACTGTCATTTATTTTCTTCATTTACATCTCCCAATTGAAAACGGAGAAATAATAAGGAAAATGTATGGCAAGAGAGATGATTTTAATTTCGTTAGTTGTCCTTACTTCACTCAGACAAAGACGGTCCTAGAGGAATTTTTATGGCGTATATGTTTCTCAACGTTTCATCTCGAGCTTGATGTCGAGATGTCGACTATTAATAGTCGTAACATCTGTAAAACTGAAATGCGACAACACCAAGACAACCGTTACCGCAAATTTAGAACAAAATAATTTCAAAATGTTATTATCGCAAACCCGATCTTCTTTTAAAATATAGACGTAATTCAAGAACTCTTCTGCGACAAGAAATGTCAAAACCTGACTTCTATGGTGAGTGATTTCAAACTTCGTAAGATCCTTGATCGTAATCATTGTGTTACCTATGAATGTTTATAATGAGGATATTGATATGTTATTGTACCATCCAATGCCGTTCATTTAAAATTAGGAACATGTAGAAGTTTCTGGATGAAGTAAATAAGTTGTCTATATTTACGATGTAACTTCATGAAGACCATATGCTGTTTATTTTTTGGTTCTGTTATTCAAGATTATTTAAATCAATATCGTGTTTATCTTATCGAAGCTCAGTTATATAGGGTTCTATGGCGTTCTATCACACTATATATACGACCTTTTAAAATTGATGCTGTTCAGTATTTGCTTCAGTAGTTCAGTATTTGGTTCAGTATAAAGTTAAAGAAACTAACCCGTCACATAACGGCGAAATTGCACTATAAAACTGTTAATCAAAACTCTATCCAGATGTTCAGGTCATATAATATAAATGGATTTAAAATATAGGTTTATATACAGGTTATTTAGATACTCGCGATTGAATATGTGTAAACTGACTTATGAGTTGGTAACTTAATTCGACGCTCCAATTTGAGGTTTAGACTGGCTGCTTAAAACCGTTTATATTGCGTCTATAGAGTTTGGATTCTGAAACTATATAAGTTATGTATATACATCGTTGTCAGTAGATTTGGAAACGGTGTACATATTTTGTAAAACGTAGCTTTTATAGGCGGTATAGATACTATAAAAGAAACATTGTGAATTTATTGGATGCTTTTGACTATATATTTATTGTGATAGGACTTAAATTATTGTGATCATCTATTTTAAAAACGATATTTGATTAATTGGAATATCGTGAATAACTTTTGATTAGAGGGATACTTGACAATTTGGATTAAAGGAGCACTTGACAATAGTGTTTGGGCTTTATTCTAAAATCGCAGTTTAAAGAAATACCGGCTCTAATTGATGTGTATTCTGTTATTGAATATTTGTCATTGTGCTGTTTCAATTAGTGTTGATTATATTTTAAAAACGGGTTGTTGCTGTTTCCTTTCTCATTATACTTTACCCGTAACAACGCCACTATTTTAACCCTGTCTTTACCACCCTTTCTGTTGTATTTTGCTTTTATCATTGTATAATTAATTACATATTGCTCCTTGTGTATGGTACAGTGCGGACCAACGATTGCTATGGTTTCTATAGGACCCTATATCTCAGTTTCCTCTTTAATTGTGCGATGACCGGACAGACTGTGGACCTTATGATGACGTCTACCCAAATCATTTAAAGGATGGAAGCTTTTGATATTCGTCTTACATGTTGTCTTGTCATTCCCTTAATGGTTTGTGGTCGTGTTGCTCTGGCTTCTGTCCAATAAATGAGTTCTTGCATTGTGTGATTCTTTTTTTTTATTTTGATATTCCTTTATATGATCTATTTGTTATAATTATATTGCCTATTAACATGTGATTAATATTGCCTTGTTTGTTAGTTAAATAATCTCGCGGTGATTTCTTTATTTACGCTGTCTCGTATTATAGAGATGACAATCGGATAAGATTGAGAGGTTGTGCACCCTTGAATCTGGTTTAAACTCCTAACGGAAATTTGCCACAGACCGTTCCAAGGCGGTAGTCCTAATGTCAACCGTTTATGTTTGTGATCGTTAACACTGTCTTCTCCATTCTTTGTGTTGTTCTTTTCATTGTGTATTTAATTTGCTCTTTATGAAAAAATGCAGACCTACGGTGCAATTGCGTTTGATTGCTGTGGCTTCTATAGAACATTTTTTTCTTATTTTTGTTGTACACGTATATGGCCTATGCATGCTTCCTAGTTTGCTTGTTAATAAAGCCTATTTGTGATTAACCTATTTACACTATCCCGATTAATTGGGATGGCACACGAGTAAGAGTGAGCTTTGGTGCACATTAAAACCTGCTTTTTGATGTGGTGTACATTTTTATTTATACCTTCTTGTCAATTTGAGCGCTGAAGGCAGGATAATAGCGAGGTTGTGTATACTTAAAATCGATTTAAGCTAACCAGTGGACCATATTGTATACTGACCGTTCCAAGGCGGTAACCCTGTTTTCACCACTGTTTGGGTTGTGTAGTTTTTTCTTTGTATAGTTTAATGTGCTCTTTGTTTGTGGAGCTACGGTGCAATTGCGTTCAGGTGCTATGAGTTCTATAGGACCATTGTTCTCATGTTTACATCCCAGCAGACGTGTTGCCACTGATCGTTGAAAGGCGTTATCCCTTGTGTTAACCTTTGTTTTGTTTGTAGTGCCACAAACCTTGCCTATATTATCGCAGTAATTGTTGTTTGTTTCGATGCTCGTTTTTGTTTTAAATCTGTTATAACTCCTATATACTGATGACATAGACATATTTGGCCATCGGCCTACTTTTATTTCTAGCCGGTGAGATTTTGAAAGCACATTTCTAATATGTTTCATAACACGGTTAATAATATCCACGAATGTTTGAAATTCAAATGATGAACACATTTTACAAAATGTAGCTATACTGGACTGGTATAGTCTATTATTCCAATTTGATCACACTTATCTGATAACCATTGCTTTAAAACGTTTAGGAACAGTTCTTTTTTTCTACACCTTGTAGTAACCACACATAAAACTCCATTAATATGAACAGCCTTGAAATAATAAACGGTATTGTCCTTTTCTGATGAATTTCGTAAAGTTTGTAAAGTGGTCAGTAAATATGTCAACTCCCTTTCACTACCGATGTTTATAAGTCACATATCCGTATGTCACACTTCTGGAATATACAAATCTGACCAAGTAAATAATCATTTTCTTATATTCGGTGTAAATGTACACCTACTGAGGCGTTATTCCACCACAAAATGTCATTACTTCCACCACATCAACGGGTAATGTATGGACATGTTTGAATTCAGGCATATCGTGTACCAGCCTTGCAGGAGGTACACCAGGCTTAGGGGATTAAATTTATTTTAAAAATATAAAAATTGTCAAAAAAATTTGTTTATAGTAAGAAAGATAAAAATATCGGGCAGGGAAAGCAGCATTCAAGGACGACAGTCAGCCACAAAACACAAAAACAAACACGCAAACAGACAAACGAGAAGGCAAAAGTAATAAAAAAATGCAAACGACATCACAAAAACAAAAGGGTTGACAATAGGGATACCGCCTTGGAACGGTCAGTGGCAACAAAGGCCACTGGGAGTTTTAACCGGTTATATGGTGCACCATACCTCACACTTACCCTACTTCATCCCATTAAAACAAGAAGGCAGCATCAATAGGCAATATAAGTAAAACACAAATATCTCGTGTAAATATAATACAAAAAACAATAGGCTAGAAAGCCACAAGGAAGGTACTCAATGACTTGGCAGAAGCCAGAGCAACAAGATAATAAACCATTATGGGCACGACAAGAAAGATCATAGACAAACATCAAACGCCACCGTCCCAATGGGCTTTAGGTAAGCATCATCATAGAGTCCACAGCCTGTCCGGCCATCGTACAATTAAAGAGGAAAGCATAGTGGGGAACTGCGAAAGGGCCCACCAACAAGCATGCAGTACGTTGCAAAATGATAGGGTCATAACCTCTTTTGATAATTGTTTTAACAAGTTTAACAAAGTTGTATGAAAGTGATCATGACCAAGTAAGCCTTATAAAGTAAGTAGCTGTATTAGATAAATATTATATGATAAATGCTTACATATGGTTTACTTAGTTTTACTGTCAAATGGAAGGTGTTAAGTGCATGACAAATGGTTTATTGTGTTAACATGTATATATAAAACATTATTTCGAAATATGTTGACTGATTACCGTTGTCAGTGTTTTATTAATTGTGATATGTCGAAATAAAGCAATTCCTTAGACACCACTAGATTAATATTAACGTGGAGAATACAAGCTACAATTTTAGCAAAGTTAAACAATCCTTTCCAGACTCTATTGTACCCATCCCTTTAACACGTCTCATCGGGTCGAGGGACGTTAAACCTTAGAAATTAACAACAACAACAACAACAACGTTAAGCAATCAATAGCAAAGTAATCTTAGATACGCAAGTTGGAGAACAACTCTGCTTCTATACGCAGCTTATCTGTTGTTCTAGATACCTATTGTCTTTCGAAGAATTGCGTTTCACTTGCAAGTCTCACTGACTTATCTCTCGCGTTGTCTTTCAAAGCATTGCGTTTTACTGACAGGGTGTGAGTGTGCTGGGACACTAGTATACATGAACTGATGAGATCGATGTAGAAGTTAGAAGGTCTACATAGGTTCGATCGAATTTGCCGTGTGGTCTCCGAAGCATTGAGTTTTCCAGACAATGCGAAAGATGGGACATTGGTGTGTAGAGCGGTCAGAGGCAGTACGAGAGAATTAATACTAAAACTAGCGTAGGCTGCAGCTTCTTGTATGAGACAACATCTTCAAAACTCCAGCGAAATGACGTTATCACCTTACTATCGACCCGTAAACACAGTTCAAAGGCAATAGGGTTCAACAGTCAACCAAGCTCTTGACAAAAAGCTATGAAATGACCAATTTAAACGTGTAATGGTTCAAAGCTAAGGATGGAACATTAAACGTTTACTGTTATAAAGCGCAATAATAAGTAATTATAAACACGGTGTGTAATCGTACACCGGATATCGGTACCCCTGAGTCTGTGAAAATAATAAAATATACAATATCAAGAAGATTAACGTCAACAAACAGCAGAAAATCGATTTTTTAACGAATACACGTCATTGTTACATCTAAAAAGGTATAGTAAGACGCGTTCAAGTATTTTATCTGTTCATAAACCTGCCAATTACTAGAAAATACAGTCTTGGTTAATTTCCAGAGTGAACCAAACATGAACAGCACGTCTTACATGTAGCATAGATAGAGGAATCCCAAATTATAAAAAGCTGTCACGCGGTTGAACCTCGGCGATGTCTATATGTATCACAAATGCTCACGTTGCACTGCAATTGCGGGATTTTCTTTACCGCCAAGCTTAACATAGCTAACCATGGCGCGTAACCATAATTAGGAAATACCTCCTTCGGGGCTTTTATTTATATGTTCAGTGTAATTTCTGTTGGTGGTTTATGGCTCATTTAGGTTAATTTTTATTAATTTAATATGGAAATAATGCATTTGGACAATTCTAAAAAAACAACATAAGAATCCTATTGTACTCCCTTTAAATAAAATAGACAATCATTTAGTAATTTATGAGGAATTATCAAACAAAAGGTGTTACCGAGAAGATAAAATTAATTAATCAAAATACGATGAATAATTATAAATATCGGCCTCATCTTCCGCATGATACAACTGAACGCTTTAGTGGATATATCCGTCAGGAAATGACAATCCTTGCGGGTAAAGTGTTGTACATCCACATGTAATTCATGTGTCATAGCAGATGAGATATATATATAGATTCTTTATTTCCTCCAAGGTACAGGAGAGCATATACATATAATTAAAGCATATATCACAATTGCACAATTTAACATAAACAAAAGACACATATATAGGACAAAATAATATACATCAAGCAATACATGGTGCATTACCAAATAGTTTACAATCGGACTTCATTAGTTATGAGTACAGAGGTGGACATTAGGATGACGCCTACCTAAAGCCCATTGGGACGGTGTTTGTCTATGATCTTTCGTGTCGTGCCCTTAATTGTTTATTCTCTTGTTGCTCTGTCTTCTGCCAAGTCATTGAATACCTTCATTGTGGCTTTCTAGGCTATTCTTTTTTTTTGTATTATATTTACACGAGCATATTTGTGTTTTACTTATATTGCCTATTGATGCTGCCTTGTTGGTTAGAGATTAGATCATGGCGGGGATTTCTTTATTTACACTGTCCTGTTTTAATGGGATGACAGTAGGGTAAGTGTGAGGTTTGGTGCACCCTAGAACCGGTTTAAACCCCCCAGTGGCCTACTTTGCCACTGACCGTTCCAAGGCGGTAGCCCTTTTGTCAAACCTTTTGTGTTTGTGGTGTCGTTTGCATTTATTATTACTTTTGCCTTCTTGTTTGTCTGTTTGCGTGTTTGTTTCTGTGTTTTGTGGTTTAGTGTCCTCCTTGAATGCTACTGTCCCTGCCCGATCTTTTTATATTTCTTAATAATAGTCTTTAAACAAACCATATGGTGACATGTATTACCATATGCATGACTCTTGCCGAAACAAAACACAAGATGACACAATGGCACAATATACTCAGTTTAAATTAGTATAACATACATAAATGATTGCACATCTATCCTATAAACAATAATATAGAGTTCTAAAAAATAGTGTGACCACTATTGAAATGTATGTTTCATTTTCTATTGTATTCTACTTAAAATCTCAAATATGTATACAGATATGTATCTATATGTATCTATAGAAAGGAGATAATCAGCATTCCCAACAGCCAATCCGACATCCTAACAACGACAGCTGCCTGCTGGCTTTAACAAAACGCTTAAGCAAAATAGCCCTTGTTGAAACGAAACACAATCATACAGTATAACCGATACCATTATACCTTAACTAATAATCAGTGTAAAGACGATACTGAGAACATTTTGTGAATAAGCTGAATCACTTTTAAAAGTAAATGTTCATTGTCTTCAGTATAGTAGGGCAGCGAGCATGTCACAGATTTGATCGATGCTGCCTTTTGAAATAAATTTCGAACATACATCAATTCCTGCATTTTCTAAAAGGGTTGACCAAAACATATTTCTGTAATAGTTATTTTTTGGACAGAAATTTATGATGCGTGCTACTTTATTGTCTACCACACATGTGCATTTGGGACAGTGTTCAGGTCGACTGAAAGAAAACAGTACACACAACGCAGTTATCACTGTATGAAACTGTTGCCTTATTTCAGGCTTTTCTTGACACAATTGCCATATGCGGCAAGACTCATATTTATTAAAGATATTAACAGAATGTTCTTCTTTCATAACTAAAGTAAGTATTTATCACAAATACTACTACTACCAAGATGGGTGTATTGTTCAACTTCGGATATGCAATTATCGCCTAACATCTGGCGCCGGTTGGTTCTCTTAAACTCAACACTACTATAACGGCGCATTTGGATGGATTATATTCGAATCGTCACTTCAATGCATAACTGTTACATATACGTAACATGTTCTAGAAAATGAGACCAGTACCATGTCATCTGCTACTGTAGGAGAACCAGCCGTTAAATTGACGATGCACACACCGTAACCGCTTTGTTCTAACTCTCTTATGAATAATAGATACAATAAAGCTGAGCTTTGACACCTTGCCTGGTACCCTGTAAAACACTAAACCACTCAGAACTGCATCGTTGATTCCATACACAACTCTTCATATTGCGGTAAATATCAACAAAAGCAAGGAGTGAATGGGCTTTTATATTTGTTTCGTAAAGCTTAACAAAAAGACATTAAGCTGTATAACAACACCGTCAGAAACGCGACGCGAAGGAAATATATTTACTTTTGTTAATTTTGGGCCTCGACGACCAGCACATACACACTGAAATCTTCTTCATAATCAATACTCTTCATAATCATCAATGACTTCGTCACGATGTGTAATTCTCATGGGAATACCATTGTTACGCGGGTAACTTGGGGTACCGATTTCGCTTATAATATCCGAAAAGGTCACCGCACTCTTTTGGGAATAGCGCGTCATATTATTTTTTATTTTGTTACCTTTTTTACGCTTGTTAACATTTTTGGCAGAACCATGTTTTTATCTTGGTTCTGGGACAATACAGAAGTAACAAACATCGCGTTCGAATCTTCCCATTCATCAGGAACCACGCATTTGCCTTGAGATTGATTACTGACAGATACACGTGTAGAATCTGACCCATCGGGAGAAACAATATTAGATAAAACATTGTGCATTCTAACGGGACTGGATTCCAGAACCTCAACACATACGTTTCCTGACAAAACATCAGCAATTTCGTCTGGACTTGTTTCATGCGGAGAGCTGTTGTTAACTATGGGCATTACAACGTTACCAAATGTATCATCAGATTCCAATACCGGGTCTAACTCGCGTATTCCGACAGTGTATGAATCTGATACATCTGTAGATATACGAAAATTATCAACGTATACTGGATACTGTGCACTCTCAACAATCTCTTTACAACTGGCATGAATAATCTCCAACGATTTTCTCAGTTTGATTAGTTCAATTTTATCTGCGTCAAGCTCAGTGTTTTTTAGGTCACTGATATAAATGTTTATATGTTTCGCACTATCACTGGCAGTTTCAGAACATGCCTGTATATCAGCTTTAATACTAAAGAAATATAAAAAGATCGGACAGGGAAAGTAGCATTCAAGGAGGACAGTCAACCACAAAACACAGAAACAAACATGCAAACAGACAAACAAGAAGGCAAAAGTAATATTAAATACAAACGCCATCACAAACACAAAAGGGTTGAAAATAGGGCTACCTCCTTGGAACGGTCAGTGGCAAAGTAGGCCACTGGGGGTTTAAACCGGTTCTAGGGTGCACCAAACCTCACACTTACTCTACTGTCATCCCATTAAAACAGGTTTGTAAATAAAGAAATCCCCGCCATTGTCTTTGTAATAGCTTTTATTTGTTGAAATCGTAAGCTTTCATTTGCTACAATGCACTGTTTAAGCATGAGCATTTCAGCCTGCAACGACGTTACCGTATCCTTTAGTATAGTGACGTCATGGCTGCACATATACATTGTTGTTGTTGTCAACACATGCAATTCCTGGGCAGGTGCACTCCGGGATTGTGACATCTATTTTCATCAAAACGTGCTTATTTATTCTTTAAGAAAAGAATAGTCGTCCAATTCGCTTACCGCCAGCAGCGGACGTATGTCATTGGCCAGTTTACCTGCTAATGTTTCATCTTTTCGGGTATACACACGCCTTTTCATCTCAGCCTGTAACCCGTACGGGAAGTCTTCAGATTGCTTCAAAATATCGTGTAGCAACAAACGCGTGTCTTCGAATTTTATCTCGCACGAGCCATAGTCCCATAATAAACGTTTAATGAATAACTCAACCGGTAGCTCGCGGAATAAGTTAATCAGGTGGTTACATTCATTCAGTTAATTATGTTCCATGTGTATGACCTCACCCGGGTCACGTGATGTGGGACCCGGGGAAACAGGAACTTTAACTTCAGTATTATCGGTTAATGATACTGGTGTCAGTTCAAACATCTGATCATCTAAACATTCGGAGTCCATTTTGTCTACAATTTGTCAACACACAACTTATTATGTACATATGTTATCAGAGTGCGTCAAATATAACTGGTACTGTTATAACTGGTACTGTTATCAACGGTATATCATCTATCACTAACCACTACTTTACCGATCGTGTTTCTCGCAGGCACGGCACGGTGGGATTAGTAAAACATTAGTTCACATAATGCACTCTAGACTGTACCTGGCCTAGGGCAAACTAAAGGAAGGAAATAATCCAGGCCATCGTCCATTTTCCTTTTTAAATAAACAAAGGAAAAACACATATCTCACGACAAACGTTTTGGTATCACATTGATGTTTTTGGAATTGCCACAGCTCTGTAGAGTACTTAACTTCCTTTAGATGTCCTTGCAATCTCCTAAAGAATCCAGGATCATGCATTAAATCCAATAAATATACATATTTTCCACAAGGAAACGTTTTACACATTTAATCGTATTTGGATAGACACCTATATTTCCTCCTGATCGCCTCCAGTCCCGTTAATAAATCCAAACCTATACATAATCCGCCTGCAGTCCCGTTAATCAATCCAAACCTATACATAATCCGCCTGCAAACCCGTTAATACAACCAACCCTATATATAATCCGCCTCCAGTCCCGTTAATAAATCCAAACCTACACATATCTGCCTCCAGTCCGTTAATAAATCCAAACCTATACATAATCCGCCTCCAGTCCCGTTAAGAAATCCAAACCTAGACATAATCCGCCTCCAGTCCCGTTAATAAATATAAACCTATACATAATCCGCCTCCAGTCCCGTTAATAAATCCAAACCTACACATATCTGCATTTATTGCAGACGCATTTACAAGTTCCGTTTACTTTCAGTGTCAGAGGATGGATTAAAACATGAAACCTTGACTAGCCATGGGCCGTATTGTATACAGTTGGTGTGTGTATGCTGTCCTATTTTCAGGTATTATTCACTTTATAATGTATGTGTTAATCTCTCTCTCTCTCCCCTCTCTCTCTCTCTCTCTCTCTCTCTCTCTCTCTCTCTCTCTCTCTGTAGACTGTACACATATATAAGTACTATACACGCAGGCATACTAAAGTCACCGTGGACGACCCTAATGATATTAGCTCTATATAAGTACTATACACGCAGGCATACCAAAGTCACCATGGACGACCCTAATGATATTAGCTCTATATAAGTACTATACACGCAGGCATACCAAAGTCACCATGGACAACCCTAATGATATTAGCTCTATATAAGTACTATACACGCAGGCATACCAAAGTACCCATGGACAAACCTAATGATATTAGCTCTATATAAGTACTATACACGCAGGCATACCAAAGTCACCGACTAGTTAAATTAACCAGTATCATAACAAAAATAGATCGTCATGACCGACATTGGCCTACAATTTTAAGTTTTCTTGTTTCGGGTTTTACACACGCGCATTCAAAAAGGCCAGACTCAAGTGTGCCTATACCTTTAGCATGTCCTATCGGTTCAATGGCGGAGGAACTATACACCTTAACTACAAGCACACACATATTCAAAAACATTTCATAGTAAACTTGGTTTGTTTATGTTTAACACATTTACCCCCTTTAACAATATTCCTTTGTATTTGATATATTTGAATACCGTGTGGTTACCGGGCATGAAACACGGATTATCTAGGCAGTAGGCGTAATGTCCCTACCTCCACGCCCCCCCACCCCCACCCCCATCCCCTCCCCCCCCCCCCCCCACCCCCGACCCCAACGCTCCGTCCCACGCCACCCATCCAATCCACCTCAACGGCGAATTCATGTTCATTTTGTCATTTTATGTCCTTCGAAGTCGTTAAAGTTCTTCATCTTCATCCCTTTATTGTTTTATTTGCTGCTTGCATGCTGGCAGTAAACATTGATTGTGATTCTTGCCAAAAACAAAAGAAAAACAAAACGTTTACTACATAATGTTAACAGCTGTAGGGGAGAATGTTCTATTCTATTCTGCATGTTTTCATTCCGACGTTAATGGAGTGTGGGCCTGGAGAGTTTGGAGTGTGGGCCTGGAGTGTTCATTCTGTTGGCGCAATATATTCAACCTATTGCGTGTTGGTGCGCTGATTCAACTCGATTGATTTGAATATAATTTATATATGTATATTTATTTCTTTATTTAATCCAAATATGTCCCATGAACATGTTTAAATAATATATTTATCTATACATAATTATCACTGGTGAGATGAGCAAGAACAAAATGTTAGCAAGAACATAATGTAATATATATCGATACATAATTATCACTGGTGAGACGAGCAAGAACAAAATGTTAGCAAGAACATAATGTAATATATATCGATACATAATTATCACGGGTGAGATGAGCAAGCACAAAATGTAAGCAAGAACATAAAGTAATATATATCTATACATAATTATCACGGGGGTGATGAGCAAGAACAAAATGTTAGCAAGAACATAATGTAATACATATCTATACATAATTATCACGGGTGAGATGAGCAAGAAATACATATCTATACATAATTATCACGGTGAGATGAGCAAGCACAAAATGTTAGCAAGAACATAATGTAATATATATCTGTATTACACATTAGGCCATAGGCCGATACGTTCGCATGTTTTACAAAACATATATCTATCGAAAATCATGGCAAATGACACTCAGATATGACGCTTCATGTACACTTATAGGCAATTTTGGTACTGCCTTGTTAGTTGTTACTATCGTATTTGTGCGGATATGTTATAGTATTAATCAATACACAATTAATAATAAACCTCATAATGAGGCATACTCGCTAATTACCACAGCATGTGGCCATTGGTGTGGGTACATTTAATACAATGGCAGTAACCAAGCAGTTCTGTATTAATCAGATATGGTCAATTATATTGGTCTGTCTTTATGAGTACATTTAACACAAATGGCTGTAACCAAAAAGTTCTGTATTTATCAACTAAGGTGATTTAATTTGGTCTGTTATTGTGAGTACATTTAATGAAAATGTCAGTAACCAAGAAGTTCTGTATTTATCAGATTTTGTCATTTATATTGGTCTGTTATTGTGAGTACAATAAATACAAATGCCAGTAACCAAGAAAATCTCTATTTATCAAATATGGTCATTTATATTGTTCTGTTATTGTGGGTAAATTTATTACAAATGGCAGTAACGAAGCAGTTCTGTATTATTCAAATATGGTCAATTATATTGGTCTTTTTTTTGAGTACATCTAACACAAATGGCTGTAACCAAAAAGTTCTATATTTATCAATTATGGTCATTTGTATTGGTCTGTTATTTTGAGTACATTTAATACAAATGGCAGTAACCGAGAAGTTTTGGAATTATCAAAAATGTTTTTCCGTATTGGTCTATTATTGTGAATAATTTAATACAAATGACAGTAATCAATAAGTTCTGTTTTCATTAAGTATAGTCATTGATATTGGTCTTATGTTGTGAGCACATTTAATACAAATGGTAATAACTAAGAAGTTCTGTATTTATCAATCATGGTCATTTATATTGGTCAGTTATTGTGAGTACAGTTAATACAAATACCAGTAACCAAGAGGTTCTGTATTTATCAGACATGGTCATTTATTTATTGTCAGTTATTGTGAGTACACTTGATACAAAAGGCTATAACCAAGAAGTTCTGTATTTATCAAATATGGTCATTTATATTGGTATGTAATTGTGGGTACATTTCTTACAATTGGCATTAACCAAGGAGTTCTGTATTGATTATATTTGGTCATTTATTGCGAATACATTTAATACAACAGACAGTAACCAAGGTATTCTGTATTTATCAAATATGTTCATTTAAGACTCTCATTATGAAGAAGGAAAAAAATATCGGACAGAGAAAGCAGCATTCAAGGACGACAGTAAACCACAAAACACAAAAACAAACACGCAAACAGACAAACAAAAAGGCAAAAGAATAAAAAATGAAAACGACACCACAAACACAAAAGGGTTGACAATAGGGCTACCGCCTTGGTACCGATTCTAGGGTGCACCAAACCTCACACTTACCCTAATGTCATCCCATTAAAACAGGACAGTGTAAATAAAGAAATCGCCATGATCGAAACTCTAATCAACAAGGCAGCATCAATAGGCAATATAAGTAAAACACAAATATGCTCGTGTAAATATAATACAAAAAAACAATAGCATAGAAAGCCACAATGAAGGTACTCAATGACTTTCCAGAAGCCAGAGCAGTAAGAGAATACATCATTAAGGGCACGACAAGAAAGAACATGGACAAACATCAAACGCCACCGTCCCAATGGGCTTTAGGTAGGCGTCATCATAGGGTCCACAGCCTGTCCGGTCATCGTATAATTAAAGAGGAAAGCATAGTGGCGAACTGTAAAAGGGTCCACCACCAAGCATGCTGTACGTTTCAAAATGATAGGGTCATAACCTCTTTTGATAAACTTTTTAACAAGTTTAACAAAGATAGTATGAAAGTGATCATGACCAAGAATCTTACGAAGTTTATAAATCACATCACCATAGAAGTCAGGTTGTGATAGTCCTTGTCGCAGAAGAGTCCTTAAATTACATTTATATTTGGAAAGAAGATCAGGGTTACGATAATACAATTTTGCAAAGGTTTTACGAAGTTTATGGTAACGGTAACGCTGATTGAGTAACTTTTTAGTTATACAAATATTACGAATATTAAAGTCCTCAACTCGAGTACAAGCTCTAGAAAAACGAATAAGTTGAGACAGATACACCCCATAAGAAGTTGCTCGGGAAACATCCCAATCCAAGTGGGGATAATTAACAATGTCAAAATTAAAATCATCTCTCTTGTCATAGATTTTGCTAATTATTCTACCATTTTCAATCGAGAGATCTAAATCAAGAAAAGAAGCGTTATTATCACATATATTTTCTTTATTAAGCCGAAGTTCTTTAGGATAAATATTATGAACCATAGTTGGAAAAAAGGGTTGTCAATGTTCAGTATGTCATCCAGATACCGAGAGGTGTCATTAAAAGCTTCAATAACATCTGCCTGGGTATCTGGTGAAAGACAACATGAAATCCTTTTCATAGCAAAATAAAAACAAATCTGCGACAAGTGGTGCACAGTTCATACCCATAGGGATACCAACAATTTGTCTACAAACGGTGGTACCATACCTGACGAAAATATTATCTAATAGGAAGATGAGTGCTTCACAAACTTTATAGCAAGTCCACATAGTATAATTGTCTAAACTGCCATAGTGAAAAACGCTTTAATATTATTACATGCCAAACATGTAGTATTTTCTCTAGCGAATGTTTTTTGAATAAGAGAAATTAGCTTGTCTTTAATAAGATGATATGGTAAGGTTGTATATAGTGTAGAGAAGTCATAAGTACTTATTGATGAAACTTGACCTTTATTGAAAATTTTATCAAGAATGTCTCCTGAATTTTTTATAGACCAAAATAAATTAATCCCAGAGTTTTCATAAGTTTTATCACAATATAGTTTAACGTGATCTTTAACGGCAGTAAGACAAGAAGTTAAAAGTTTGGAGATGTGTGTTGTGGTGCAGGCACTAGAATTAGAAATAAAGCGAGCCTTATACGGATTTTTATATAATTTAGGAATCGTGTACATGGTAGGCAGTTTATTTTGCGTATCGCTTACAACAGCCTTGAAAGTAGTGCACCGAATGATTTGTCCGGAAACAGCATCATCCTCAGTAGAATTAACTGGAGTATACGAATTGGTGCTGCCGAGTTACAGAGATAAAACATTGACGTAATGTAGGCGTCAAACAATAATTACATTATTAACTGCTTTATCTGCAGGAACTAAAACAAATTTATTATGAAATTCCTGAATTCCCGCTTTTAGATTACGAAAGGAAACCCTAGGTCTCGGAGGTAGTAAAGAGGGGTTAGCATTATAAAAGTTAATACGTGTATCTATAATTTTAAGAATAGACTTTTTCCAAGTAGAAAGCGAGTTTGGGTCCGCATGTTTTTTACGACACCATTTTATACTAAAATCTTCAATGAAGTGGGCCATCTGGGCACGACAGGCATTAAAATCAAAAGTTGAAGGTAATCTATATTTAGGACCTTTCGAAAACAAATGCCGAATACGTTTATCAACAATATCAAAATTACCAGTGATGACATGACCTGCTGGAGCATAGCAAAATGTTGATGTAAGACTCTCATTATGAGTACATTTAATACACATGACAGTAACAAGAAGTTCTGTATTCATTAAATATGTTCATTTATATTGGTCGTTTATTGTGAGTACATTGAATACAAATGCCAGTAACCAAAAGGTTCTGCATTTATCAAATATGGTCATTTATATTAGTATGTCATTGTGAGTACGTTTAATGCAAATGACATTAACCCAGAAGTTCCGTATTTATCAAATATATAGTCTTTATATTGGGCTATTATTGTTAGTACATTTAATACAAAAGGCAGTAACAAGATGTTTTGTATTGATCAAATATGGTCATTTAATGTCGGTAAGTTATAGTGGGTACATTTAATACAAATGGCAGTTACCAGGAAGTTATGTATTTTTCAAATATTGTCATTTGTATTGGTCTGTTATTGTGAGTAAATTTGATACAAATGGCAGTAACAAGAAGTTCTGAATTTATCAAATATGGTCATTTATATTGGTCTGTTTTTGTGAGTTCATTTTATACAAATGGCAGTAACCAAAAAGTTCTGTATTTATCAAGTATGTTCATTTATATTAGACTCTCAGTGTGAGTACATTTAATACAAATGGCAGTAACAAGAAGGTCTGCATTCATTAAATACTGTCATTTATATTGGTCTGTTATTGTGAGTACATTTATTACAAATGGCAGTAACAAGAAGTTCTGTATTCATTAAATAGTGTCATGTACATTAGTGTGTCATTGTGAGTACATTTAATACAAATGGCAGTAACCAAAAAGTTCTGCATTTATCAAATATAGTCATGTATATTAGTGTGTCATTTTGAGTACATTTATTGCAAATGGCTGTATCAAGAAATTCTGTATTTATCAAATATGGTCATTTAATGTCGGTAAGTTATAGTGGGTACATTTAATACAAATGGCAGTAACCAAGAAGTTCTGTATTTATCAGATATGGTCATTTATATTGGTATGTTAGTGTTAGCACATTTAATACAAATGGCAGTAACCGAGACGTTTTATAACGTTCAAAAATGGTCATTTATATTGGTCTGTTATTGTGAGTTTATTTAGTACAAATGGCGGTAACAAGAAGTTCTGTAGTATTTATCGCATTGGTCATGTATATTAGTGTGCTATTGTGAGTACATTTAATGCAAACGGCAGTAACCACGAAGTTGTGTATTTATCAAATATTGTCATTTATATTGGTCAGTTATTGTGAGTACATTTATTACAAATGGCAGTAACAAGAAGTTCTGTATTCATTAAATAGTGTCATGTACATTAGTGTGTCATTGTGAGTACATTTAATACAAATGGCAGTAACCAAAAAGTTCTGCATTTATCAAATATAGTCATGTATATTAGTGTGTCATTTTGAGTACATTTATTGCAAATGGCTGTATCAAGAAATTCTGTATTTATCAAATATGGTCATTTAATGTCGATAAGTTATAGTGGGTACATCTATTACAAATGGCAGTAACCAAGAAGTTCTTTGTTTATCAGATTATGGTCATTTATATTGGTATGTTATAGTGAGTACATTTAATACAAAAGGCAGTAACCAAGAAGTTCTGTATTTATCAGATATGGTCATTTATATTGGTATGTTAGTGTTAGCACATTTAATACAAATGGCAGTAACCGAGATGTTTTGAAACTTTCAAAAATGGTCATTTATATTGGTCTGTTATTGTGAGTTTATTTAGTACAAATGGCGGTAACAAGAAGTTCTGTAGTATTTATCGCATTGGTCATGTATATTAGTGTGCTATTGTGAGTACATTTAATGCAAAAGGCAGTAACCACGAAGTTGTGTATTTATCAAATATTGTCATTTATATTGGTCAGTTATTGTGAGTACATTTAATACAAATGGCTTTAACCAAGAATTTCTGTATTTATCAAATATGGTCATTTATACAGTTCTGTTATTGTGAGTACATTTAATACAAATGGCGGTAACAAGAGGTTCTGTATTGATTAATTATGGTCATTTATATTGGTCTCTTATTGTGAGAACATTTAATACAAACGGCAGTAAACAAGGTTTTGTATTTATCAAATATGGTCATTTATTACAAATGGCAGTAACCACGACATTCTGTATTTATCTTCTATGGTCATTTATTCATGGTCAGTTATTGTGAGTACATTTAATACAAAAGGCAGTAACCACGAAATTCTGTATTTATCTCCTATGGTCATTTATTTATGGTCAGTTATTGCGAATGTTTTGTCAACTGTTTCAGTTTATGTTTTAATAAGCATATTCTGCCTTTAAGTTAATATACTGATAAGAGGCCTTATGAATATTGGCCCAGGGGTATAACTAATAATTATCAATCTGATACTCGTTTAACATTCAGTCTTGATAAATAACTGTCTTATCAGCATTTGACATCGGGGTACCTGTCGTCTAGTGTATGTTTGTATCACTGTATATATATAACACATAACAATGTTAATACTATGAACGAATTTTTTGATACTCTAGATTTTAGTCTTTAGATTTTTTGAAAAAAATAAGGCTTTATAGATCATTATAACAAGTTCTTATATATGTTTACTTGTTTATACACCCGTTGACGGGCATTTGTTGAATTACATATTTACATAGTTTATATTACTACCATGTCATCCATTATTTTTAATTAGTTTTAACTTTATATATTTACATTAAGTTTTAATTACTTCATTTCTTCAACTTGTGTCGATTTTTGAGCACAATATGACCTATTTATGTGTCGACGTGCCGTAAAACACCATTCATTCACATTCATTCACTCAATACATACCTGCATCTATGTCAAATATCTGGTTAACACATATACGGAACAAACAATGTTTAGCACGATTTTTTACGGACATAGATTAAACAAATGCACATTGATATAATTGCTTGAAGATATTAGAAATGCTAGGTAAGCATGTGCTTTTTGCAATATTGGGTTATTTTTTACTTTTCTAAGCGAAGTTTCAGAATTATCTCCCATATCTTAGAATCATCTTAACGCATTGCTTTGAACAAATTTAACGCTTGGCATTGACAAGAATGGTCCATTCTGTCATTGTTTAAAACACGCTGAAATGTGTTTTAATTTTAAAATTACCCCCATTTTCTCGCTGAAATGTGTTTTAATTTTAAAATTACCACCATTTTCTTTGAAATGAGAACAGTTTTCGGTTAACCTATAAGGTATGTTCCCATCATATATGCTTTATTGTTATAACCGACTTTGTTTACAAATGACTGTGTAGCATTATTATTGGTCATACCTGTATCACAATGTTATTGACCGCGAACATGCACGGCTTAGTATCTCGTCTATGGAAATGATATGCCTTTTTCTCAGTATATATAGAATACAGAATATACACCACAGTGTAATATGTTATTTGTCCAGTATATAATTATAGACGTGTATACTTCATATATATATGGAAGCTTTAAACTAAAACACAGTTTCCATAGATGCACTTTGAACTATATTTTGTATCGAAATAAGTATAACAAGAATGTTTCTGTTTTAAGTCTTACAACTTAATGCACACGTCACTTCCGCGTCCCCACCAGACGGCAGCCTTAGATTAACAGGCGGCTTTCTTAAGAAGGAGGGCAGAGTGGAAATATGGCATGATGGCAATTGGACAAACGTTTGTTGGGACAACTTTACACAAGATGCAGCCAACAAGGTCTGTGGGAGTTTACTGAAGAAATCGTAAGTGCTAAAATAATCTTATAAAATATGCGTTAAAAACAAACTAAAGTGTTTGAAATCTTAATATAATTAATTCGATAGCAATCACCACCACCACCTTCCCCCGCCACCCATACTCACCACACACACATACACACACCACCGAAACACCAAAATATAATGCCTTAGCCACAGGAGTAAGGTTTCCATCAAGAATTGAATTAAATGAGAGACAAAGAGAGAGAGAGAGAGAGAATAATTCGGAGTCCCACTTGTACTGGTCAAATAGGTTCCACTGTTTCTTTTACACATATTACACATCACAAGACAGACTAGACGTGAGAATCATGACTCTTATAACATAGAGTTATGTGCCCTTGGCTTATAATAGGTAGGACCACGTACCAACCTCCATCTCCATACGCCCTTTTCCGCCGAGGATTTTGAAGACATCACGCAATGCCTGCATAAGCAACCACCGTATTCCAATAGCACAAACTTAAATATCACACGTGCATGCCTAAAACTCACAAAAGAGAAGAATAACATGCCGATCTAGTCGGATTTTATAATCCACTTCTAATTTTAGACATTTTCATTGTTTACGTTTGAAATAATCTCGTTTTCGTATCGTGTCTCATTCCGTATTCGGCAACTTAACCCCGCCCAACTCTCAAACGAGACTATTTCCGGTTTTGCGTGTGAGTTGAGTGCATTCATCAGTTGGACGGGTTTAAGTTTCCAAATAAGGAACGAGAGCGGCGAGGTAAATACCGAAAATGCTTGAAATTATAGAGTGGGTAACAAAAACGTTCTGGATCAGAGTGATATTCCTCTCTTTGATGAGTTGTATGTGTGGTCTTTAAGGTTTGTTCTATTGAAATACGGCGGTTGTTTATGCTGGCATTGTGATGTCTTCAGAAACCTTGCCAGTAAAGTGCGTATGGAGTCCTACATATCTGCCAAAGCATTGGATGCATCCACATCTCCGTCCAAAAAAAGCAGGAAGAAACACAACACAACATTCCGAGCGCCCACCTCTGTGATTTGTTAATGAGGAAGTGTCGATTTTTACGGATGGCGGGAAGTGTACAGTACTGGTTCTACCCATGACAATTGGGTCGTCTGCCTCCACCACAAAAAAATTGACCGTCATATATAACCTTACATGTGTTAAAAATGACGTAAAACACCATCTAAACAAACAAGCACCTCTGTGACATGGCGCTATGGTAGTTACGTACTTCCATAAAAGCCACGATTCTCACGTCTAAACCGTCATGTGTATGAGACTTCACACGGAAGTGGTGGTAATATTCGCCATAGAGAGAAAATGTGTTCTATATGTGTTATATAGGCATTTAAAACTGATTTGATATAGATCCTACATTTCTGTATACTGAGGAAAGTAGTATCATCAATATATTCTATATTTATGTATACTTATTGCGGAAAGCAGTATCAGTAATAGATACTATATTTTTGTATACTTATGCTGAAAGCAGTATCAGTAATATCGCGGTTAATGATTTAGAAGACGAAGGTCCGTATCTAGCCCTGACATTTAACAAAGGCAAATCTCTTTCTAGGTTGGTCCGGTCCATAGGCATGTCCTCCCGTAAAAATATGGATTTCTTCCTTGGTTGTACGCATTTCCAGGACACATTTTTCAGTTTTAAACATGGCATTTGCTAGCATATCTATTCGAGACGATTGTGGCTATCATCTTTGCCGTCTTTAATTGTTTAGCTCATGTGAGTTATTGTGGTCGCTTTACGTCCGTCCGTCCATCAGTACGTTTGTACGTCAACAACTGCTTTAAACGACCTCTGACTCAGAAACCGTTTGACCAAAATCCTTAGGTCAGTGGTTTTCAAATTTGTTAAAATTATGTCAACGAAACATCCAAGATGGCCGACATTCCCACAAATGGTGGAAACCTTAACATATCCTCTTCTCAAGAACCACTGATCAGAGTTAAAAAGTTGTCTTTATTAATGATCCCCTATCCCTTTAATACCAAGTTTGGTCCAAAGTTTGTAAATAATAAAGAGATTATGAGTGTGTTACATAGACGTGCATAACGAAAAAGTTCAAAAATCTTCTCCCCTGAAGCCACAGGGCATAGAACTCTCATATATTGCATGTAGTATACGATCATGGTCATCTGCCAAGTGTTTTCAAATGGTTACACTGAATTAAAATCTTGCCCCGCCTCACTGTGTATGTAGCATAAGCTAATGGTCCTTTGCCAAGTTCTTTCAAATGCTGACCCTTGGGTTAAATTGGGCCCCGCCCCATGGATCACACGTTTTATATAGACGTATATATATAGAAACTTAAAAATCGTCTTCACTGTTGCCACAAGGCATATAGCTAATGCATTACATGTAGCATATTAAGTTTATGGTCCTCTATCATGGTTGTTTAAATGGTGACTCTGGAGTCAAATCTGGTTCCCGTCGCGGGGTCACAGTTTTACATAGAGTTATGTAGGAATATCTTTAAAAAGTATATATCCTCTGAAACTAAACGAAATAAAGGTCTAATATGTTGCAAGTACTATAATCGTATGACCCTTTACAAAGTGTGTTTAAAATTGTGATCTTGGGATTACATTTTATCATGGCGGCCTTGGGTACCAGTTTAAAATAAAGATAGAGTCTTTAAAAAGAAAATTAAACTTAAACAAACCGGCTACACGTTTATTACATTAGACACATGTCATCAGGTGAGCGATTCACGGACAATTGGCCCTCTTATTTTATACCTTCCCAGAATTCCACAGTGGTACCGGTGTTCCCCATGGTCCTGGGATGCTCACATGCATATTCAGTGTAAGAAACTATTATGGTATAAATATAATTATTTCCTTCCATTATGCACTACATGTATAACATTAAATGAGTAATGTCGCTACTTCTTTTGTCTGTTATCACGTAGCTGCGAGAATTCGTAGCTCTTAAGGTGTGTACCTACCATAGAGCTACGATGCGATACTTTATATAATAGGTAGGTATCAGGTTTCTGAAGACATAAAGCAATGCCTGCATAAACAACCGCCGTATTTCAATAGACTAAACCTTAAATACCACACGTACAAGCATAAAACTCACCAAAGAGAAGACTATCTCGGCGATCTAGGCATTTTTTGTCGGACTACTATTGTTTCAACAGGCTTTTTTTCTGAAATGTTTACCTTTCGAAATATTTCGCGCTGTGTTGTTCCGTATTTGGCAACATAAACCCGCCCATAACTGGCACAAAAATACTTACGTAATAAAATATTTCCAGCGGGTTTATATTGTCCCAGATCAAAACCTGGTGGGCGGGACTTAAAGACCATTGGCACCAAGGCCGTAGGTTCGCGGTTTCGATGTGTTTCAAGTCCAAAACACCAAGTTTTGATCTCGCACAATATAAACCCGCTGGAAATAATTGATTATGCTCCCCTATAATTGCCGCCTTGTCCGTCCGTCCGTGTGTCCGTCACAGTTTTTTGTCCGGACCATAACTCGGAAAGTATTAAATGAAATGAAATGAAACGTTGAACATTGATAGAGGGCAATGAGAGGAAGTGCAGCCTGCAAGAATCGTAACACTGTCATAATTCAAAGTAGAGTTATTGCTCTTTGTAATTGTATACTTATAATATTTGTCCGGAGCATATCTTCAAAACTATTGATGAAACTGCAGTGAAACTTCACACAATGATAGAGGGTAATGAGAAAGAAAAAGCGCAGTGTAAGAATCGTAACTGTGTCATCATTCAAATTAGAGTTATTGCCCTTTGTAGGTTTATACTTAGAATGATTTTCCGGAGCATATCTTCAAAACTACTGATGGGACTGCAATGAATCTTCACAATATGATAGAGGGCAATGAGAGAAAGTGAAGAGTGCAAAATCTGAAACTCTGTCTTCATTCAAATTTGAGTTATTGCCCTCTGTAATTTTATACTTAGAATTTTTGTCCGGAGCATATCTTCGAACCTACTGATGGGACTGCGATGAAACTTCACACAATGATAGAGGGCAATGAGAGGAAGTACAGAGTACAGTAACTCTGTCATCATTCAAATTAGAGTTATTGCGCTTTGTAATTTATACGTAGAATTTATAAGAGCATATCTTCAAAACTACTGAAGGGACTGCAGTGAAACTTCACACATTGATAGAAGGCAATGAGTGAAAGTAATGAGTGCAAGAACTGTAACTCTGTCATCATTCAAATTATAGTTATTGCCCTTTGTAATTTTATACTTAGAAGTTTTACCTGGAGCATAAACTACTAATGGAACTGCAAATTGAAAACTGCTGGGTGATAAAAGACCATAGAAGAAGAAGAACTTTTATTAGCCTCGTCATAGGTCTCTTTGGGTCGAGGCCATCCCAAATAAACCTTACAAAGTACATACATATTATGCAATAAGTCATATATGACTCTTGAGCACAATTTTAAACAATTTTATAACAAACTTTTCTATTATATCAATGGTACAGTGTTAATATAAATATTACTTAGAATCATGTTTATCAAATACAATGTTATATTAATATAACAATGTCACACATGAAATGCGCTATTCTTTAGTAACAAGTGTTTTTAAGATATGAACATTTTAACTATTACAATACTGTTGTTTAACAGCTTCTCTCTGAGTTTTGACATACTTGATATAATATAACTCTAAGTTGCACGGAGCGTGTTAACTAAAAACACCAACATAATTGTTATTGGGAGTTTTAACAGATAATACTTTTTCTTTTTTCAAATCCTTTAAATACATATGTGGCTAAGTTTCGTAATTGTTGCTTATTTTCTGACTGAAATAATTCTATAGTTTTGAACATGTTGCTGTTTTTCGAAAAGTACTTTTTAAACAATGTAGATCTCAGATCGTTGTATAATGTGCATTCAAATAAAAAATGAAATTCATCTCCAAGAGAACTACAGAATTGGCATTTTCTGTTTTCTCTTGGTATTTTTATTGTTTTTTCCTACGACCCGTTTCAATCTCTAGCCTGTGATATGAGACTATTATTTGGATTAATGCCGTTCGAAATTTTTTAATATTGACTATATCCAAATATGGTTGAAACTTGAAAATTGAAATCACGTTGTAAAATGTCGCTCTAGTTGAGTGATTTAAGCGGCTATCCCAGTTTTGTATAAACGAATCCCGCAAACGTTGTTTTACTATTAACAAAAGCGATTTTATATCTTCTACCCCTTGTGATACCCATACATTATAAAAACCTAAATTTGCCAATATATTTTTAACCAACGATGCCCAGTTTGTTTTATTTGGCAGTGTTTCAATATCATTAAGCATCATAGAGTATGCATTAACAATGTATTTTCGTGCATTGCTGTTTACTATTTTTAACCAATATTTGATTATTATATATAATCGCTGAGTATGATAATTTATTCGTCCTAATTCACCATATATAAAATCATTCTGTGTAGACGTTTTCACTCGTAACAATGATTTGGAAAAATGTAAATGAACTCTTTCGATTTGATCTGCCTGTCTAAATCCCCATACTTCGCTACCGTAATTTATAATAGGTGATACCAATTTATCAAATAATTCTAAAGTATGCCTTGGTGTAATATTAACAAATTTATAAAGGTATCTGTCTAGTTTAAAAATAGCCTTTTGAGCCTGTCCAGAAAGGGTTTTCTGTGTTTCACAAAATGAGCCACCTGTAGTAAATACTATTCCTAAATACGAAAATTTATTTACAATATCTATTCTTTTATTTTTCAAAGTAAACGAAATATTTCTTGGCAATATGCCCCCTTTCCTAAACACCATAACCTATGATAAGTATGATCGGGGAGCATCCATCGGTTCTGCCGATTTTCCTGATTTTTATCTGACATGGATTTTTACGTATTTTATACACACATTTTATAGAGATTGAACATAATACAAACACATTCGCACAATGTACATTGTATGTCCATCTCTCAGCACCAAACGAAGAAAATATACAGTTTTATTGTGTTTCTAACAAGTTTAATTTGTTGTTTGAACGTAACTTGCCTTAAAATAACGTAATCGTTGTTTTGGATGTTTTTCGACGTTGAAAATCATTTAAAATGACGTTCTAACGGTTAAAGGACGTAACGTCAGAGGTCTATATAGCTTTTTAAAAACTCCTCAATAGCCAATCAGCATTGAGTATTTTCATAAACCATGTTAGATATTGTAGATAACGTTATTTAAACCGCAAATTGTCAGAATTACGTGGACGCCGCTTTATCTTTAAGACCCCAAGGTCGCATCTTGGCTTATATGGCGAAACGGGGTACCTTGGGTCTTCATATTAATCTACTTAATCGGCCTTCAGTGGCCCCATCTTTTGATTTTATCGAAATATATTTGATTTGATATGCATAATATATCGTTTGTATATTTGTTCGGGGTTTAAATATGTGTGTAAGACGTAAACATATCCATTAGTACGAACGCAGCTCCTGACCGAAAACATAAGACCCGCCTATTTTGTGACGTCATAATCTATTTATCCCAAAACCCGCGCAATTGTTCAGTTATACGTTCACTGTTTAGCGTGCTAAACTAGAGTAAATTATTAGCCTGAATAATTGCATTATCTTAAATTGTTCATGCTTATGATGGAGCGGGTCGTTGAAATAGGGCCCGTGTCATCGAATTCTGAGATTGCTTTCATTACGATAAGAAGGATAAGAAAACATAAAGATACGAGAAGAGATAGTGTTAAAGCTTACGCATGTACATATATATAACACTTATCTCTCTTTCTATATATATCCGTCGAAATGAAAGCATGTGGTTTAGACGTAGCGGATTCTAAATTTGTTAAGTGGTAGGGGGCCTATAATCCTTAAATAACACACCATTACATTTGGTCTAATTTGCATTTGGTCTAATTTGTCAAGTGGATACAAACGTATGATCAACGTATCTGCAACATGCGTATTTACATGTGAGAATGTAGAAGCAAGCAGATTTCAAGTCAAAATGATACTGGGTTAATCAAACCGGCGGGATTATATTAATTATTCATCCCACTTCAAGAGTCCATGTGTGTCTTTAAAGAATGCATTGTATTTTTTAAAAAAAAAAGTGGATGTACAGGCTAGGCGATATATATTAAAGGGGCATACGGCTATCTTGATTCGAAAAACAACTCGCGGCGTTACGGTAATTTTTCTATATAACTTTCATTTATTCAATCATTAATATTAATTATACGAATAGTATAAAGAAAGATGTTTTTGCATATTAGCTGTTGATAATATTGCACCAATAATATATGTAAACTTATGGTAGGATAAGATGAAAAAATGAAAAACTCAAAATATATTATTATTATTTTAATGACAGGTATGTGCAAGCAGGGTTAACATGATACTGGATAAATAAATCGAGACGCTAATTTCAGTGCTTGATAAACATTTCAAGATTTGCGTGTGTTCCTTTAATATAATTCTGTAAATATCTAACCGGGTAATATACCAGTTTACACGGTCCGAAGGCGTGACGTTTGATCAAAGGAACGTGTTGCGTCATAATTGTGGTAAACATTATCACAGATGTGAAATTGAGACAAGTATCTACGTGACAGGCGGCATCTTCAAAGATCGTGGCAAGTGTCATTGATCGGTAGTGCACGTGGCTTGAATAGACCCTGAATTTGTGTCGGCACAATGTACAGGATTAAACAGAAATATAAACATAAAACAATGGTCTACATTGGAGTGCATTATGAATACAGAAGCGATGCACGCGTTTTCTACGACTAGGGGGACCCAGTTTGTTAACAGACACAGTTGTAATATATACTGGCTATAATTTTAAAATGGATATGCATTTACCGGAGGAGGTCCTTCACAAATGTGAGAAGCACGTTTTTCAACACGTTTGTATGTGGGAACTGACTACATGTATCGTCTTGAGTTACACATGTTTTTATTAGGTTTATTATTTTTCTTTCATGCACACACTCAACTAGAAATTTCAATTCTGCCAAGAAATACGAACCCAATGCTTTTCCTGGAAACATATCGACAAACGCAGTACACTTGAACTTTACATGTGCCGAGACTTTGTCCGAGTGTGTGATCGAGCCGGAACCGGAAAACAACTGCACCAAAGGCGGTCGGGTCGCCGCGGTATGCTGCAACCGTGGTATTGATAAACGTAAGTGCATGTGTGCGCGCGTGCATGCGTGTGCGTGCGTGTGTGTTGGTGTGCGTGCGTGCGTGCTTGTTTGTGTGTATGTGTTAGCGCGTGTACGTGCGTGTTTACCTGCGTCAGTTGTACCTGTGTGCGTGTGTGTGTGTTTTCTATCTTACGTCGATGTATACAACTCCTGATTAACTTAATGGCGGAGAATGGTGTTATGTACAATCTTGTAAGAATGGAGGAAAACCGAAAACTAAATTCCAGGTGTGCTTATTACTAAGTTTGTTCCAACTCTTTTATAAGCGTCTCCCTGGTCGAGGGGTTAACGACGTTGCTTTGTAATTCTCTCACTTTAAACCGCTGCGGGCTCGAATCCCACTGGGAGCTCAACTTGTAAGTGAGAAAGTGTCGATTCTTAAAGATGACGGGAGGTATACAGTACTGTTTCTACCCAGGAATAAGTGTGTGGTCTGCCTCCACCACAAAACAATCGACCGTCATATATAGCCTAAGATATACTGAAAAATGTCGTTAAACACCAAACAAACAATTTTGTCATCACGGTGGTAAGTAGTTAGTAGTTAGTTTGTATTATGTTGACTCTGTTATATTGTTGTAGATATTTTATATTGTATAAATAGAGTTTAGATTCTCCAAATATGTAAGTTATATAATTATAACCTCGTCATCAGTAGGTTTAGAAAAGGTGTACATATGTTTTAAAACTTGACTGTTGTTGGCGGGATTTTAAACATTTATGTTTATGTACGTTTTGTATTATATGTATCGTGTTCTTGGTCGAAGCTTTCAGTGGTATACATACCAGTCCATGTAGTATGACGTGGTTGGGCAGCTATACCCCGTGCCGTGAAGGCGCACCAGCGATGTCGTACACCCATTCAGTCAACTCACTGTTACGAAATAGCAAGACTCTACCAGCAGAGGCTTGGACAGCATCACGGATGTTGAGAGTAACAGCTGGTGAAGTCATAGGTAAGCAGCTTGTAAAGTTTCGAAACAATTGGTTGAAAACTGTGGGAGGAGATAGAAACACAAGATATTTTAACGTAACATTTGACGAAAAAAGGACCTTAACTCCGAAAATTCAAGGTCGATTTTGACGCCGAATCGATATGCATATCTTGACATCATTGGTAAGCATCCTGCAAAGTTTCGAAACAATCGGTTGAAAACTGTTGGAGGAGGTAGACACACAAACATTTCGGGACGGACCGACGGACGAACATGGCTAAAACTATAAAAATACAAACATTACAAATGTATATTAATGTACACAATGTGAAAAGGATTGGAACTAAAGCACATACCTAATAGCAAACACATTGGAAACTTCCTATCTGAACCAATGAAGAAACCAAAATATCAAGTGGCACTTAACTTTTTGTTCTAACTCCTCTCTCAAAAATATATTGCTTTTGATGAGAATACATTCAAAAGGGTCATAATGAATAGCAAAATGGGATTATACTAATTTAATAATATTTTCAAAATCAAAAATGTTATAATAAGCTGTTTAAAAGTTACAAATATCATTATTTTTGGCGTTTTCCCTAAAAACCATCATTAGAAAGTGAAATAAATTTATATGATAGGTTTTGACATAACTGAAACTTATATCATGGTGGGGTTTTCTTTATTTACACTGTCCTGTTTTAATTGGATGACAGTAGGGTAAGTGTGAGGTTTGGTGCACCCTAGAACCGGTTTAAACCCCCAGTGGTCTACTTTGCCACTGACCGTTCAAAGGCGGTAGCCCTATTGTCAACCCTTTTGTGTTTGTGATGTCGTTTGTTATTATTATAACTTTTGCCTTCTTGTTTGTCTGTTTGCGTGTTTGTTTCTGTGTTTTGTGGTTGACTGTCCTCCTTGAATGCTACTTTCCCTGTCCGATCTTTTTATATTTCTTTATATACTGGTACTATGTTTTGTGAAATTTCAGCACTGTGTTACCTAATGGCACTTCACAGTTTCCTATCTATTGGTTATTAGGTCTGTGGCTTCGGGCAAATTTTACACCGCAATAATTACAGGAAACATTAATTAATATCTTCTCATTGAAACAACCAACTTACATATTTGTAAAAGCGCATTTCTATTTAAAATATTCAAAATCGCCATCATAATCATCATTCTGAACACACACATTTCATTTATCTCTACAATTATTTAAACGTTCGATATTTTGAGTGAAACATGGATTCATACAGAAATATCATAATCAGGAAATTGCAGAAGGCAGTGGTCGAATACGTATCACCAAAATCATCATCCTTATTATGTCAAATAAAACAATGTTGTGTGATTATAATTAAAGCGACACTGGCAATCTTGAGTTGTTTATCAAGCGTTAAAATAAGCACTTCGGTTTATTAATTCTGCATCATTTAGACTTTAAAGAAATATAAAAATATCGGACAGGGAAAGCAGCATTCAAGGACGACAGTCAACCAGAAAACACAGAAACAAACACGCAAACCTACAAACAAGAAGGCAAAAGTTATAATAATAACAAACGACATCACAAACACAAAAGGGTTGACAATAGGGCTACCGCCTTGGAACGGTCAGTGGCAAAGTAGGCCACTGGGGGTTTAAACCGGTTCTAGGGTGCACCAAACCTCACACTTACCCTACTGTCATCCCATTAAAACAGGACAGTGTAAATAAAGAAATCCCCGCCATGATCTTATCTCTAACCAACAAGGCAGCATCTATAGGCAATATAAGTAAAACACAAATATGCCCGTGTATATATAATACAAACAAAAAACAGCCTAGAAAGCCACAATGAAGGTACTCAATGACTTGGCAGAAGCTAGAGCAACAAGAGAATAAACCATTAAGGGCACGACAGGAAAGATCATAGACAAACATCAAACGCCACCGGCCCAATGGGCTTTAGGTAGGCGTCATCATAGGGTCCACAGCCTGTCCGGTCATCGTACAATTAAAGAGGAAAGCATAGTGGCGAACTGTAAAAGGGTCCACCACCAAGCATGCAGTACGTTGCAAAATGATAGGGTCATAACCTCTTTTGATAAACTTTTTAACAAGTTTAACAAAGATAGTATGAAACTGATCATGACCAAGAATCTGACGAAGTTTATAAATCACATCACCAAAGACGTCAGGTTGTGATAGTCCTTGTCGCAGAAGAGTCCTTAAATTACTTTTATATTTGGAAAGAAGATCAGGGTTACGATAATAAAATTTTGTAAAGGTTTTACGAAGTTTATGGTAACGGTAACCCTGATTGAGTAGCTTTTTAGTTATACAAATATTACGAATATTGAAGACCTCAACTCGTGTACAAGCTCTTGAAAAACGAATAAGTTGAGACATATACACCCCATAAGAAGTTGCTCGGTGAACATCCCCATCCAAGTGGGGGTAATTAACAATGTCAAAATTAAAATCGTCTCCCTTGTCATAAATTTTGCTAATTATTTCACCATTTTCAATCGAGAGATCTAAATCAAGAAAAGAAGCGTTATTGTCAGATATATTAGCTTTATTTAGCTGAAGTTCTTTAGGATAAATATTATCAACCATAGTTGGAAAGAAAGGGTTGTCAATGTTCATTAAAGCGGCTCGCATATATTTAAATAAAAAATTGAGATTTTATTGTCTTCGTTATTCTACCAAATGTTTAAAAATGTTATTACATTGAGCAGTATTATATATTGTCATTAATATAATTACATTGAGCAGTATTATATATTGTCATTAATATATAAAGATAACTTTCGTTGAACTATTCTAATCAGTAATACGGGCAAAGCTCGACCTGCCGAACGCAGGTCGGGCGAAGCCCGACTATAGGTTACACGTATGTACATGTATGCATGGGAATGAATATGTTAAATACTCACTAACAGACGATACTAATTTTCATTTTCATAGTGCGTCAAACTTGAATTTTGTCTCCAAGATGGCAAACGACGCCATTTTGAAACTTCCAAAAGTAACTTACCGGCGTTCCATTGTTAACAGAAATAATGAATTTTGAATGATGCTTACATTTTTATGAAGGATTGCGTGTACCCAGGAATTTCCTATATGGTCAGATACCACTATTGATTTGGGGCTTCTAATTGGTTGAAAAAAGTATAGGGTCTATTAGGGCATATAGTCAGATTGTAAGGTAGATTCTGATTGGATTAAATTACCCAAATCATAACAAATCCCCATAAAACATCAAAATATTATGTTTCCATCATAAAACATGTTGATTTAGGATATTTTGACTGAAATTTGCATTTTTATGGATACAATTTTACTGAGGGTATATTTACAAAATGTAAAATTTCTTTACTGCCGTTTTGGGGGGTGGCCACCTTCAGTGAACTATTAGAGGCTGAAAGCATCAGATTATCCCCAATTGCTGGTCATTTTTGAGTGTCTCTAAGATAGTTCTTTAAAAAAAGTTAGGTTTTATCATCCATTAAGATATAGGAGAAGGGGTTGTAGGCCAAAAGGCTATAATGGAGGCCTATGGGAAATGCAATAGTGGTATATGACCATATGTTTTTGAATATTTCTAGGACTCTGTGATCTGTGTAGATGTACGTTTCGCACGTCGTAATCGGTATAGATCGTACGTTTCACACGTCGTAAAGAAAGTTTCCTTGGCGCGTTTGCGTTCTCTACGGCGTGCGACTGTTACATGTCACAGGCCTTATTCTCCGCTATTTTTACGGAAAATACGAATTAAGTGACCTTGCTATGCAATGTTTTCGTTTAATAAACAAACAAATTAACGCAGCTCTGTTGCATATTTCTTGTTAGCGATTCTAAAATGAAAAAATTTACTTATAAAGGGAGACTAATCTCTTGACTGTTTAAAAAGGACAGGTTCAATACACGGCGACATTTCCGCGTTCTCCATCGAATTTTAAATGGGTTCCAAGTAGGTGAGGTTTACTGCAATAAAATACATTTTTGAGACGGAATGGGTCGAATTCGAATTTAGACCCATTATAACAAAATGATACCAGCAATTGTGATAAAGAAGAGTTTATTTTAGTTAGAAGAGTTTATTTTAGTATATGACTGAACAAAATATGTGTTTCCAGTAAAGAGATCTTACATAAAATAAAGAAAAGGCTAGACAAAAACACATATGTTTACATTAATAGAAAGTTAAAAATGTAACAATAATGTTTTAATATGAAACAGGAACTGACTAGATAACAGGCAAAGTACTTTGATACAATGAATGATTAATTGTGTATGGACTATATGGGTGGGGGTGGGGGGGGGAGGGGGGGGGGGGGTGAGGGGGGCGGAGTAAGAATTTGATAACAGGTAACAAAGATTAATTAAATATTCTCAATAACACTAAACAGATAACAAAAAAGAAATTTCACTAATAACAGTTCAAGAGATGAAAAAAACTTGTCCCTCCACCTTCTCATCACCACCAGAGCCTTTTACTAGTCTGGACAGGGGCATTTTGGCCTAGAATGTGGGAAAGATCTATGACTGGGAATGACATTTTCAGAGTTAATTAAGTTTAATAAATGGGGAGAACTGCATGATTTTCAAAGTAATTTGGGTGGGGAAGTGGCCGCTTTGAAAAAAGGGTTAAACGGCCTCGACTACCTACCTACTACTACCTATGAGTCTCATTCATTAAACATAGAAAAAAACATCCTATGTATTTCGATGGGTATTTATGCCAACAAATAGAACCTTGATATTTCAATTTTATGTATACACTTACATTCCGTTGGACATGCTAGAGTAAATAATAAATGGTTCAAGACGCCGCGGAACCACTACTAGCTGTCGGATTCTGTTGCTAGATTCTTTGACATTATCTACAGTGGCTCGGTCAGAGAAGGCTCGGATTACAAATAAACATGTGTTCACCGTGACTGGACCATCTCCTTTAAAACGCCGCCGACATATTTTATGAGAATAAAACGAATCTATTTTTTCCGAAAACTGTTCAGTTTGTTAGCCCCCGAAATTTGAAATAGATCTACACTGACTCGCACAAAAACTGCACCAAAAATGCTTGTGCATATTTTCTGTGTAAAGAAAAAGATCAAATAAAATCTGCACTCAAATCTATCCGTACTGTATCTAATTGTTCTCGAGTTCAAAGTCTTACAGATACAAAATAAAACAAAAAGCTGACCTTCCTACCCACTACTTATTGTTGCAGTAAACACGGGTATTATTTTATTAGGCCTTAAAATATATTTATTTACATATTTGTGTAAAGATCTATCTATAACTATTTCCTGACTTTAAGATCTGATCAAATTTATAGTTATTACCCTTAAAATTGAGATGGGTAAAAAGTGTACATGCTATCAAATTGCTTTGCCCGTTACATAGGTAGTGCCTATTTCATATTATTAATGCTTGAACAAATACAAGTTATGAAGGAAAACTAACGGGATGCCGCGAGTTTTTAAAAAATCAAGATTGCCGCGTGTCCGGTTAATGTAAGTGACATAAGCAGAATATGTATTTGTTTTCAGATTGCTTAGGCCCAGAAGACAAGTTTGAGTACAATGTCACAAATGTTACAGACGGTGTGTACAATATCACCGGATGTGCCAGTCATTGTTTTCAAGACGCCGCGGAACCACTACTAGCTGTCGGATTTACGGTAATTCGAGTAGAGTTGTCGTTCCTTGCATCCATATAAAACCTCAGTCAAATTCTCAGAACAATTTCTTGGAACTCAATTTGTCTTTTTCAGCTTTATACGAAAGTGTTAGTTTTGCTCCGAGTTATATATATTGCAGTAGAACAAAGTTTATGCTTCGGCATATCACTCCGCCGTCAACACATAAAACATGGACGCCACCATTATAGGGTTACAGTATATAGCGTTCGGCTTACCAACACTTTTCAAAATCTCATAGCTCCTAACAGCCTATCTATAAATAAAGTTCTGACCTAAATGCAGACAAAATGTTCTTGTGAAACACCGCTTACTTTGAACATTGTGTTCTTTGTTTATAACTCAATCAGTAGACGCCGTTTTGATATTTTAGCTCTGTTCATGTGACAAATATGTCTATAAGACCCTGGTAGAGATTTATACATATACTGAACAAAAAATAGAAACTTCCGGTGAAAATTGATACTGATTATAATTTAAAAAAGGAAGCTATTTAAGTATAATTTAATCATTACTCAAAGTTGTACAGTAAGAATATTTATTTTTAACAAGTAGAAGTAAGACATTCAGACTTTTTTGGAACCTTGGGTCAATTTTAAAAGTCAATGTATATTAATAGCGTGTGCAAAATCGGAAGTTTTGTTTTGTCTAGTACAACTGTTACCTAACGTCCGCTTAAATCCCATTTCATCACGACATTTGCCGAAAGATCGCGGATAGTATCGATCTATCTCCGAGTAGCCTAGTCTTGATCATCTTTGGCGCTTCATTGTAAATACAAACGTCCTTGACCCTTTGTGCAGACACAAATTGAAACCGGAAACACGTGTCCGTATTTCTTTTTATTATTGTATTTTTTACCATTCAAATTTAGTTCATCGGTATAATGATGAAGTTTCCCTCTTTGTTTATTTATTGATATTTTGCTATATACAAATGTGAAATTAATGTAGTCCGGTTCCATGACCTGCTAGATTCGCTATTCTTATATCGTAATGAGAGTAGCGAATGTAGTTGGTGAGAAAATCAAGGACCCAAAACAATGGTCAAATTAAAATATGTCATTTACAAAAAAGTTGTGTGTGTCCTCTGCCTCCATATATCAGAGTATGGTAAACATTAGAATGTCCAGTCTTGCGGATTAACTTTTGATTGAATGGTTGAAGTGCCTTTAATATTTATTTCAGAATGAAAACTGTTACTGTTTCTTCAAACCATCGAACCGATCTGCTGGCCTCGACTTCACAAATATGACGCTGTTCGCAATTTCCGAGAATAAAACATCGCCCAATTACTGTATTGCAATGAGAACTCCGGACAACCACGTCTCTTTCCTTATTGAGAATTGTAGCAGGGCCTTTCCAGTTCTGTGCGATGATTGTATGTATATCTGGCTCTTTTTCTCACATATTTTCGAAGATAACAAAAGACATAGGCTTCAGAACAGGGGTTATTTTTCCGGCGACGGCGACAACCGAGTCTTTTGTTTAATTGCATCTTTGGTAGTAAAACCTAACGTGACCTAGCAAATGCGGGTGTGACCTTGACCCTTCAGGCAAATAGGCAAATACCGTAGTCATTTACATTCAGGTTTTGAGTTTTGGTCACTTTCTCACGAACTTTAGATATAATTGTTTCTTTGGTAGTACAACACACAACGCATAATCCGGTGCTAGGAGGCGTGAGAGGTGTTGTACTTACATTACCTCTCATGCACAGACTCAATAAAACCCAGTCTACTACTTTTATCTCTTGTTTGTGTTTGTTGCTTCTAAGGGATCCATTTTTTCAGCATTTATTTACATTCACGCTAGCGTTTGTTTAGTGCTGTGTGGCGGCCGTAAAAAGTCGCCCCGACTACAAATCAGTAGTGTTATTACTTATTGGTCAGCTGGGATCATCAAGCCCAGTCTTTGTGGCTTTGAAGTAGAATATAGCTTAAGCCGGTGCTATGAGGCGTGAGAGGTGTTGCACTTCACATTATCTGTCATGAAAAGACTCAATAAAACCGAGTCTGCTACTTTTATCTGTTGATTGTGTTTGTTGCTTCAAAGGGATCCACTTTTCAGTATGTATTGACCTCAAGGCAATGGGCAGATAACTTAGTAATTTTTACATTAAAGTCTTGCGTTTAAGTCACATTCTCACGAACCGTATGCACTTTGATTATAGTTGTATTTTATCAGCCTACTTTGTAGTAAAAATAGACAATACATTTTAAGTGCTTACGTAATGCAGACTTCATTTTTGTATCGCCTGTAAAGCATGGCAGACACTTAGGAATCACGTTGTCCGTCATCTGTCATCGTCGTCCGTCGTCTGTCGTGTCGTCTGTCGTCGTCCGTAACACTTTAACCTGCAACCTAATGTTGACCATAAATTGAAACGTGTTCACATACTTTACACACATCTTCATCTTAACTCAAGGAATGTTGTTAAACATTTCCAATAACTCTAACTTTCATTTTGGCAGAGTTATGCCCTTTTTCATAAAACTTTAACCTGCAACCTAACGAAGCTCATAACTAAAATTAGCACACTGCGGACGACACAAGTGTGGAACACCCTTCTAGTTATATGACATACAATTCGAACACATATGAAACAATGCTATTTTGTTTTGAACTAGTTGAAACAGAGACTTGGGTTTATCTTTACAATATGAAGGCTTGAGACTCTCGTTTAGATACACCACATGTATAGTTCACGATTTTACATTGCTCTTTACAGCTGATGCTACTACGCGTTCGTCGTCATGTAAAACAACTACGAGTAATACACAGTAGGTATTGTCATCTTCGAAACTGTAATGAGGCAGTTAGTATTTATTAAATATATATTGAGCAACATCAATTTAGCGCATAATGCATGTCATTTCCATAGACGAGATACAAAGCCGTGTATGTTCGGGGTCAATGATAAATTGACATAGATATGATCAATAATTATTCTAAAAAAGTCATTTGTAAACAAAATCGGTGATACAAAGTAAAGCACACATGATCGTTGTTTTCAATGGAAAGGGTGGTAATTTTAAAATTACGAATTTTGGAATGCTTTTGTTTGAGAATATCAATTGTTTGCGAACACATTTCACCGGTTTTTAAACAATGACAGACTAGTCAATTCTTGTCGATGCCAAACAGTAATTGTGTTTAATATATTAGAGGTAATTCTGATACTTCGCTTAGAAAATAATAAAATAACCCATTTTTAAAAATCTCATCCATACCTAGCATTTCTAATATCTTCAGATAATTATAACAATGTTCATATGTTTAATCTTATGTCCCTGAAAAGTCGTGCTAAACATTTGGTCATTATATGTCTAGGGGTGGTGCGCATTACTTGCATGTTGCTAGATAGAAGGTAGTTGCGTTTTAACCTTGAGCCACTCTGGAAAGTTCGTGGCGTTCCTTGTTTTGGAGTCTATGTTTCGGGCTTGTAAGAGAACCAGAGAAGTGTTGGTCTATCAACAGTAAAACCGAGAGTGACCGAATTTCGCAGTATCCGCACTATCTCTGGAACATCTACCTGTGGCTGCAACTAACATGACTAAAACAGATCACTTAAATTTTGTATATCAACTACTAGGAACGCACATGAACCTTTCAGAGCGTCTCAAGGTTAAAACGCAATATGTTTTTGCAGATTCGCCTATATAACTGTGTAAAACTGTGACCCCCGGGGAGGGGCCAGATTTGATCACATGGTTGAACAAACTTGGTAGAGGACCATACAATGTAATATATGAGGAATCTATGCATTGGCGTTTTTGAGAAGAAGATTTTTTAAGTTTTCCGCAATATAAGCATTAAACATGAAACATCTCCATATACAAACTTTTGACCCCCGGGGCAAAGACATTTTGATTTTACGAAGACACAAACTTGATAGTTAAGTCGCTAGCGAATCGATTCTTAATTTGTTTTTATCAAAAATCTTTCCGTTCTAGAGAAGACAGTTTTCGTTTTAAGGTTTTGGCCAATTTTAGCAAGTTTAGACATCTTGCATGTCGGATCGACAAATAAAATCTTCTGTAAAGTCCCAGCCCACTCAGGAGCATCCATGGAAAATAAGAGAAAATTGACTGAGCGATTTTAGGAGATCGCTCATATGCCACATTAACTGAACCCATTAGATTGCAGATCGTGGCATTTGTTATATGCTATTTAATACCGCAACAAACCAACTGGCGCAAATCGCCTGTTCTTTGGCGCAGTTGGTTAAAGCGTCCTATTTTGGGAGCCTCACTCGATGAAATAAAGTCCACTCGTGAAAATACTGTTTTGGGAGCTCACGAGATGAAATAAAGTTGCATCTTTCACTGTAAAAAACAAATATCCTCTCCGTTATTTATTTTGCAACTTCCAATCTTTCACATGTTGTTATTATACATGTATAATAATATACTGAGACACACTTAAACACTGTGAAACCACAACGTATAGCGGTCTCATGTAATTCACGCAGCATAAGTTTACGGTCCTCTACCTAGTTTGTTCAAATGGTGACACTCGGTTTAAATCTGACCCAGTCCCGGGAGTCACAGTTATACATAGTGTTATAAGGGAACATATCTCCTCTAAAACTGCATGAGATAGAGGTCTAATATTTTCCAAGTACCATAAGCTTATGGCTGTCTATTAAGTTTGTTCAAATCGAGACCATGGGGTCAAATTTGACGCCAACCCCGGGTCACATGTTTTACAGACTTAAATAAGGAAAACCACAATACCATTAGAATACAGCGATACCAGTAGAATCCCTCAATACCAGCATATTCCCTCGATACCAGATGAATCCCTCGATACCAGTATAATACCTCGATGTCAGAAGTATCCGTCAATAGCAGTATAATACCTCGATACCAGTAGAAACCCTCGATAAAAGTATAATCCCTCGATACCAGTAATATACCTCCATACCAGTAGAATCCCTCGATACCAGTATAATCCCTCGATACAAGAAGAATCCATCAATACCAGCAGAATCCCTCGATACCAGAAGCATGCCCAAATACCACTAGAATCCCTCGATATCAGTAGAATCATTTGATATCAGTAGAAGAACCTTCAATACCAATAAAATACCTCGATACCATGAGAATCACTCGATACCTGCCAGTAGAATATCTCGATAACAGTAGAACCCATCGATTCTAGTAGAACCCTCGATACAAGTAGAAAACCTCGATACCAGTAGCTCGGTACCGGTAGAATCCCTCGATACCTGTAGAATCCCTCGATACCCGTAGAATACCTGGATACCAGTAAAATCTCTCGATACCAGTACAAAACCTTGATACCAGTAGAACCTCTCGTTACCAGTAGAATACCACTACACCAGTAGACTACCTCGATACCAGTAGAACCCATCGATACCAGTAAAATTCCTCGATACCAGTAAATTCCCTCGATACAGTAGACTACCTCGATACCATAGAACCCCTCGATACCAGTCGAACACGTCGATACCAATTTAAACTCTCAATACCGGTAGATATCCTCGATACAAGTAAAATCCCTCGATAGCAGTAGAACCACACGATACCAGTAGCACTCTTCGGTACCTGTAGAATCCTTCGATACCAGTATAATTGTTCGATACCAGAAGAACCCTTCGATACCAATTAAACCCATTGATATCAGTAGAATCCTTCGATACCAGTAGAATCTCTCGATACCAGTAGAATCCCTAGATACCATTATAACCCCATCGGTTCATGAAGAACCCCTCGATACCAGTAGTACCCATCGATAGCAGTACATCCTCTTGATATCAGTATAATCCCTCGTTTCCAGTAGAACACCTAGATACCAGTAGAACCACTTGATATCTGTAGAACCCCTCGATACCAGAATAATCCTTCGATAACATTAGAAACCCTTTATACCAGTATAATCCCTCGATATCAGTAAATACCGCGATACAAGTAAAACCCCTCGATATCAATAGAATACCTCGATACCAGTAGTCTACCTCGATACCAGTATAACTCGTTGATACCAGCAGAATCTCTCGATACAGTAGACTGACGCGATACCACTAGAACCCTCCGACATCAGTAGAACCTCTCAATACCAATCGATTACCTCGATACCAGTATAACTTTTCGATACCAGTATAAACTTTCGATACCAGTATAACCTTTCGATACCAGCATAACCTTTCGATACCAGTAGAACCCCTCGATAGCAGGAGAACCCCTCGATACCAGCAGCATTCTTCGGTACCTGTAGAATCCTTCGATACCAGTATACTTGATCGATGCCAGAACCCGTAAATATCAATTGAACCAGTAGAACCCTTCGATACGAGTAGAATCTATCGATACCAGACAATGCCTCGATACCAGTAGAACCACTCGATACCAATAGAATCCCTCGATACCAGTAGAATTCCTCGATACCAGTAGAACCCCTCGATACCAGTAGAACTCCTCCATACCATTAGTACCCCTCGATAACAGTATAATGTCTTGATACGAATAGAATCCGTCGATACCAGTGGTACACCTCGATACCAGTAGAACCGATCGATAGCAGTAAAACCCCTCGATACCAGTAGAACCCCTCGAAACCAGTAAAATCAATCGATAGCATTATAACCCGTCGATAGCAGTATAACCCGTGGATACTAGTAAAACATATCGATACCATTAAAACCCCTCGATACCAGTAGAACCCCTTAATACCAGTAGAATCCCACGATACCGATAGAATCCCCCGATAACAGTGGAACCACTCGATACCAGTAGAACTCCTCGATACCGGTAGAATCCTCGATAACAGTAGAATACTACGATAGTGGTGGAATCCCTCGATACCAGTAGAACCCCTCGATACCACTAGTACCCGTCGATAGCAGTATAATCCCGCGATACCAGAAAAAACCCTCGATACCAGTAGAACGCCTTGATAACAGTATAATCCCTCGATACCATTAAAACCCCTCGACACCAGTAGAACCTCTCAATATCCCTAGATACCGTCGATACCAGTAGAAGCCTTCGATACCAGTAGAACCCCTCGATAGCAGTAGAAACCCTCGATACAAGTAACATTCTTAGGTACCAGTAGAATCCTTCGATACCAGTATACTTGTTCGATGCCAGAACACCTCTATTCCAATTGAACCCATTGATAAAAGTAAAACCCTTCGATACGAGTATAATCACTCGATACCAATAGAATCCCTCAATGCCAGTAGAATCCATCGATACCAGTAGAACCCCTCGATTTCAGTATAACTTCTCGATACCAGTAGCACCCCCCAATAGCATTAAAATGTCTTGATACCAGTATAATCCTCCGATACCAGCGGAACACCTCGATACCATTAGAACCGATCGATAGCAATGAAACCCCTCGATACCAGTAAAATTCCGCGATACTAGTAGAAACCCTCGAAACCAGTAGAATCCATCGATGGCAGTATAACACTACGATAGCAGTATAACCCGTCACTACTAGGTACCATTAAAACTCCTCGATACCAGTAGAACCCCTCGATTCCAGTAGAGCTCCTCGATACCGGTAGAATCCTCGATACCAGTATGACCCCTCAATACTGTTAAAATCCCTCGAAACCAGTCGAACTCCTCGATATCAGTGGAACCCCTCGATACCAGTAGAATTTCTCGATACCCGTAGAATTCTCGATACCAGTAGAAAGCCTCGAAACCAGTAGAATCCATCGATGGCAGTAGAATCCTACGATAGTTGTAGAATCCCTCGATACCAGTAGAACCCATCGATACAACTAGTATCCGTCGATAGCAGTATAATCCCGCGATACCAGAAGAACCGCTCGATACCAGTAGAACGCCTTGATAACAGTATAATCCCTTGATTCAAGTCGAACTCCTCGATACCAGTCGAACTCCTCGATATACCAGTCGAACTCCTAGATATCAGTAGAACCCCTAGATACCACTATAATCCCTCGATGACAGTAGAAACCATCGATATCAGTATAGTCTCTCGATTCCAGAAGAATCCCTCAATACCAGCAGAATCCCTCGATACCAGAAGCATGCCCCAATACCACTAGAATCCCTCGGTATCAGTAGAATCATTTGATACCAGTAGAATAACACTCAATACCAATAGAATCCCTCGATACCAGTAGAACCCTTCGATACTGGTAGAATCCATCGATACCAGTAGAATTCCTTGATACAAGTAGAACCCCTCGATACCAGTACTCCTTTGATACCAGTAGAATACCACGATACCAGTAACATTCCATGTACCAGTAGAATACCTCGATACCAGTAGACTACTTCGATACAAGTAGAACTCCTTGATACCAGCAGAATCCCTCGATACCATTAGAACCCCTCGACACCAGTAGAACCTCTCAATACCCCTATATACCCTCGATACCAGTAGAACCCTTCGATACCAGTAGAACCTCTCGATACCAGTAACATTCTTAGGTACCAGTAGAATCCTTCGATACCAGTATACTTGTTCAATGCCAGAACACCTCGATATCAATTGAACCCATTGATAAAAATAAAACCCTTCGATACGAGTAGAATATATTGATACCAGTATAATCACTCAATACGAGTAGAACCCCTCGATACCAATAGAATCCCTCGATGCCAGTAGAATTCCTCGATACCAGTAGAACCCCTCGATACCAGTATAACCTTCCATACCAGTAGCACCCCCCAATAGCATTAAAATGTCTTGATACCAGTATAATCCTCCGATACCAGCGGAACACCTCGATACCAGTAGAACCGATCGATAGCAATAAAACCCCTCGATACCAGTAAAGTTCCGCGATACTAGTAGAAACCCTCGAAACCAGTAGAATCCATCGATGGCAGTATAACCCTACGATAGCAGTATAAGCCGTCACTACTAGGTACCATTAAAACTCCTCGATACCAGAAAAACCCCTCGATACCAGTAGAACTCCTCGATACCGGTAGAATCCTCGATACCAGTATGACCCCTCGATACTGTTAGAATCCCTCGAAACCAGTCGAATTCCTCGATATCAGTAGAACCCCTCGATACCAGTAGAACCCCTCGATACCGGTAGAATCCTCCGATACCGGTAGAATCCTCGATACCAGTATGACCCCTCGATACTGTTAGAATCCCTCGAAACCAGTCGAATTCCTCGATATCAGTAGAACCCCTCGATACCAGTAGAACCCCTCGAAACCAGTAGAATCCATCGATGGCAGTATAACCCTACGATATCAGTATAACACGTCGATACTAGTAAAACATCTAGGTACCATTAAAACTCTTCGATACCAGTAGAACCAATCGATACCAGTAGAACTTCTAGATACCGGTAGAATTCCCGATACCAGTAGAAACCCTCGAAACCAGTAGAATCCATCGATGGCCGTAAAACCCTACGATAGCAGTATAACCCGTCGATACTAGTAAAACATCTAGGTACCATTAAAACTCCTCGATATCAGTAGAACCACTCGATACCAGTATGACCCCTCGATACTGTTAGAATCCCTCGATACCAGTAGAACCCCTCGATACCAGTAGTACCCGTCGATTGCAGTATAATCCCGCGATACAAGTAGAACCCCTCGATACAAGTAGAACGCCTCGATATCAGTTTAATCCCGCGATACCAGTCGAACTCCTCGATATCAGTAGAACCCCTCGATACCAGTAGAACCCCTCGATACCGGTAGAATCCTCCGATACCAGTTGATCCCCTAGATACCAGTAGAACTTCTCGATACCGGTAGAATTCTCGATACCAGTAGAATCCCTCAATACCAGTATAATCTCTCGATACCAGAAGAATTCCTCAATATCAGTAGAATCCCTCGATACCTCTAGAATCCCTCGATATCAGTAGAATAATTTGATACCAGTAGAAGAACACTCAGTACCAATAGAATCCATCGATACCAGTAGAACCCTTCGATACCGGTAGAATCCATCGACACCGGTAGAATCCTTCGATACAAGTAGAACACCTCGATACCACAGTAGAATCCGTCGATACCAGTAGAATACCACAATACCATAAGCATCCCTTGATACCAGTAGAACCCTTCGATATCAGTATAATCCCTCGATTTCCGGTGGAATACATCGATACCAATAGAACCCTCGATACTAGTAGAATACCTTTATACCAGTAGACTACCTCGATACCAGTAGAACTCCTCGATATCAGTAGCATCCGTCGATATTAGTAGAATGTATTGATACCAGTAAAAACCCTCGATACCAGTGGAAGACCTCGATACCAGTAGAATCGATCGATAGCAGTAAAACCCCTCGATACCAGTATAATTCCGCGATACCAGTAAAAACCCTCAAAACCAGTAGAATCCATCGATAACAGTATAACCCGTCGATGGTAGTATAACCCGTCGATACTAGTAAAACATCTAGGACCCATTAAAACTCCTCGATGCCAGTAGAACCCTCGATACCAGTAGAACCCCTCGATATCGGTAACTTCCAACGATACCTATTGGAACCCCTCGATACCAGTAGAACTCCTCGATACTGGTAGAATCCTCGATACCAGTAGAACCCCACGATACTGGTAGAATCTCTCGATACCAGTAGAACCCCTCGATACCAGTAGTACCCGTCGATATCAGTATAATCCCTCGATACCAGTAGAACGTCTAGATACCAGTATAATCTCCATTGATACCAGTCGAACTCCTCGATGTCAGTAGAACCCCCGATTCCAGTATAATCCCTCAACATCAGTAGAAACCCTCGATACCAGTATAATCCTCGATTCCAGAATAATCCGTCAATACAAGTAGAATCTCTCGATACCAGAAGAATCCCTCAATATCAGTAGAATCCCTCGATACCTCTAGAATCCCTCGATATCAGTAGAACCCCTCGATACCAGTATAATTCCGCGATACCAGTAGAAACTTTCCATACCAGTATAATCCATCGATCCCTGAATAATCCTTCAAATACCAGTAGAATCTCTCGATATCAGAAGAATCCCTCGATACCAGTAGAACCGCTCGATAGCAGTAGAATCAATCGAAAGTAGTAAAACCTGTTGATAGCAGTATAGCCCGTCGATACTAGTAAAATTTATCGATACCATTAAAACTCCTCGATACCATTCGATCTCCTCGATACCAGTAGAACCCTTCGATACCGTAAAAATCCCTCGATACCAGTGGAACCCCTCGATACAAGTAGATCTCCTCGATACCAGTAGAACCCTCGATAACAGTAGAACCGCTCGATAGCAGTAGAATCCATCGATAGCAGTGAAACCCGTCGATAGCAGTATAACCCGTGGATATTAGTTCAACTTATCGATATCAGTAGAATCATTTGATACCAGTAGAAGAACCCTCAGAAAAAATAGATTCCCTCGATACCATTAGAACCCTTCGATACCGGTAAAACCCATCGATACCGGTAGAATAACTCGATACCTGTAGAACCCGTCGATACCATTAGAAATCTTCGATACCAGTTAAATCCCTCGATACCAGTAGAATACCTCGACACCAGTAAAATCCCTCGATACCAGAAGAACATCTCGATACCAGTATAATCCCTCAATTTTTGGCAGAATACCTCGATACCAGTACACTACCTCGATGCCAGTAGAAACTCCCGATAACAGTAGAATGCCTCGATACCAGTAGCATTCTTCGATACCTGTAGAATCCTTTGATACCAGTATACTTGTTCGATACCAGAACCTCTCGATACCAAATTGAACCCATTGATAACAGTAGAACCCATCGATACCAGAAGAATACCTCGATACCAGTAGAACCCCTCAATACCAGTAGCACTCCTCGATACCAGTAGAACTCCTCGATACCAGTTTCACCCTTCGATAGCAGTAGTACGTCTTGATACCAGTATCATCCCTCGATACCAGTAGAACACCTCGATACCAGTAGAACCGATCGATACCAGTAGAACCCCTCGATACCAGTAGCACTTCTCGATACCAGTAGAACTCCTCGATACCAGTATCACCCTTCGATAGCAGTAGAAAGTCTTGATACCAGTATTATCCCTCGATACCAGTAGAACACCTCGAAAGCTGTAGAATCCTGTAGAATCCTGTAGAATCCATCTATAGCAGTATAACCCGTCGATATCAGTATAACCCGTCGATACTAGTAAAACATATTGATACCATTAAAACTCCTCGATACCAGAACAACCCCTCGATACCTGTAGAACCTGTCGATAGCAGTATAATCCCTCGAAACCAGTAGAACCCTCGATATCAGTAGAACTCCTCGATACCAGTAGAACACCTCGATACCAGTAGAATCCCTCGATATCAGTAGAACCCTTCGATACCAGTATAATCCCTCGATACCAGTAGAAACTCTCGATACTAGTATAATCCCTCGATTAGAGAAGAATCCTTCGATACCAGAAGAATACCTCAATATCAGTATAATCCCTCCGTACCTCTAGAATCCTTTGATATCAGTAGAATCATTTGATACCAGTAGAAGCACTCTCAATACCAATAGAATCCCTCGATACCAGTAGAACCCTTCGATAGCGGTAGAACCCTTTGATACCGGCCGAATTCATCGATTCCGGTAGAATCAGTCGATACCAGTAGAACCCCCCGATACCAGTAGAATACCTCGATACCAGTACAATTCCTCGATAACAGTAGAATTCCTCTATACCAGTATAATCCCTCGATTTTCGGTAAAATACCTCGATACCAGTAGAACTCTCGATACCAGTAGACTACCTCGATACCAGTAGAACCTCTCGATACCAGTAGAATACGTCGATACAAGTAGAACCCTCGATACCAGTAGACTACCTCGATACCAGTAAAACCTTTCGATACCATTATAATACGTCGACACAAGTAGAACACACGATACCAGTAGACTACCGAGATACCAGTAGTCTACCTCGATACCAGTAAAACCTTTCGATACCATTATAATACGTCGATACAAGTAGAACTCCCGATACCAGTAGACTACCGAGATACAAGTAGAACCCCTCGATACCAGTAGAACCCCTCGATACAAGTAGAACCCCTCGATACCAGTAGAACCCCTCGATAGCAATAGAACCCTTCGATACAGTAGCATTTTTCGGTAATTGAGAATCCTTCTATACAAGTGTACCTTTTCGATACCAAAAAAAAACCTCGATACCTAGTGAACATTTTGATACCAGTAGAACCCTTCGATACAAGTAGAATACATCCATACTATTAGAAATCCTCGATATTAGTAAAAACCCCTCGATACCAGTAGAAACCTTTGATACCAGTAGAACATCTCGATGCCAGTAAAATCTCCCGATACCAGGAGAACCCCTCGATGCCAGTAAAACACCTTGGTACCAGCAGAATCCCTCGATACCATTATAATCCCTCGATACCAGAAAATGTAGAACACCTCAATACCAATAGAACCAATCGATAGCAGTAGAATCCATCGGTACCGGTATAATCCATCGATACAAGTATAATCCGTCGATATCAGTATAACCCATCGATACTATTTGAATATCTCGATACCAGTAGAATTTTTCGTTACCAGTAGAACCCTTCGATACCAGTAAAACCTCTCCTCAATACCAGTATAATCCCTCGATATAATTAGAATCCCTCGATACCATTAGAATCTATCGATAGCAGTATAATCCGTCGATAGCAGTATAACCCGTCGATACTAGTAGACTATCTCGATACCAGTAGAACACCTCGATACCAGTATACCCCTCAAAACCAGTAGAACCCTTCTATACCAGTATAATCCCTTGATACCAGTAGAACCCCACGATACCAGTGGAACTCATATATACGAGTAGAATCCCTCGATACCAGTAGAATCCATCGATACCAGTAGAACCCTCTATACCAGTAGAATACCTCGATACCAGTAGAAACCCTCGATACCAGTAGATTACCTAGATACCAGTAGAACCCTTCGATAGCGGTAGAAATCCCCGATACCGGTAGAAACCCTTGATACCAGTAGAATCCCTCGATACCAGTAGCATTCGTCGGTACCTTTAGAATCCTTCGATACCAGTATAATTTTTCGATACCAGAATAATCCCTCGATACCAACAGAATCCACTGATACCAGTAGAACTCCTAGATACCAATAGAACCCATCAATACCAGTAGAACCCCTAAATACCAGTCAAATCCCTCGATACCAGTAGAGCGCCTCGATACCAGTAGAATCCCTCGATACCAGTAGAACGCCTCGATACCAGTAGAACCCCTCGATAACTGTCAAATCCCCCGATATCAGTAGAACCCCTCGATACCAGTAGAATCCCTCGATTCCGTCGACTGCGTCTTCGTATTCCCAATAATTCGTTTGACAATAATAACGGTACAATTTTCACCTTTTTAATCATCATGACTTTGGTTGTTTTCTTTCACAGAACACTATTGTTTCTGGAATTTACGTACAATACTGCTAAAAGCAAACTCTAGTATATATTTTTTCTGTTGTTGTTGAAAGAATAACTTTATTTATATTTCAGTATCTCGCAGGCAGACGACAATGACATTTCAGGTAGTATTCCGTCGAACAACTCTCTGTCTAATTGTATAACTCGTACATTACATTTAGTATTACGTAATTAATAACCATGGTTAAATACTCGAAAGTTGGTTCTACAGTCAGTACGGACAGGGTATCAGCGGACAGTCGACTAAAACGGAAGTTGCTGATTTGAACGGCGGTGATCAGTTAGTTGGTGTGATAAAATCGCTCGGTGAATACTATTTATATTTACCTGCACCCCTACCGAATCCTATCTGATAGTATCCAATAGTTTGCTATAATCAACATAACTTGGGTCTACAATCAGTGCAAAATCAGGCTGCTGAATGAAGCAAATCGGGTTAAGATCCATCATTTCTCGATAGAATACATATCGTATATTGAACTTTAAAACAGGTTTTGACAATAAACGAGCTACTTAAAACCACTGTAACCGACCTGACTGCCCGATCAGCTGCAACTGTACGTATTCATTAGTTGCACTCATCGACTTTTTTACTGTACTCATAGTTGTGAATTTTTAGAACACCTGAGCCGAAGGCTCAATGTGAACTATTGGGATCTAAACTTTTTTGGGATCTAAACTAAGCTTTTCTTTTTTTTCAAACGACTTCTTGTCTGAAACCGCTGACTGGAATTCAACCTAAATTGGTGCGAATCACCCTTACTTGGACCTCTCTCAAGTTTGTTCAAATGGTGCACCTGGGGTCATCAATTTAAAATCTTCTCCTCCGAAACTACAAGACACAGAGCACTGATATTTTGCATTGTAGCATCGTGTTATGGTCCTCTACTAAGTTTATTCAGATGGTGACACGGGGGTCATAAATAGTCGGGCCTTATAGACTTATATAGGGAACTCTTCTTTTTCAAAACTATAACACATAGAGCTGTGATATTGCATGTAGCTTAGTGTTATGGTCCTCAGTTTGTGTAATGGTGACCCTTGGGTCATAAATGGCCGGGCCTCGGGAGTCACGAGTTTTACATAGCCTCCAAATGGACAAACTACATGTGACGTTTCATGCGTGTGGCCAAATTTATGAATAGTTATAGAGCGGACAATGATTTTCTTTATCAAGGCCTGCCGACCTTGATTTTAAACCTATCGACTCCAAAATAGATAGAGGTCATCCTCTCACCATGGACAGTATATCTATGAAGTGTCATTTATGTAGCCATAAATCGTGAAGAGTTAAAGAGCGGACACGGTTTTCGATTATCGGACTTAGGAGATCTTGACCTTCAAAATAAGGACCCCAACATGTTTATTTGCAAAGTTTCATAACTGTGGAAACTTGAAGGGAAGAGTTATAGAGCGGACACACTTGTGCAAACAGACGAACGGACGGACAGACTGAATCTATTAAAAGCCCAATACTTCCTATTGCATGGGTTTAATTATCGATCTTGCAACATACGCGACAACGCAGGTTCTTAATATTTATTTACTATTTCATGTATTTTGGTCAAATAAAAATATTTTTTTGCAAAATGTGTGAATATTGAATGTCTGTTTTATAAATATGGCCCGTTTTATACGTGGCTTCCGTTGTCTATAAGATATGGGCTCGAGCGACGCTCTCGTCTATATCTCATAGACAATGACGCACGAGGTGTTCTGTTCTATAACAAAGTACAGGTGTATTTATTTACGTCGTACATCGTGTTGACATGTTTACACAATGAAAATGGTCAAAATAATTCTATTTTAATCACAAAAATGTATATATCTAGTAATGTAATAAATCAATTACAAGCAACTAATCAGGCAGAAAGAAAATAGAGATTTGCAACTAGCTGGGCAGTCAGGTCGGTTACAGTGGGTCTTAATAAGTATCTCGTTTATTGACAAAACCTGTTTTGAAGTTCAATATACGATATGCATTCGATCAAGAAATGATTGTTCTGTCTACAAAACAGTAAATCTGCATTAAAAGCGATGACTATGAAGCAATATGCTGAATCTTAACCCGGTTTCCTTCATTCAGCAGCCTGATTTTGCACTGATCGTAGACCCACGTTATGTTGATTATAGCAATTTCAGATAGGATTTGGTACGGGTGCAGGTAAATATAATTAGTACTCACCGATATTTTATATCCAATCCAAATCCTTCGATTTATAATTTCTAAAGAAAATATTTTCTACACACCACTGAGTGATTTTACCACAACAACTAACTGATCACCGACGGGCAGATCAACAACTTCCGTTTAAGTCGTCTGCCCGCTGATACCCTGTGGTACTGCTCAAAACCTATTTAGTCTCGATCATCCTAGTCTAGATCATCTGCGACGCTTGCTTGTTTTCAAGACAAACGTCTAGAACAGTTCTTTTAAAAAATGTTTGACTTTTACCGAGATTCTTGTAACGTTTCTGATCGGCTGATAGCACCTTCTATCCAAGATATATAAAACGGCAGAAAAACAATAAATTAATCAATAAACAAAGATGGAAACTTGATCATTATATCGACAAACTAAATGTGGGTAGTCAAAAATAATTTAATATAATAACAATAATTACGTACACGTGCTTCCGGTTTCAAATTTGTTTCTTCACAAACACTCAAGACGCATTGTATCAAGACTGTCGTCACACTGACCTGTATACTTCGACACTTCTCACACCTATTTTCGTTAGTGTAGGCCGTAAAGAGGTGGAGACTATTTTACTTTACCATATACATGTTTAAGACTCTAAATCGTGTATATAATAACAATTATGTAAATTTTACTGTTTAAATAATAAACATCGGACTTATCAATCTCATCAACACATTATAGACTATTTAGAGTCGCCCATGAAAGATGGGAAGAATACATAGGAATCCGTGAACCAGTCCTTCTCTTACTAACGAAGATATTTCTGTGGTTCTTTAACGTGCTGGGAGTACTGAGTTCGATACACGGGAACGCCCGGATTACGGTTCGCGGTTACTTTGATTTGCTCGTGTAGAATAATATATCACAGGCAGGGAAGGTCATCCCGTTTAATGTTGAGAAATAGGCATATAAGTTAACAGAAAATCCTCTCTGTATTTAATAGTAAATTTATGGATGTATTTCGCTCTTTATTTCTGAGTTGTTTTCTTCTTTCTATTTGAATCGATATTTGTAACACATTTCTGATTTCTTTCTCTCTTCAGAATTCCTTGACCGAATCATCGAGATAGGTGTTGCTGTTTTTATTGTAATTGCAGTAGTTGCCATGGCTATCGTTTTTCGGAAGAACTTTAAGAGGTTGGTATTGTAGGTTAATGTTACGCAAACTTGATTTTGTTTAAATTTCGAGGCCTCCCGTTAGTGTTAATATATTTGCATATTTCCAATTCATTATTAATAATTATTTTAATAGTTTAAAGCACCATATTACTAATTGCCTATTATTTTGCATAATGCATGTATGTATTTTAAAGCTAAAAGTAGATATAAAAGTCGAACAGGAAATGTAGCATTCAAGGACCACAATCAACCAAAAACATGCACAGAAACAAACTATAACTACAAAGTTGAATAAAATGCAAACATAAAAGGGTTGACAATTGGGCTACCGCCTTGGAACAGTCAGTGGCCAAAAAAATGCCTCTGGGGTGGATGGGCTGGGATGGGGTGTGTGGTTTAAACCAGGTTCTATGGAGCACCGAACCTCACTCCTACCCTATTGCCGTCCCGATAAAACGGGACAGTGTAAATACAGATATCACCCGCCAGAATATATTCTCCGACAAATAATGCAGCATTAAGAGGCAATATAACATATAAATGATCATGTATAGATGAATATAAAAAAACACAAAAACCTAGAAAGTCCCAAATCAAGTAATCATTGACTTTTATAAAGACAGTATGAAAATGATTATGACCAAGGATCTTACGAAGTTTGTAAATCCCATCACCGTAGAAGTCAGGCTGTGACAGTCCTTGTCGCAGAATAGTTTTTAAATTACTTTTATATTTTAAAAGTAAATCTGGGTTACGATAACATAATTTTGCAAAGGTTTTTCGAAGTTTAATGCTAACGGTTGCCTTGCTGGTGTAGTTAAATTATAAAAATATCAAAATTAAAATCATCTCTCTTGTTTAAAATGATACTGGATTAATGATACTGGATTAATGATACTGGATTAATGATTCTAATTGTGCTAATTATAATGCTTGATAACTAACTCAAGATTGCTTTATATCCTATTAAGGTTTTTATTCAGATAACTCACTGAAAAACTGTGTTTGCAATCGAACGAAATTGTATTATACTAGTAGTGTTACACTCACGAATAGGAATCATACAATATATATACACTCATCAATATATATACACTCATCAATATATATACACTCATCAATATATATACACTCATCAATATATATACACTCATTTTATAAGAAAAGAACGGTTAAAAATATTCATATGTTCTTCAGTGTAGGCGGAACCAATAACGAGACCATACTTAACTGATATAAGTGAGAGTTTTGAGAATCAAGCTGTTGTAATATTTGCATTAACTTTGAAATATTATCCCGCCGAAGACCGTTACACCGAACAAGGTTGATTTCACTACCTCTTGTTATTTGTGTTGGATTAACTTTGAAACAGTTTAACATTTTATCCACATGTTCAATTATTTGTCACAACAGACATGTTTCTTTTACAGTTTCAGAAAGAGACTTTCAAATGTAGAAGCTGAGCGCCAGCGACCTAACTCCATATCGAACCGTACCTACCGCTCGACAAATCTTCAAATTGTTAACGAGGACGAAACGTACGATCTGATTAACGACATGGATGTCGAGGAAACACACATTGAGACATCTAACTGCAAACCACCCCCATTTCCAGCAAGAGATTCTGACAATTTGACACTACCGGAAGACGTTATAACGACACTGGTTGATTACACAACGCCGTCTGATCTTCTGCTCACTCTGTCTGACACGTTTCACGCAGAAGCCGAATATATGACCACATACGATGATCCGATAAGACAATTATCATTAATGCAGAATAGTGAAACAGTGAATATAAATAAAGATGGAACAGTTGTATACAACACAGATTCCAAAAGCACTTTAGAACGTCACGACGGTCTTCCAACGGAAGATAATCCAGTAAACTGTGATACAAATATGGACGTTCCTGGGTCAAACAGTGCACATGGCTCCGACGTTTTAGATGAATGTGAAGCTAGTTCGTCCGACTCAAAAGACAGTAATGGATTATTGATTGCATTCGACCCTGATCACCAAACAAAAGATACGGACTATGAACTGCAGGCACAGCCTCAAACATATACTATAAAGTGCAGAAGGACAGTACAGCGAGTACCGATAGGTCACCAAGACAAAACTCTGTGAACAATGAAGGAGAAGGGGGTTATGAAGATACATCTATTATTGATGGACATTTTAAAACGAAATAAAAGGAAAATGTAGACATGATATTTAGAGAACATTCTGAGAACACTGAAGAAGAATCGGATTATGAAGATACCACAGTTTTTGATGGAATTTTTAAGACGAAACCAAAGAAAAATGAAGAAGTATTATTTAAAGAACATGTGTGTTTACATGATCTAACGGACACAATGCTGAGCAAACTCGGCATACGAATTGTGTCCGATCCGTGTGATTATTCGACCTGTGCCACGTGCACCACGTGCACCAGAAGAGGATCAGATCTCACGTTGCCTACTTACTACAGTAGAGAAGATGAAAGCATTAGCGATATAACTAGTATGACTGACGGGTTTCGTACAGACCCTGTTACAGATAGAGGTGATATTACTGAGTATGATACGTTAGGGAATACCAGTCGCTGTGCTGGAGTACTCAACTATATGGGAGATAACACGTATGCACATACGAGTTTTAAAAGAAAGCCAAAGTATACGACAAGTGGACGGGGTCGATTAAAGCGGCGCAATTCGTTTTAGGCATGCGTTTCTATTTCATTTTTAATTTTCATAGGTTTTCACTCACAGTATGAACTGTTTATATGTCGACGTACCGTAAAACATTCGTTCGTTCATTCATTCATTCTATTCTCTAAAATAACAAAAAAGTACTCCACGTTTTAACAGACAACTAATTATGTGTAAACTATTAACATAGTGTAAACTATTAACATACATATTTACATACCAGACTAATTTATATTAAAGTGATACATGACGAACCTTCATAGTTTTCTGGGTGAAGTTGTTAACATTAATAGCGGACAGTAAATAATTCTAGTTTATTTTTATAAAGAAAAATACATTTTCACTAATTTAAAGTGCCATGTTCAGTTTATATCACATTGTTTATCTATTCGTTACATTGCTCAAGCAGTGTTATGTTAACATTGTGATTATTACCCGAAGTGCCTCCGTGGCCGGGATAGTAAAGACTCTGCGTCTAAAACGTTATCGCCTCTCACCACTGCGGGAGTTCGAATCCCAATGAGAGCTCGACTTATTGCCTCGACCACAAACAATTTAAAACGAGTAAAACACAATTCAAACAAACAAATACTCCAAAAAGCAATATGTAAACATACTCAATCATTAAAATGAATAAACGATGTAGATGTATTGCAGCATGTTGCTATAACTACTTTACAGGATATGCATTCATTAACACAAGATATACATGTATACATGTTTATTAATCATATGCTTGTTGCATGTTTAAGTTTATCAAATTAAAAAAGTTCGAAGTTTATTTCTTCTTGTTTACTTAGTTACACAAAGCAAGTACTCGATGACTTTGCAGAAGCCGGAGCAACACGAGAACAAACCGTTACGGGTGACAAGACAATATGTAAGACAAACATCAACGCTACCGTCCTATGAGGATTTAGGTAGATAGAGTTCACAAGCTGTCCAGTCATCGCACAAACCTTAAAGGAAATAGAGGTTCGTAAACCTCAAATTAAATTATAATAGAGGGTCGTACATCTCTAAGGAAATGCAGGGTCTTAAACATCTGATGAAATGTAGGGTCGTACACCTCTGAGTTAATGAAAGGTCGTAAACATCTAAGGAAACCTAGGGTTGTACACCCTTAAAGAAATAATGGGTCGTAAACATCTAAGGATATATTGGGTCGTAGACATCTAAGGAAAAAAGAGGGTTGTAAAAATCTAAGGAAATAGAATCCCGTTAAGATCTATGGAAATCGAGGGTCGTAAACATCTAAGGAAATAAAGGGTTGTAAACATATAAGGATATAGAAGCTCTTAAGATCTTAGGAAATAGGGGGTCGTAAACATCTAAGGAAAGGAGTAACTCGTAAAATTCTAAAAAATACAAACTAGCAAACGTCTAAGGAAGCATCAAAGAAAAGAGAAGCTCATAACATCCAAGGATATAAAAGCTCGTAAAATTCTAAGAAAATAGAAGCTCGCAAACATCTAAGTAAATATAAGCTCGCAAACATCTAAGTAAATATAAGATCGCAAACATCTAAGTAAATATAAGCTCGCAAACATCTAAGTAAATATAAGCTCGCAAAATTCTAAGTAAATATAAGCTCGCAAACATCTAAGTAAATATAAGCTCGCAAAATTCTAAGAAAATAGAAGCACATCTAAGTAAATATAAGCTCGCAAACATCTAAGTAAATATAAGCTCGCAAAATTCTAAGTAAATATAAGCTCGCAAAATTCTAAGAAAAAAGAAGCTCGCAAACATATAAGTAAATATAAGCTAGTAAACATCTAAGTAAATATAAGCTCGCAAACATCTAAGTAAATATAAGCTCGCAAACATCTAAGTAAATATAAGCTCGCAAAATTCTAAGTAAATATAAGCTCGCAAAATTCTAAGAAAATAGAAGCTCGCAAACATCTAAGTAAATATAAGCTCGCAAACATCTAAGTAAATATAAGCTCGCAAACATCTAAGTAAATATAAGCTCGCAAAATTCTAAGTAAATATAAGCTCGCAAACATCTAAGTAAATATAAGCTCGCAAAATTCTAAGAAAAAAGAAGCTCGCAAACATCTAAGTAAATATAAGCTCGCAAACATCTAAGTAAATATAAGCTCGCAAAATTCTAGGGAAATATAAGCTCGCAAACATCTAAGTAAATATAAGCTCGCAAAATTCTAAGAAAAAAGAAGCTCGCAAACATATAAGTAAATATAAGCTCGTAAACATCTAAGTAAATTTAAGCTCGCAAAATTCTAAGTAAATATAAGCTCGCAAACATCTAAGTAAATATAAGCTCGCAAAATTCTAAGAAAAAAGAAGCTCGCAAACATCTAAGTAAATATAAGCTCGCAAACATCTAAGTAAATGTAAGCTCGCAAAATTCTAAGTAAATATAAGCTCGCAAACATCTAAGTAAATATAAGCTCGCAAAATTCTAAGAAAAAAGAAGCTCGCAAACTTATAAGTAAATATAAGCTCGCAAACATCTAAGTAAATATAAGCTCGCAAAATTCTAAGAAAAAAGAAGCTCGCAAAATGCTAAGTAAATATAAGCTCGCAAACATCTAAGTAAATATAAGCTCGCAAAATTCTAAGAAAAAAGAAGCTCGCAAACATATAAGTAAATATAAGCTCGCCAACATCTAAGTAAATATAAGCTCGGAAAATTCTAAGAAAAAAGAAGCTCGCAAACATCTAAGTAAATATAAGCTCGCAAAATTCTAAGAAAAAAGAAGCTCGCAAACATCTAAGTAAATATAAGCTTGCAAAATTCTAAGAATAAAGAAGCTCGCAAACATCTAAGTAAATATAAGCTCGCAAAATTCTAAGAAAAAAGAAGCTCGCAAACATCTAAGTAAATATAAGCTCGCAAAATTCTAAGAAAAAAGAAGCTCGCAAACATATAAGTAAATATAAGCTCGCAAACATATAAGTAAATATAAGCTCGCAAAATTCTAAGAAAAAAGAAGCTCGCAAACATCTAAGTATATATAAGCTCGCAAAATTCTAAGAAAAAAGAAGCTCGCAAACATCTTAGTAAATATAAGCTCGCAAAATTCTAAGAAAAAAGAAGCTCGCAAACATCTAAGTAAATATAAGCTCGCAAAATTTTAAGAAACAAGAAGCTTGCCAACATCTCAGTAAATAGAAGCTCGTAAAACTCTAAGGAAACGAAGCTCCTAAACATTTAAGGAAATAGAAGCTTGTTAAAGTCTAAGGAAGTATAAGCGTATCAACATCTAAGGAAATGTGAGCTAGCAAACATCTGAGTATAAATATAAGCTCGTAAAAATCTAAGGAAATAAAGATTGTTAACATCTAAGGAAATATAAGCTTGTACACATCTAAGGAAATGTAAGTTAGCAAACATCTTAGTAAATATAAGCTCGTTAACATCTAAGGAAAACGAAGTTCGTAAACACCTTAGAAAATAGAATCTTGTAAACATCTAAGGAAATAGAAGCTCGTAAAATAATTAGGATAAAAGCTCGTAAAAGGTTAAGAAAATTAAAGGAAGATTGTAAAACTCTAAGCAAATAGGAGCTTGTGAAATTCTAAGAATATAGAAGCTCGTTTATTCTTAGGAAAACGAAGCTCGTACAAATCTAAGTGACACAGTTGAATTGGGTTTTACGGCGCACCTATACAAAATGGTCATAAAGCGCCTAGCAGGAATGAACACACTGAATCTAGACCCATAAGACATGTTAAAAAATGGACTTTCTCACATTGAGAACTTCAGAGTTGCAAAGTCTGCTTTGCTTGGACAATCCATTTACGCTTGAGTCTAGATTGTTTTGTTTTACTGCCACCACTCAAATGACACCTTGAAGCCATACAGGGATCATGACGATAACCAAATGTAATGGACAATGAAAGAAAACGGGAAAACGTTCTTGAATTTGGCATGATTGTTCCCCTCTGCCAAGAAAAAGACAAGCACTATTCTTGCCCAAGAACTTCTACGCGTATTGCAGCAAAACGAGATATACATGTAAAACTTCTCCCAGTTCGTTAAAAGTGGGCCATTAATATACAATATAAAGCGTTTGACATTACTGTTGGTTTATATCTCCTCATATCACTTGATTGATTGACTAGCTAGCGTATTTGAATGGAGGAAACTAATTATACAGCCGTTTAAATACACATGTAGATTTACATTGTGTTTTTGTCTTTGGCAATTTGACTCCATGCGAATTAAATCAACCACAAGGGCTTGGTATGAAATAAAACATTTGTTTTAAAGGGAATGTAGTCATACATCCAAACAATCGTCATTATTGGGTGTTCCGAAAATCTTGTAAACAAGTGTAAGAATTATCAAAATCGGATGATCTATAAAGGGGATATAATCATTTGAAAGTTCGTTTGAAACGGATACACAAGTCGCCATTTTGAGAACTATGACACTAGAGTTCTAAATTATTTTACCATATATGGAATATTTATAAATAAATTATATGTTACTTAACTGATTTATAGGGAAAAAAGTCATAGCAACTGCTTGAAAAATAAGTTTCTAATGTGTAATAATGCATTATATGGCCAGTAAAGTAGGCTGCGTTTACTTGAAATTATTTTCTTTGCTTAAATTCTATTTATGAATAGGCCCTATCCCATAAATGATAATTTAGAACTTTCCTAAAAGGACAATTATGTTTATAAATGTAACAAAAATAGGAACTTGTACAAATTCAAGAAAGACGACGATTGTGTACGATTTCGTTAACTTATCAGGTATAAAACGATTTCCTTCATCATGATCCTTTTAATTTCCTACCAACGCAGACCTTAGCAATAGTTATATTTTAATTATAGCAGTTATAGTAATTATTAATATTGAAATCGTCGTTAACCAAGGCAGGCTTCGATAATTATCACCCCTGTAAGTATTTATCAGGTATAATTAACGACAAATTGTGTCGTGTGCCAACTACTATAACGACCGTTCGCTTCCGTCGGAACGGAAGTAATTATGTAATTATTAAACCACGTGCCACGCGATTAATTCCAATCAGCAATATATAAGTTGGTAAATCACTGACCAGAGCATTGAATTCTCATATTTTTCACGATCTGATCATCAACATTAGTTCTTCTTACACTACCGACGTTGTATTACTCACCATCTATTTTGAAAAGAGAATTGTATCAACCAGCAAAATGGTAAGTGCCGTTAACATCATTTGAGTCTATAGTTAAATTCACGCAAGAGATAAATATTGGAATGAACTTTGTTTAAATGCATGCAAGTGATATTATATTCAAGAATAATTAAAGGAATTTTGATGTGGGGTTATTTTCTAATTATTCGCCGAAGTTATTCCATACACCCATCTTGCTCATAGTGAACACACGCGTGCATTAAGAGATGCATGTGTTTATATATTTCAGTATTATGATATTCTACAATTGTTTATTGTTCATATTGTCTGTCTTCGCTGTTTAAGGTGTTGTAATTTTAGTTAAAATGCCTTGTTTAGCCATTTCTAGACACTTGTGATGATCGTGTTGGTTGAAGTAGTTGAATAGATAACGATGAACGAATGTTTATGTAATTATTTCATTTATTATTAAGTTTCGCGAATAAAAACAAATGTACATGCCATAGTTTACCACCATCACTTATTTTTGTGTTACCAATTCATTTCTCAGTGCATTATTAAATTATGTATATCATTATTTACTGATTGCTTTTGCAGATTGATACTCCAAAACAAAGACAGAGCGTTAGTGTTATTGTGAATAACGAGGCTGTCATCATCCAGGATGTCACGAGGTACACAACTTGTGATGACGTAATCAAAATGGCGCTTCAAACATCTGCACTTAATGACGATACTTATCGCTTTGCCTTGTTTGTATTTTGCACTAACGTAGTGAAGAAAGTGTTGTCTGGCAAAACTAAAATCCTGAAGGTATTACGATCTTTGGGAGCGGACGAGAACAAGTCTGCTATTGTTCTTAAACCAACTGACTCTTGCAAATCAAAGATGGCCGCTATACCACGTGCCAAACAGAAGCTGCAGGGTTTAAGGTCAATGATTATGAAAATGTCAAGGCGTCGCTTTGACAAGAAACATGCTTCTATCGAGAACAACTTGAACAAAATTAACAATGGTCTACAGATCAGCATGAAGGAACAAAACATTACATCCGATACTACAGACAGGACCATGAACAATTCAGACGCACAGGTTTCGGGAAAATTAGAACTGATGCACCGTTATATCAATGATAGTCTAAACTACACACACGTCTCTGATGGATGCTGTTCAGTATTTACAAAAGAAGATGGACGCGGCCGTCTTCCAACATCGCAAAGTTTTCATAGCAGTATCTTGAACAACGCATTCGTAAATGAACTTGACGATGATTTTAAATCGCACGATGATGCGTTTGTTGACAGAACTGCGAGTATGGAGGACTCTGTAAGTTCTATTCTAGATGATACAGTTATTCTGAAAGGAAGGGATCTATTTAATGATTGTCTTATCGACGAGGACGATGAAGCCTTTGTCAGCGATTGTGATGATGACGAAAACGTTATCGACGAGGACAATGAAGGTAGCAGCATTTGTGAGTTGGAAAGAAATATCTACGATGTCGATGCGGATGAGACGGTTGTTAACCTGGATACGATTAGAAACATTTTCGGTAACGATGGCGTATTTACTATTCCATCATTCGACGAAGCCTTAGAAAGTTTCATGAATACGTTATTGAAACGTTCTAACGACGAGACAAGTGATGAAGGTCTGAGTTCCATGGGAAGTGACGTACACCTGTCTGAGGCTGGTGCACGTGTCAATATATAGGAATGATTGAAGTAACAATACATACGATATATTTTAGAATTCAAATAAATGCATATTTGTTTGTTGCAGTTTGAAGCGGATTCTTTGAAATTGCTTATATGTGCTAAATTGTTATTGAAATATTATGTATGATTGTTTGTTTTATAAAAAAAATGAAATTATACAATTTGTCAAAGGTAAATGTACAATGTTAATAAATGTATGCAAATAAAAAAACATATTCATTTATTTGATCTATTCACATTAAATAAAACATAAACAATACACATATCAATATCACAGTAAACGTGTGCCGTTTGTTGCACACATGCAAAGTATGGCTCCTACAGACTGGCGAAGTTAATACATTAAGATCCAGTGTTGAGTTAACGTTCGCACGAGTGTCACCTTATTATCATATTTAGGTTCATTACGCACCAGTCTTAAAATCTAAACATGGTGTTTATCTTAACATTAAGTGTTAATCATTGACCTTTATTTATTAAGGCTACACTGACCTTTATAGAGGACATCACCACGACGTTATCGTCACGTGATCATCACAGTCTTCAACACACGCGCAACATTGCTTAAAGATATACACCCCATATACATCGGTGTGCTTGACGTTATTTAATATGGATTGTGTATCTTTAACTGCTCGGATTACACTCAGAAGCATAATTTATAGAATACGAATCATCGTTCGGTCTTTTCCGTTCATCTCGTTGTGCATCGGAATTGCACCGTCTATTTCCGTTACCGTTTAAAAGACGGACTTACGGGAATCGTCGAGGTAATTACGTTGTTCGGTGTTGTAGGCTGCGTACAGCTAAATATAGCCTGGCTTTAGCCCGCCTTTTGTTGTGTACGATTCAGTACAGAAGTAAAAGTTCACAGAGGTCAGCAGATACAACTTTGAAATATGCAATATGCATTTTCAGGAAGGATAAACTATAGGTAAAATTATCCCCATCAGCTAGGATCATTAAATTAAATAAAAAAATATTTTTTCATGTTTTTGAAAATTTAACATCCATTGAAATTGCATACATGTCAATATTCAGTGCGAATTAAATAGTGTTTGTAAACACAGACATGTGCAGAGAGGTTGAGCTGGAAAAGTTATCTTTTTCACACTTTCAAAGGCTTTGTGGTGGAAATATCTATGAAATAAGGCAATTTAAAGAAAATCTGGTGTATAATTCTTGAGATATTAGCTGGCAGGTGCCACAGGAGGTCTATGGGAAAGTATTTAGTTTTCTGCAACCTGTACGGAGAAGATCGAATCGACATACGACATCATCATACACAGGCACTCATGTCGGATCTTCTGTTTATAGAATACGACGTAGATTACCAGCATGCGTGATTTGATAAGCATGTATAACAAGTCTTAGTGTATCACCTTCCTCCATCTTCCTCCATCTTCCTCCATTCCTCCATCTTCCTCCATCTTCCTCCATCTTAACTGATACCTTCCTCCATCTTAACTGATACCTTCCTCCATCTTAACTGATACTATCACCTTCCTCCACCTTCCTCCATCTTAACTGATACTATCACCTTCCTCCACCTTCCTCCATCTTAACTGATACTATCACCTTCCTCCACCTTCCTCCATCTTAACTGATACTATCACCTTCCTCCACCTTCCTCCATCTTAACTGATACGGAGTGTATCACCTTCCTCCATCTTAACTGAATCACCTTCCTCCATCTTAACTGATACGGAAACTAGAAAGGAAATGTTTAAATAATATTATAATTCAATGGTGAACCAGATACATACGTACACATGTAGGACGTACGTGTTTTTAGTACCGCTTCGTTCGTGCACGCATGTTCAATTTCGTGTGTGCTGATGTGTATCCATGTGTAAATAAAGATCTGCATCTCTTATGCAGGGAGGTTATATCTACCCAGACCATACCAACTGTCAATAAAGATATGCAAACATTGAAGCAAAGTATTTGAAACCACAAATATAAAAGGGTTGGAAACAGGAGGAACATAAAAGGGTTGGAAACAGGAGGAACATAAAAGGGTTGGAAACAGGAGGAACATAAAAGGGTTGGAAACAGGAGTAACATAAAAGGGTTGGAAACAGGAGGAACATAAAAGGGTTGGAAACAGGAGGAACTTAAAAGGGTTGGAAACAGGAGTAACATAAAAGGGTTGGAAACAGGAGGAACATAAAAGGGTTGGAAACAGGAGGAACATAAAAGGGTTGGAAACAGGAGGAACATAAAAGGGTTGGAAACAGGAGTAACATAAAAGGGTTGGAAACAGGAGGAACATAAAAGGGTTGGAAACAGGAGGAACATAAAAGGGTTGGAAACAGGAGTACCGCATTGAAACGGTCAGTGGCAAAAGGCCGCTAGGTTATTTAAACGTTTGAGGGTGCACTGAGTTCCATGGGAAGTGACGTGCACCTGTCTGAGGCTGGTGCACGTGTCAACATATAGGAATTATGAAGTAACAATACATACGATTTATTTTAGAATTCAAATAAATGCATATTTGTTTGTTGCAGTTTGAAGCGGATTCTTTGAAATTGCTTATATGTGCTGCAATATTATTTTAATGTTATGTATGTTTGTTTGTTTTATAAAAAAATATGAAATTATAATTAGTCGAAGGCAAATGTAAAATGCAAATAAATGTATGCAAATGAAAAAAACAAACGTTTTAATCTATTTGATATATTCACATTAAATAAAACATAAACAAAACATATCTCAATAATCACAATAAACGTGTGCCATATGTTGCATCCATGCAAATAATGGCTTCTACCCACTGGCGATGTTAATTCATTAAGATCGAGTGTTGCTTATAATTCTCGCACTTGCGTCACCTTATTATCAAATTTAAGATCATTACGCGCTAATTAACATCTTAACGTTGCTTTTATCTTAACATTAAGTGTTAATCATAGAACTTTATTATTAAGCCTACACTGACCTTTATAAAGGACATCCCTACAATGTTATCGTCGCGTTATCATAACAGTCTACAACACCCGCGCATCACTGCTTAAAGCTATATATGCCATATACATTGGTGTGCTTGACATTATTAGATATGGATTGTGTAGCTTTAACTGCTCGGATTACGCTCAAAATCACAATTTATAGAATACGAGTCATCGTTCGGGCTTTTCCGTACAGCTGGTTGTACATCGGAATTGCCTCGTATATTTCCGTTACCGTTTAAAAGACGATTCGAGGTAATTACTTTGTTCGGTGTCGTACAGAGAAGACCGAATCGACCGAATCAACATATGACGTCATCATACAATTCAATATTAAACAGGCACTCATGTTAGAATCTCTATCGACAGAACACGATGTAGATTAACAGCATGCATGAAACTGATAACCGTTTATAACTATTCTTAAGTTTATCACCTTCTTCCATCATAACCGATACGGAAACTAGAAAGGAAATGTTTGAACAGATATAATTTAATGGTGAACCAGATTCACACGTTCATATGTAGGACTTAAATCATAACAAAGCTACATGTGTGTGTGCGTGCGTGCTTGCGTTCGTGCGTGATCGCGCATGTTCAACTTCGTGTGTGCTTATGTGTGTCCATGTGTCAATAAAGAAATGCGTCTCTTATGCATGGAGGTTATACACAAACCGTACATACTGTCAATAAAGATATGCATCTCTTATGCACGGAGGTAGTACACAAACCATACATACTGTCAATAACGATATGCATCTCTTATGCATGGAGGTTATACACAAACCATACATACTCTCAATAAAGATGTGCATCTCTTATGCATGAATGTTTTATACAAACCATACATACTGTCAATAAAGATTTGCATCGCTTATGCATGGAGGTTATACATAAACCATACATACCGTCAATAAAGATGTGCATCTCTTATGCTTGGAGGTTATACACAAACAATACATACTGTCAATAAAGATGTGCATCTCTAATGCATGGAGGTTATACACAAACCATACATACTGTCAATAACGATTTGCAACTCTTATGCATGAAGGTTATACACAAACCATACATACTCTCAATAAAGATGTGCATCTCTTATGCATGGAGGTTATACACAAACCATACATACTGATGCATGGAGGTTAAACACAAACCATACATACTGTCAATAAATATTTGCATCGCTTATGCATGGAGGTTATACACAAACCATACATACCGTCAATAAAGATTTGCATCTCTTATGCTTGGAGGTTATACACAAACCATACATACTGTCAATAAAGAACGGAGGTTATGCACAAACCATTCATACTGTCAATAAAGATTTGCATCGCTTATGCATGGAGGTTATACACAAACCATACATACCGTCAATAAAGATGTGCATCTCTTATGCATGGAGGTTATACACAAACCATACATACAGTCAATAAAGATGTGCATCTCTTATGCATGGATGTTATACACAAACCATACATACTGTCAATAAAGACGTGCATCTCTTATGCATGATGGTTATACACAAACCATACATACTGTCAATAAAGATATGCATCTCGTATGCATGGAGGTTATACACAAACCAAACATACTGTCAATAAAGATATGCATCTCATATGCATGGAGGTTATACACAAACCATACATACTGTCAATACATTTATGCATCTCTTATGCATGGAGGTTATACACAAACTATACATACTGTCAATAAAGGTATGCATCTCTTATGCATCTCTTATGCATAGAGGTTATACACAGACCTTACATACTGTCAATAAAGGTATGCATCTCTCATGCATCTCTTATGCCTGGAGGTTATATACAAACCATACATACTGTCGATAAATGTATGCATCTCTTATACATGGTTATACACAAACCATACATACTGTCAATAAAGATATGCATCTCGTATGCATGGAGGTTATACACAAACCATATATACTGTCAATACAGATATGCATCTCGTATGCATGGAGGTTATACACAAACCATATATACTGTCAATAAATATATGCAAAAATAGAAGCAAAGTATGTGACCACATATACAAGGGTTGACAATAGGGGTACCGCATTGGAACGTTTAAAGGGCAACAAGGCCGAAGTTGGGGTGAGGTGGGGTGTGGTAGGGCTAAAACCAGGTTCTAGGGTGCACTCTTATCCTAGTGAGAGGTATATCCTGTAACAAACTAGGCAACATTAAAAGGCAATACAAGCATAACTCAAATATGATCATGTATATATGAATATAAGATATTAACGTATAGAAAGCCACACAGAAAATTCTCATTGACTTGGCAGAAGCCAGAGTGACCAGGGAATACTCCATTAAAGGCACGATTGAAGACAAACATCCCATATTACCATCTCGTTCAGGATTTAGGTAGGCGTCATAGGAAGATTCCACAATGTCTCAGGTCATCGCACACTCAAAGAGGAAAACATACAGGCGAACTGCGACTTGGTTAACCACTAAATAAGCAATGCGTTGCAAAATGATACGATCTTAACCTATTTTGGTACATTTTCTATTAACTTTAATAATGAATGTATGAAAGTGATCATGACCAAGAAACTTGTCAAGGATCTTGCATATCTTTCATCGGTGACATTTTCTAGTTGTATATTTAGCCAAAACATTTTTGCATTAGTGAAGGAAACGCAGAATGTATAGCTAATAACACAGTCAGAAAATCCTACGCAGAGCAGGTTGTTGGCAAATGTAGCCATACTTAGACACACAGCTATGTTCACTGACCTTAAATAAATCAACCTCAGAGTAGATCTTGTTGTGTGGTCATCCAAGCCGAAGCATCTTGTAATGTTGTAGGTTTTGCTTACATAATGCAATGCCAGACAACAGAAGCCACATAAGTAATACAGAAAGTCATGCGTTCATAGCTGCGTGTTCTTTGTAGAACCTGGTTTAAACCCAAGTAGCCTTTTTGCCACCGACCGTTCCAAGCTGGTACATGAATGACTAAGTTCTCTGAATGATACAATTTCTTTTCGACATGTTTTTAAAACTACTTATGGAAATAATGTGACTTCATGCCTAGCGTGTTCTGTTAAGCGTTTTGTGTAGAAAAATTACTGCACAATCAAAAAATTGTCTATGGCGTCTTTGGTAACTACTAACGAGCTGCGGCCCAAAGGTTCAGTTAATTGGGCGGCTGAAAAAACGTCCAAATGGCGCTGATGCAAAAGAGACTAAGACTAGTGGAAGTCATTTACTGCATTTACTGGTGAATATCTACTAAACATCGAATCCGATCCGCCGTTTGGAGAGTGTTCCGGGCGTCAAGGCATCAACAACGGTCCCGGCTGGTGAGCTGAGTGGATTTCTAGTTTGTGTATGGTATATGTGTAGTTAAAACTAGGATACCGTTGTTTGTATGTGATGCTAAAACTCCATCTAAAAACAATTGTAATACATATTAGGATACAGTTGTTTGTTTTCCATGGTATCATGTTATCTAAAACAAATGTAGTTAACATTAGGATACCGTTGTTTGCATTAATGGGGCTATGTTTCAATGCTTAATGCTTTGTGTATATGTGACGTTTGTGTGTATTCTTTTTGTTTCTTATAAATATATTGTTTGAATTGATATATAGGTTTATTATTAAAAAAAATACCATATCAATCAAGTTATCTAAGCGGACATGTAATCCTTGATCATTCTTGTTTATCACTCATGTAGATATATACACATGCAAATTAGGTGAAACATTTTTAACGTTAGATGCTACTAAATTATGGTATTCCAGTGTTGCAGCACTATAAATAAACCATTGAGTTCGCTGCTTCAAATAGACATATAATCACATCACACAACAACACACAAATAAAAGTCCAGACATTGTGCCTATAATCGTCAGGTAGGACGCCTGTCGTAGGTGGAGGGACTATAATCCTTAGAAATACACACACACACACACACACACACACAGAATATCTGTGCTTTTTTAAAATATGTTAAACGGCAACAATACGTATAAATATGTATGAATATAGAAAAGGATCTATAGCCTAGCAGGAAGTAAATTTGTGTGTAGATGTCAATCGGATATAGATGTTTAACGTTACAGTCATTGTGTATTCATGTTGAAATAAGTATACGGGGATTATAGTTTTCTTAAATGATGTACTGTGTATACGTGTTACATGCTTTAATAGAGTATATGGATTAGAACTGTTTTAAATGATGTACCGTGTGTATATATGTTTCATGCGTTAACGGAATACATACAGCATATAATATAACTTTCCGAAATGATATACCGCGTATATATGTTACACCTGCGTTAATGGATTAAATGATGTAACTAGTGTAATTTGGATCAGATTATTTGGGTTCATGTCGGGTTTCTAAAAGGTTAGACAAATGAATAACCGAAATGTAGTACTGTTAGACTGAGTATCATAAAGTACATCTGACTGTTTTTAGGCATGTAACTATCTTCTATTTAATCATGCTGTAGAACAATAAGTAGTTTTTTGATTATTATATAGATAATCTATCCCATAAACATTGGTAATAAACGTACAGGACACGAGATAATATTGTACTTGTAGCATGTTCGCTAACATTTCCTTTGATTTATAATGCAAAACATTAAAATCGTTTAATTTAGGGTAACTAAAGGGACGTGGCTATACCGTACTCAACCAGATATAGGAATTTAGAGTAAGGTCACCCTGATTGAATTATCTAAGTACTAAGTACACCATGCTACAACAAATAGAGTCTGTCTTAGCTCGTTATTTAAAACACCTCGATGGGCTATGCCCATTGTAACAACGCTAAAGGCAACATTTCCGCTAAAGGTAACAACCGCCGCTAAAGATAACACTTCCGCTAAAGGTAACAACCGCCGCTAAAGGTAACACTTCCGCTAAAGGTAACAACCGCCGCTAAAGGTAACAATTACCTGTACCGCTAAAATTAACAGCGCTTACGCCACAGATGCCACAGTACCTTAAAATAACCCGTTTACTCAATTTTCATTGAAACTGTACATGTTGAAAATAGTTGTTACCTTTAGCGTTAGCCTTGTCAACTTCAGTTACCCATCTCATTGTTTAAATATTTCAACTCGCTGAACCCAACTATATCTATTACTTGTATTACCATTGGTTGTAATAACAAAACATGCTAGTGATTTAAATACACCTGCATAAATATCAGTTTAAAATCTATTATTTGGTAGATGTAACATTAATACTTTGTTTCGTTTTAAAGAGACAAAAATAACAGATGTCTGTCCAACAAAGATAAAACAACAATAATGTTTTTCTCCTACAAACATATTCAAGTGCATACGCACTATCTACGCCCCATGAACCGTCCGATTTAAATTAAATTGTTTGATCTGGACAACTCACGCTAATTGTGTTGTATACATCGTTACTATCGTCGTTACTATCGTTACTATAGTGACTATCAATTCATCGAATGCTTTCAGTCATTAACCGGGTTTTTGAATTATTTGTTTTAAATAAAAACAAACAAAAACAAAAACAGCTTATAGTTTGGCGTAAACCGGGCGGGCGTCTTTGCGGGAGAGTGGACGGGCGGTTAAATATAAATCGATAACATCTAAGGAAAACGAAGCTGGTAAACGCCTTAGAAAATAGAAGCTTGTAAACATCTAAGAAAATAGAAGCTCGTAAAATAATAAGGATATAAAAGATTGTAAAACTCTAAGCAAATAGGAGCTTGTGAAATTCTAAGAATATAGAAGCTCGTTTACATCTTAGGAAAAAGAAGCTCGTACAAATATAAATGATATAGTTGAATTGGGTTTTACGGTGCACTTATACAAAATGGTCATAAAGCGCCTAGCAGGAATAAACACACTGAATCTAGACCCATAAGAAACTTTACAAAATGGTCTTTCTCACATGCAGAACTTCAGAGTTGCAAAGTATACTTTGCTTGGACAATCCATTTACGCTTGAGTCACGATTGCTTTGTTTTTTGCCACCACTCAAATGACACCTTGAAGTCATGCAGGGAACGTGACGATAACCAAATGTAAAACCTTCTCAATTTGACCTGATTGTTCCCCTCTGCCAAGAAGAAGACAAGCACTGTTCTTGCTACTTCGCGTATTTCAGCAAAACGAGATATACATGTAAAACTTCTCCCAGTTCTTTAAAAGTGGGCCACTAATATACACTATAAAACGTTTGACATTACTGTTGGTTTATATCTCCTCATATCACTTGATTGATTGACTAGCTAGCGTATTTGAATGGAGGAAACTAATTATACAGCCATTTAAATACACATGTAGATTCACATTGTGTTTTTGACTGGGGCAATCTGACTCCATAAGAATTAAATCAACCACAAGGGCTTGGTATGAAATCAAACAGTTGTTTTAAAAGGAATGTAGGCATACATCCTAACAATCGTCATTATTGAGAGTTCTGAAAATCTTGTAAACAAGTGGAAGAATGATCAAAATCGGATGATATACAAAGGGGATATGATCATTTGAAAGTTCTTTTGAAACGGATACACAAGTCGCCATTTTGAGAACTATGACACTACAGTTTTTAAATTATTTTACCATATATGGAATATTTATAAATAATATGTTACTTAACTGATTTATAGGAAAAAAAGTCATAGCAACTGCTTGAAAAATAAGTTTACTAATGTGTAATAATGCATTATATGGCCAGTAAAGTAGGTTGCGTTTATTTGAAAATTATTTTCTTTGCTTAAATTCTATTTATAAATAGGCCCTATCCCATAAATGATAATTTACAACTATGATGTCGCATTTTTCTAACAGGACAATTGTCTTTATAAATGTAACAAACATGGGAACTTGTACAAATTCAAGATAGATGGTGATTGTGTACGATTTCGTTAACTTATCAGGTATATTGTTTAAATCCTAATATATTAATGAACTGCAAAAGATTTCCTTCATCATGATATTTTTAATATCCTATCAGTGCAGCTCTTAGCTGTAGTTACATTTTAATGATATCATTTATAGTAATTATTAATATAGAAAGCGTCGATAACCAAGGCAGGCTTCGATACTTATCATCGCTGTAAGTATTTATCAGGTATAATTAACGATAATTAGTGTCGTGTGCCAACTAATATAACGACCGCACGCTTCCGTCGGAGCGGAAGTAATTATGTAATTATTAAACCACGTGCCACGCGATTAATTCAAATCAGCAATATAAAAGTTAGTAAATCACTGACCAGAGCATTGACTCCTCATATTCTTCATGATCTGATCATCAACATTAGTTCTTCTTACACTACCGACGTTGTATTACTCACTATCTATTTTGAAAAGAGAATTGTATCAACCAGCAAAATGGTAAGTGCCGTTAGCTTCAATTGAGTCTATAGTTAAATTCACACAAGTGATAAATATTGGAATGAACTTTGTTTAAATGCATGCAAGTGATATTATATTCAAGAATAATTAAAGGCAATTTGATGTGGGGTTGATTTCTAATTATTCGCCGAAGTTATTCCATACACCCATCTTGCTCATAGCGAACACACGTTAGGAGATGCATGTGTTTATACATTTCAGTATTATGATATTCTACAATTGTTTATTGTTCATATTGTCTGTCTTCGCTGTTTAAGGTGTTGTAATTTTAGTTTGAATGCCTTACACTTGTGATTATCGTGTTGGTTGAAGTAATTGAATAAGATAACGATGAACCAATGTTTAACTAATTATTTCATTTATTATTAAGTTTAGCAAATAAAAACAAATGTACATGCAATAGCTTACCACCATCACTTATTTTTGTGTTACCAATTCATTTCTCAGTGCATTATTAAATTATATATATCATTATTTACTGATTTCTTTTGCAGATTGATACTCCAAAGCAAAGACGGAGCGTTAGTGTTATTGTGAATAACGAGGCTGTCATCATCCAGGATGTCACGAGGTACACAACTTGTGATGACGTAATCAAAATGGCGCTTCAAATGTCTGCACTTAATGACGATACCTTTCGCTTTGCATTGTTTGTATTTTGCACCAACGGTGTGGAGAAAGTGTTGTCTGGGAAAAATAAAATCCTGAAAGTATTACGATCTTTGGGAGCGGACGAAAACAAGTCTGTTATTGTTCTTAAACCAACTGACTCATCAAAGATGGCCGCTATACCACGTGCCAAACAGAAGCTGCAGGGTTTAAGGTCAATGATTATGAAAATTTCAAAGCGTCGCTCAGACAAGAAACATGCTTTTATCGAGAACATCTTGAACACAATTAACAATGGTCTACAGATCAGCATGAAGGAACAAAACATTACATCCGATACTACAGACAGGACCATGAACAATTCAGACGCACAGGTTTCGGGAAAATTAGAACTGATGCACCGTTATATCAATGATAGTCTAAACTACTCACACGTCTCTGATGGATGCTTTTTACTATTTACAAAAGAAGATGGACGCAGCCGTCTTCCAACGTCGCAAAGTTTTCACAGAAGTATCTTGAACAATGCATTCGTAAATGAACTTGACGATGATTTTAAATCGCACGATGATGCGTTTGTTGACAGCATTGCGAGTATTGAGGACTCTGTAAGTTCTGTTCTAGATGATACAGTTATTCTGAAAGGAAGGGATCTATTTAATGATTGTCTAATCGACGAGGACGATGAAGCCTTTGTCAGCGATTGCGATGATGACGAAAACGTTATCAGCGAGGACAATGAGTGTAGCAGCATTTGTGAGTTGGAAAGAAATATCTACGATGTCGATGCAGATGAGACGGTTGTTAACCTGGATAGGATTAGAAACATTTTCCGTAACGATGGCGTATGTACTATTCCATCATTCGACGAAGCCTTAGAAAGTTTCATGAATACGTTATTGAAACGTTCTGACGACGAGACTAGTGATGAAGGTCTGAGTTCCATGGGAAGTGACGTACACCTGTCTCAGGCTGGTGCACGTGTCAACATATAGGAATGATTGAAGTAACAATACATACGATATATTTTAGAATTCAAATAAATGCATAGTTGTTTGTTGCAGTTTGAAGCGGATTCTTTGAAATTGCTTATATGTGCTAAATTGTTATTGAAATGTTATGTACGTATGTTTTATATAAAAAAAAAAATGAAATTATAATTTGTCAAAGGCATATGTACAATAAATGTATGCAAATAAAAAAAAAGTATTCATTTATTTTATCTATTCACATTAAACATAAACAATACATATATCAATAATCACAGTAAACGTGTGCCGTTTGTTGCACACATGCAATGTATGGCTCCTACACACTGGCGATGTTAATACATTAAGATCCAGTGTTGATTATAACTTTCGCACGAGTGTCACCTTATTATCAAATTTAGGTTCATTACGCACCAGTCTTAACATCTTAACGTTGGGTTATCTTAACATTAAGTGTTAATCATAGACCTTTATTTATTAAGGCTAACTGACCTTTATAGAGGACATCCCCACGACGTTATCGTCACGTGATCATCACAGTCTTCAACACACGCGCATCATTGCTTAAAGCTATACACACCATATAGATCGGTGTGCTTGACTTTATTTAATATGGCTTGTGTAGCTTTAACTGCTCGGATTACACCCAGAACCATAATTTATAGAATACAAATCATCGTTCGGTCTTTTCCATTTAGCTCGTTGTGCATCGGATTTGTCTCATCTATTTCCGTTACCGTTAAAAAGACGGGATTACGATTGCGGGAATCTTCGAGGACGTTGTTCGGAGTTGTACGGAGAAGTCGGAATCGACATTAGACGTCATAATACAATTCAGTATTGACCATGCACTCATGTTAGGTCCTCTGTTTATAGAATACGATGTTGATTAACATCATGCGTGATTTGATACGCATTTATAACAATTCCTAAGTTTATAACTTTCCTCCATCTTAACTGATACGGAAACTAGAAAGGAAATGTTTAAACAATATTATAATTCACTGGTGAACCAGATACACACGTACTCATGTAGGACGTACGTCTATAGTACAGCTTTGTGCGTGCACGCATGTTCAACTTCGTGTGTGCTTATATGTATCCATGTGTAAATAAAGATCTGTATCTCTTATGCAGGGAGGTTATATCTACCCAGACCATACAAACTGTCAATACAGATCTGCAAAAATTGAAGCAAAGTATTTGAAACCACAAACATAAAAGGGTTGGATACAGGAGTACCGCATTGAAACGGTCAGTGGCAAAAAGGCCGCTAGGTTATTTAAACCAGTTTTGAGAGTGCACTGAGTTCCATGAGAAGTTACGTGCACCTATCTGAGGCTGGTGCACGAGTCAACATATAGGAATTATTGAAGTAACAATACATACTATATATTTTAGAATTCAAATACATCCATATTTGTTTGTTGCAGTGCACCTGTCTGAGGCTGGTGCACTTGTCAACATATAGGAATTATTGAAGTAACAATATATACTATATATTTTAGAATTCAAATACATCCATATTTGTTTGTTGCAGTGCACCTGTCTGAGTCTGGTGCACGTGTCAAAATATAGGAATTCTTGAAGTAACAATACATACTATATATTTTAGAATTCAAATACATCCGTATTAGTTTGTTGCAGTGTGAAGCGAATTCTTTGAAATTGCTTATAAATATGTGCTGCATTGTTATTGAAATATTATGTATGTTTGTTTGTTTTATAAATAAAATGAAATTATAATTTGTCAAAGGCAAATGTAAAATGAAAATAAATGTATTCAAATGAAAAAACAAACGTATTAATTTATTTGATATAGTCACATTAAACCAAACATAAACGAAACATATCTCAATAATCACAGTAAACGTGTGCCATATGTTGCATACATGCAAATTATGGCTTCTAACCATTCGCGATTTTAATACATTAAGATCGAGTGTTGATTGTAACTTTCGAACGAGTATCACCTTAATAGCAAATTTAGGATCATTACGCCCTAATTAACATCTTACTTTTGTATTTATCTTAACATTACGTGTTAATCATAGACATTTATTATTAAGGTTCTGGTTACACTGACATTTACAAAGGACATCCAAAATGTTATCATCACGTGATCATCAACATCTTCAACACCCGCGCATCACTGCCTAAAGCTATACATGCCATATACATTGGTGTGCTTAACATTATTATATATACATTGTGTAGCTTTAATAGCTCGGATTAACTCAGAACCACAATTTATAGAATACGAGTCATCGTTCGGTCTTTTCCATTCAGCAGGTTGAACATCGGAATTGCCTCGTATATTTTCGTTACGGTTTAAAAGATGGGATTACAGAAATCTTCGAGGTAGTCACGTTGTTCGGTGTCGTATGGAGAAGACCGGATCAACCGAATCGACATATGACGTCATCATACAATTCAATATTAAACAGGCACTCATGTTCGACTCTCTATTGATAGAACACGATGTCGAATAACAGCATGCATGAAATTGATAAGCGTTTATAACTATTATTAAGTTTATCACCTTCCTCTATCTTGTGTAGCTTTAACTACTCGGATTACACCCAGAACCTTAATTTATAGAATACGAGTCATCGTTCCAGGTCTTTTCCTATCAGCTCGTTGTGCATCGGATTTGTCTCATCTATTTCCGTTACCGTTTAAAAGACGGGATTACGATTACGGGAATCTTCGAGGACGTTGTTCGGTGTTGTACGGAGTAGACGGAATCGACATACGACGTCATAATACAATTCAATATTGACCAGGCACTCATGTCGGGTCCTCTGTTTATAGAATACGATGTTGATTAACATCATGCGTGATTTGATAAGCATTTATAACAATTCCTAAGTTGATCACTTTCCTCCATTTTAACTGTTACGGAAACTAGAAAGGAAATGTTTAAACAATATTATAATTCAATGGTGAACCAGATACACACGTACACATGTAGGACGTACGTCTATAGTACGACTTCGTGCGTGCACGCATGTTCAACTTCGTGTGTGCTTATGTGTATCCATGTGTAAATAAAGATCTGCATCTCTTATGCAGGAAGTTTATATCTACCCAGACCATACAAACTGTCAATACAGATCTGCAAAAATTGAAGCAAAGTATTTGAAACCACAAACATAAAATGGTTGGACACAGGAGTACCGCATTGAAACGGTCAGTGGCAAAAAGGCCGCTAGGTTATTTAAACCAGTTTTGAGGGTGCACTGAGTTCCATGGGAAGTTACGTGCACCTATCAGAGGCTGGTGCACGAGTCAACATATAGGAATTATTGAAGTAACAATACATACTATATATTTTAGAATTCAAATACATCCATATTTGTTTGTTGCAGTGCACCTGTCTGAGGCTGGTGCACGTGTCAACATATAGGAATTATTGAAGTAACAATACATATAATATATTTTAGAATTCAAATACATCCATATTTGTTTCACACAATCAAGCGTTACGATTGTAATATTAAGACAAAGTATTTACCTTTATTGAGTATCTGTTTAAATCCGCTGTTTATTAACATTCGTTGTGACGTTTGGTTTTAAAAAAAGTGACGTCATGTAACGTTCGTTACGTCATCGTAAATAGGAAAGAAAATCAGGGGCGTAGTCAGATGGAAGGTCGGAAGCCGGTACCGTTCCATTTGTTTCCCTAATATAGTACCCAGTGGGCACATGACGTCAATGTGACGTTGTATCCAACGTTGGGCTATGACGTTAGATTGACGTTGGATTTTGGTTGAAAATGAAAGTCAGGTAGACGTCATATTCCGACGTTGATACAACGTCAAACCCCGACGTTGGATTGAGGTTGGACTCTGACGTTAATACAACGTCAAATCCCGACGTTGGATTTAGACGTCATATTTTGACGTTGATACAACGTCAAATTACGACGTTAGATAGACGTTGGATAGTGAACACAGATAATCTAAACACATTTAAATACATTTATTCATTGTATAGACACACAGTACAACAACCGAATAGAACCCCGCGGGGCAACGACAAACTAATTCATTCCATTCAACTGACCTAAGCCGAGTTGTGTTTACACTATGAATAGTACTTCTACAAGAAATGAACAAAATGGCGCCAACTTGGCCAAGATAAACAATGGAAATTTGTCATCACGTTTGGCAGACCTCCAATACAGATGCATCGCTCCCTCTCTATATATAAGTCTACTTGCGATCGGTCAAACAGATGACTGATCTTGCGATGGTGTGTGTCTTTGGTTGCCGATTGCGCCAATACTTTGAGTCGTCGTTCACATTTAGGCATGTTGATCACAAATTGAAATCGACTAGTCAATGAATGGCGGCCTTGTTTATTTTTTTCACTCTTGTAATGTCACGCGTGATCGGCCGAGGCAGTGAAACGGCACACTTCGGCTTTGTACATTGACCGTGTTATACCAATTAGCATCGGTCCTGCACAAAGGAAAATTGGAGCAAGACGGGACCTTTTCCAGGGCAAGGCGCCAAGTCCAAAGGGGCAGGGCGTAATGTGGGAAGACATGTCGTCAGAGGAAAGGGCAGGGCGCAGCGCACCGCCTAAACGTGCTAGGCACAACACTGGTTCAGACTTCCTTTTTCCTTCCACCCCCGCCAAGTCGGTCTGGGGGCATACTTGAGGCAGTGGCCCAATGCCAAATTCATCTCATGCTCCGTGGTGGCATTCCCTTTCATCACGCTTTCTGTAAAAATATATATGAAAGAATGAGATAAGAAAGGAGATAACAAGCAGAAGGCTGAAGGCAGAATGAAGAATTACAACTAGAGTAGATTGTACTATTATATTATACTTTTATTTAAATGTTTACATATGGAGCAAACTGAAATGCAGGCCAATAAATTTCAAATTGTTTAAATCCACCAAAACTGAAGTACGAACATTCTCAAAAATCTTAGATTTAACCCTGCATCGCAGCATTATTCTTTGAAGTTAGTGTTAATGTTAGCAACAGATGACACCAAAAAGATACCCATCATACAACAAAATCACATGCCATACTTAAGTAATATTGAATTCTATAAGTGTAAATGTTATGACTGAAGAGCTTTAACAATGGCCTACCAGTAACACAATAAAAGACTTAAGGGACACTTTGGTCTAGAAAGAGCATTAATTTATTATATCTTGAAAATGCAGTTACTTCCAAAATGTTGAATACCGCATGATATAATATTCATAATAGATTTCGAGTTATTGCAAATTTTAGATTTTTGTGTTTTGTGAAAGAGTTACTTCCCTTTAAAAATGATGACGTCACCAGAGAACAAGTAAACTTGTAGTATATTTAGTGTAAATTATTTTAAATGCAAAACTATATAACATATGTTGCTGAGCATTACTTTAGATAATATTGATCTATTTCAATACAATTTTGTTGTTAAAATTTAAAGAGGGGCGGTGTTATATCAGGTCAGATCAATAATTTAACACTAATTATACACAAAAAATAGTTTAATAATAACTGTATTGCAATACATGACTTACATTCAAGTATAATGTTCTTTCAACCAGTATTATAAATGTAGACAGCCATACAAAAGCAGCTAAGACTATAGATATAACCTAGTCACGTCAGTTGTTTTTCCTTGATGAAACATGCAAGGGAAGTAACTCCGCAGGTAGACCTCACAAATGTTAATTTGCAGTAACTCAAAAACTTATTAGAATATTTTGATGCAGTTTTTAGCATTCTGAACCTGTTTTCAAAATCTACAACATGACTTGTTTCTAGACCGAAGTATCCCTTAATTTATTACAATTCGAAAGCGGATATGAAACTGGATACTCAAAGTATTTTTCACCTAACGTTATATGTTATGGTCACTATTGTCATGTACAAACTTTTTACAACTTGGTATAGTCTAAGCTTTTGAAAGACAAGCTTGGATTTCTTACCCTTCATGTTAAAATGGCCCATAACTTCATTCGTCATCAGTCTGAAAGACAGAATTAAACATACTAAGCAAATATTGTACGAAATTGCTATTATACATTTGCTGTTTATTACAAAGAAAGTTATATATACTACTTTCAAGGGGGAAATGTGTAATATAACACCCAACATAAAACACCCAACAGAGAAAGGTGGAAATGGGGTAAACATCCCATACTGTTTAGGCTAAATAAAATTAATCACCTGGTTCTCCGGCCCTCCCTCATCTCTTTTTTGGTAAAAAATAAAAAGTTCATTCTTCAATATATGTAATTATTAGCATTTACCTTATTCTTATAAATCCCAAAATCCAATTTATTATATATCCTCCTCGGACAGAAAGAAAACACTGACTTCTTTAGTTAACATTCAAATCTAAAAGAACGAAATTTATTCTGTCGTCACGATCGTCATATTATGACGTCATTATTTTATGACACCTCTAAGAAAGGACTAATTTAAAAACTTTGAACAAACGTTTGAAAAACGACATTCTAGCTGTGGCAATATCATGTGTGTGTGTGTTTTTGATTGTATATGTTCGTGCGTGCGTGTGTTAGCGTGTGCGTGCATGTTAATTTGTATGTGTTTTATTTATTATCTCTTAATTGAATTTAAGTATTGGACTCCTAGGCGAAAGTAGAATATAATTTAAGAGGTTAGCGGCATATAACATTACGGCAATTGTTGATATTAAAGTCAATGCAATTGTCGTATGATACCGGCATTAAGTTGGTTCATATATCAAAAACAGTAAAAATTTAAAACATTTATCTCAGCATGTCTGCTATACAACGTTGTTATGACGTCAAGAGGCGACGTAAATACAACGTTGTGATTTTGACGTCGATTAGACGTTGGATTTAGGTTGCCGACGTCGCAACCAAGATCCAACCAATATCCAACGTCACTTTGACGTCGTGTGCCCACTGGGGTGTTTGGAAGCCCGAGCTTACCCCGGACCCCTTTTGCCGCTCAATAAAATGTTGGGATTCCAGTTTAGTCTGCGCCTGCGCAATTGGAACTATTTTATTTTGACGTGTTATTAAGAAATAACAGGACACTTTTAAGAATGACTAACCAATCAGAATGCAGTTAATATGTGTTTTGTTCATAGTTTGTAATTATAAAAAAAATGAAATTATAATTTGTCAAAGGCTTATGTAAAATGAAAATAAATGTATGCAAATGAAAAAACAAACGTATTAATTTATTTGATATATTCACATTAATCGAAACATAAACGAAACGTATCTCAATAATCACAGTAAACGTGTGCCATATGTTGCATACATGCAAATATAGGCTTCTAACCATTTGCGATTTTAATACATTAAGATCGAGTGTTGATTATAACTTTCGCACGAGTGTCACCTTATTATCAAATTTAGGATCATTACGCCCTAATTAACATCTTACGTTTGTATTTATCTTAACATTACGTGTTAATCACAGACATTTATTATTAAGGTAACACTGACATTTTTAAAGGACATTCAAAATGTTATCGTCACGTGATCATCAAGATCTTCAACACCCGCGCATCACTGCTTAAAGCTATACATGCCATATACATTGGTGTGCTTAACATTATTATATTTGCATTGTGTAGCTTTAATAGCTCGGATTAACTCAGAACCACAATTTATAGAATACGAGTCATCGTTCGGTCTATTCCATTTAACAGGTTGAACATCGGAATTGCCTCATATTTTTCCGTTACGGTTTAAAAGATGGGATTACAGAAATCTTCGAGGTAGTTACGTTGTTCGGTGTCGTATGGAGAAGACCGAACCAACCGAATCGACATATGACGTCATCATACAATTCAATATTAGACAGGCACTCATGTTTGACTCTCTATTGATAGAACACGATGTCGAATAACAGCATGCATGAAATTGATAAGCGTTTATAACTATTATTAAGTTTATCACCTTTCTCCATCTTAACCGATACGGAAACTAGATAGGAAATGTTTGAACAGATATAATTTAATGGTGAACCAAATTCACGCGTTGACATGTAGGACTTAAATCATAACAAAAGCTACTTGTGTGTGTGTGTGTGTCTGCGTGTGCGTGCGTGCGTGCGTGCGTACGTGCGTGCGTTGGTGCGTGCTGGCGTGCATGTTCAACTTCATGTGTGCTTATGTGTGTCCATGTGTCAATAAGGATATGCGTCTCTTATGCACAGAGGCTATATACAAACCATACATACTGTCAATAAAGGTATGCATCTCTTATGCATGGAGGTTATACGCAAACCAAACATACTGCCAATAAAGATATGCATCTCTTATGCATGGAGGTTACACAAACCATACATACTGTCAATAAAGGTATGCATCTCGTATGCATGGAGGTTGTACACAAACCATACATACTGTCAATAAAGGTATGCATCTCTTATGCATGGAGTTTATACGCAAACCATACATACTGTCAATAGAGATATGCATCTCTTATGCATGGAGGTTATACACAAACCATGCATACTGTCAATAAAGGTATGCATCTCTTATGCATGGAGGTTATACGCAAACCATACATACTGTCAATAAAGGTAAGCATCTCTTGTGTATGGAGGTTATACACAAACCATACACACTGTCAATAAAGGTATGCATCCCGTATGCATGGAGGTTGTACACAAACCATACATACTGTCAATAAAGGTATGCATCTCTTATGCATGGAGTTTATACGCAAACCATACATACTGTCAATAGAGATATGCATCTCTTATGCATGGAGGTTATACACAAACCATGCATACTGTCAATTAAGGTATGCATCTCTTATGCATGGAGGTTATACGCAAACCATACATACTGTCAATAAAGGTAAGCATCTCTTGTGTATGGAGGTTATACACAAACCATACACACTGTCAATAAAGGTATGCATCCCGTATGCATGGAGGTTATACACAAACCATACAAACTGTCATTAAAAGTATGCAACTCGTATGCATGGAGGTTACACAAAAACCATACACACTGTCAATAAAGTATGCATCTCGTATGCATGGATGTTATACACAAACCATACATACTGTCAATAAAGGTATGCATCTCTTATGCATGGAGGTTATACACAAACCATACATACTGTCAATAAAGATATGCATCTCGTATGCATGGAGGTTATACGCAAACCATACATACTGTCAATAAAGGTGTGCATCTCTTATGCATGGAGGTTATACACAAACCATACATACTGTCAATAAAGGTATGCATCTCGTATGCATGGAGGTTATACACAAACCATACCTACTGTCAATAAAGATATGCATCTCTTATGCATGGAGGTTATACACAAACCATACATACTGTCAATAAAGGTATTTATTAATTAACTACTTAATGTTGTAGTGACAATTGACTTTTATTTTAAAAATTGTTGGGACCACCTAGAAAATGGATAACTATGATATCATTGGAAAGTATAAACCCTCTCCAACAAGGATCAGTTGAAATTACTTGCGCAAAGTGGTACGATTTTTGGCAGTCAACTGTTAAAATACATGACCCTCATAAAACAATTAAAAAATTTGTTTTAAACATAAATCACAAAAGAGATGAATGAACACACTCTAAAGCAATCTTTTGCAAAAAAAATGAGTTAGATATTTTGTGTTCAACTTTCAATAGAATTTGTTTTCCATATATGTCACTTATTTTTGGAAACAGACGCGATAAAAGGATGCATAAAGGGAGATAATAAAATTAAAAAATTATCAAACATATGCAGCTTCGCTTTTATCGTAAACCACTGGTGGATTGATATCAAATGAAGTATTAAGCCTTACTGATTACAATCTGCATCAAACATGTGTTTTAAAATACATTAATTTGAAGAAAACGTTTCTAAAACGAGCTATGGTGAAACCAAAACACACCTGGAAATCAGTTTTATGAAGATTTATTATGTTTCTTAATTTAATATTTGTTGTTTGCGTTTAACACGTTTAAATTTAACTATGTTTTATTATATGCGTTATGAATTGCCTACATTAAACTTTAAGATGGATATCAGTGTATTGAACTATTTAATATTTTAACTCACACACAAATATGTGTATGATTTTGAATACGTATTGTAAGTAAAATCAAACACTTTAAAAAAAACGTATTTATTTAACACATTTCTATTTTAAAGCAAACGAGATACATACATATATAGTATTAGTTACAATTCGATTGTATTAGCATGTTTAAGGCTTCACTTAAAATATATCTGTGTATCATGCACATAGTATAATCCATATTTGATACACTCTGTATTTATTTCTTTTTTATGCATATACCGTTTATATACCAACACGTGTGATAATTGTTGATGTGTATTAATTTGCCTTATACTCACTTATCTTCTATTAATTCCAAATAAAAAGCACTTTTAATTATAAAATAATCTATATCTCCATTATATCCAACTTGGTTGTCAAGAAGACAACCATTGCTATTTGTCTTTTTGTTAAATGAAGTTCCACGTATATCCATGGCTTGTGCATATGCTATCCATTCCTTTCGTTAACATCTACTTAACACTGTATTGTCGAATGTGGTGACCAAGTGGATAAACACTTTCAACTCTGAATCCGGATATCACAGGTCTGAGACTCACTGGTGCCAGGCGATACTTCGGTGTCCTTAGGCAAGACTCTAGCCTCGTCCGTCGGACGGGAGTGTTAACCGGTCTGTCCTTGTATCGGAGTCTATCTTTCGAGCACTTTAAAGAACCATAGGAATATATTCGATAGTAATCGTAATATACATTTAACACACTCCAAAATAAAAGGAGAAAATCCGGGTTGTCTCCTTTACCCTGTCAAATGGCCTATATTGCAGTTTAAGTAGAAACTAGGCCATTTATTTAAGAGAATTTCCGCTTCAGTGTATGTCGTACAAGAGAAATTTCTATTTAAGTTCAAACGCTACAGGAGAAATTTCTCTTCAAGCTAAAACGCTACAAGAGAAATTTCTCTTCAAGCCTAAATATTTCTCTTCAACCTAAAACGATACAAGAGAATTTCTCTTCAATCTAAAATGCTAAAAGAGACATTTCTCTTCAACCTAAAACGCTACAAGAGAAATTTCTATTCAAGCTAAAATGCTACAAGAGAAATTTCTCTTCAAGCCTAAAACGCTACAAGAGAAATTTCTCTTCAAGCTAAAACGCTATAAGAGAAATTTCTCTTCAACCTAAAACGCTACAAGAGAAATTTCTCTTCAAGCTAATATCCTACAAGAGAAATTTCTCTTCAAGCTAAAATGCTACAAGAGAAATTTCTCTTCAAGCTAAAACCATACAGCTAAAACCCTACAAGAGAAATTTCTCTTCAAGCTAAAACGCTACAAGAGAAATTTCTCTTCAAGCTTAAACGCTACAAGAGAAATTTCTCTTCAAGCTAATATCCTACAAGAGACATTTCTCTTCAAGCTAAAATGCTACAAGAGAAATTTCTCTTCAAGCTAAAACCCTACAGCTAAACCCTACAAGAGAAATTTCTCTTCAAGCTCAAACGCTACAAGAGAAATTTCCCTTCAAGCTGAAACGCTACAAGAGAAATTTCTCTTCAAGCTAAAACCCTACAAGATTCAAGCTAAAACCCTACAAGAGAAATTTCTCTTCAAGCTAAAACGCTAGCTAAAACGCTACAAGAGAAATTTCTCTTCAAGCTAAACCTCTACAGCTAAAACCCTACAAGAGAAATTTCTCTTCAAGCTAAAACGCTACAAGAGAAATTTCTCTTCAAGCTAATATCCTACAAGAGACATTTCTCTTCAAGCTAAAATGCTACAAGAGAAATTTCTCTTCAAGCTTAAACCCTACAGCTAAACCCTACAAGAGAAATTTCTCTTCAAGCTCAAACGCTACAAGAGAAATTTCTCTTTAAGCTAAAACGCTACAAGAGAAATTTCTCTTCAAGCTAAAACCCTACAGCTAAAACCCTACAAGAGAAATTTCTCTTCAAGCTAAAACGCTACAAGAGAAATTTCCCTTCAAGCTGAAACGCTACAAGAGAAATTTCTCTTCAAGCTAAAACCCTACAAGAGAAATTTCTCTTCAAGCTAAAACGCTACAAGAGAAATTTCTCTTCAAGCTAAAATGCTACAAGAGAAATTTCTCTTCAAGCTAAAACCGTACAGCTAAATCCCTACAAGAGAAATTTCTCTTGAAGCTAAAACACTAAAAGAGAAATTTCTGGTCAAGCTAAAGTTAAAACCCTATGTTTTTGGGGAACATATGGCTATTGGATGATTTAAATAGCTATATACCAACTATTTAAACTACTTATATACACACACTATGTTTTATACTTATTAATTTAGGAATGCGATACATTTTCAAAAGAAATGAGTTTACATTTATTATCAACAAATATAATTAATATAGATATACCTTTTTAGCAAAGTTACTTCCCTTGACAAAAAATCCTCCATTTGTATTTGACTGCAGAAGACGTGAGCTGTGTTTTTCTTTTTCCAGGTAAATTATTTTATTTAAAACAGTTTACATTATAACAAAAATTACATCTTTAGTAAGTTATGAATTGCAGTTGTATTTTGGCTTTTGTCGAACAGTGATAAATACACGCCTGTGGTTCGCATTTATCAATTTTCTTACACTCAATGTCAAAATACAGCGGAAATCCTAAGTAACTAACCATGGAATTCTTATCATATGTATCCAACTCATTTGATCAATTCAATATGAAAAAAGAAACATGCCCTAATAAAAACTACTATAATGTTCACAAATTCCGAGTTAAATTTACAAATTGTACAGTTGTTTAAGTGCATAAAATACACGTTTACGCACGGCGAGACGATTTATGATATACGACGTCCTCTGACTTTGGTGCATCTATAAACTGCATCTATAAACGTCCGTATGTAAAAAAAGCACCCGAAGACGTCAAATAAATCAGACTAACAGTTGTCATGGTTCTATCATTTATTTAGCTAGAAAATATAATCAACAGTAATTCTAAATAATAACGTTAAATGATTATGAATATACAAGCAAAAAACAGTTGCGCCAGTTAACCACTCGGCCACAGAGACCCTGGAAAAATGGAGTTTTTGGGAAATGACATTTTATAATTTCCCCAATGACATTTTATAATTATACACGTATGGGTACAACTGCTAACTGTTAGCCAAAAAATGAACCATGTATAATTAACTAAATATAATTTGAGAATGTTACACATTTCGGAGATTGTGAGATATTCAGTAGGTAGTCTACATACTATAAGAATCTTTTATGGGTATCTGGTGAAGATAGGGAATTCCAACCCAAGGTATGAGTGTTTTAATCGGAACCGAGGCTCTAAAACACTTATACTGAGGGTTTGAATTCCCTATCTGAAACGAATACCCATGATAGATTCTTTTTCTTGCATTTCTTAGACATATTGTGCGTTGATGTTGTCAGCTACTAACGTTTTGCATGTTTTCTTGCATACCGGATGTTGGTGTGTGCTTGACTTTTATCTTTACCCATAAAGATAAGACTTTCAATTCCCCATGTAAAACGTGGATTGCCTTATCCGGTATACAAGAAATATATATTCATAATGATAATTTATTATTAGGGCTGATGGGGTCATTGTCGTAACGGGTACTACAGAAAGGCACCCGGGGTACATTTATGTATATAGAAACATACCCGAAAATCATCGAAATCCAGAAAGGCCCCCAAATATACATAAATGTACCCGAGACAAAACACAATGCCGTAAAACGCGGCCGTTAACGCGTTCTGTTACTTCACGGAAGCGAAACTTTTCTTGTTTACAAAGTTTAATCGATTCACTTTTTAAAAGCCGCTCGCAGTTGCCTCCGCTGAAAGGAATGCATGCAGTTGGTCTAAATAGTTGACCAACTCTTCTTGAATGACGAGCTGCATATATTTGTTTACTTTTTTGCGCGGGGTTTGATGATTTACAACTTCCGGGTTTACGACAATACGTTCTGTATTTTATTACTAACTATGGCAGCCAAAATATGTTTTTAAAAACAATAGCGCAATAGTTAATGATAAACAATATTGTTTAAGTAGTAATATTTTCAAATTCTAAATTGTTTCAATTCCGCTAATAAGATCTTGTTTGTCTGGGTACGTTTCTGTATATTTGGGGGCCGTTCTGGAATTCAAAGATTTTCAGGTACGTTTCTGTATACATAAATGTACCCCGGGTACCTTTCTGTAGTACCCGATACGACAATGACCACATCAGCATTATTATCCAAAAGGTCACTACTGTATCTGAAAATGACCATAATCGTAATTAACTCTACCAATTGGTGTTTTGAAATCAGACAAACTCAAAATAAAATACATGACTGTACACTAAAAACAAAGCTTTTATTGAACTATGACTACAAATGCTTTTTTTTTATAAACATGAACATCAAGGATAAACACAGAGGCTTTCACCTACTCAAATGGAGAGGTGATATGTCATGCTAACTTGACTCTACTTTTTGTGCGATTTTCATGATATTGTAAACATTACATATGCACCGAAATATCAGAATTACTAACACATGAAAAACAACTACATCAACAAAACATAACCTAATAATTTAAACTGAATAATCATATAAGAAGAATCAACATGCTGCAGCATCACCGATATTGTAGATATCAATATTTCATCTGAGCACTGTCAAACATTTATATAACAGGAGAACATCTCAAGTTATCGAAGTGTCAGATCTTTGGCAGGTAAGCCTAATATAGTTTATTTTATTTCTAGACTGATACCAAACACGTAAACCTTTAAAAAGTAAAATGTTTTAGGAATCCCATATTTCTGGACCAGCTCGTGTAAATTAATTCAGGCTTCTAATTGTCCAATACTATTGTTTAAACATAAATAACCTATACCTATATGATTCCCAAGGCTCTGTTTTAATTAATATTGCTAAATGTTTTTTTGTTTTTCTTTCAATTAATATTACTAAATGTTGTTGTTGTTTTTCTGCAGTAAATTATACGGAGAAGCCTTTTAAAAGAAGTCACTGTGTTGTTAAATTTACTAACGGGTTCATCAATTGTTTCTGGCGACCAATGAAGGCTTGAAGCTCTTACGAGAAGTATTGACCACTCACAACTCATCACACGATCCTATCACAGATTCATATTAGATATGTAAGTATGTCTTATCTATCTAGGTCACTTTACTACAGTTTTCCAAGTTAGTAGACTTTATTGTATTGTGTAACAAAGATGTCATCCAGAGCTACAGATAAGCTTTTTGATGAATCATGTACATACTAATCTAGTTTTTGAAATTTGATATTTTATGATTTTAATTGGGTAAATTAAAAAAATAGATGCAAATGTCCCGATTCAATGATTGAACTTCCATCGCAACATTTCAAAGACCGAGGGTCGAACGCAGAACTATGCTAAGTGCATTTAAGTTAATTTTACAAGAGAAGCTTTAAATGATTTTTTGAAAATCAGTGAACAGTATTGATCCATTACGTACTATTAATACATATTTGTTTTGCCCATTTTCAACTTTAACATGCAACATGACCTAGCTCTAAACTTTAAATAAGCAAATGGCATGCGACATAAGTGATACTGTAACACCCTTCCAGGTTTATTTTTTTTACGCAAAAATGCTGCTTATCTATAGCTCTGTGAGCATTGTAGAGCTTCACAGTAAACACTAATATGGTACATTATGTAACACCAATATCTTGGTTTAATATTTAATCATAGTATGTTTACTTGCAACGTGTATATTCATCCGACCTTTTCTTTCTTGGCATATTTGTTTACAGCATCAGTGATTATTTCCCAGTGACTGTCTGAAAGTATCAGTTTTCTTTGATGTTTTTTCCCAATGAACTTTGTTATCAAAAATTCTTCATTGATTTCCATGACATCTTTTATGTTCAGAGTCACAGCACCTTCTGATATCTTTAAATTAAAAGTTTTTTCAATTTTTCCAATTGGTGCTTTTGTAAATGTCATTTGTTCATGGTTCAGTATTCCCAGGTAGACAGCTTGTTTTGTGTATTCTACCACAGCTATAGTAACCTGTAATATATATAGGTAAACAATATTTAAAATAAACGGATTCACACAGTATGCATGTATGATTAATCTATATTAATAAATTACAAATGCAGAGTGGAGAACGGCTTTTTTTAAAATTTTATTCTCAAAATAATACGTTGGTTCCTGTAATTGTGTAACATAACCAACTTGCAGACTAGATTACATTTTATTGCTCTCGCACAAAAAGTAAGTGTTTTTGATTTCTTTCTTAAGTGTTTTTATAGCGTTTCCCTTTAAAAGAAAGACAGATGTATGCAGTTGCATTGCCAGCCCACACAAGAAATATCACTGTATTTGCAAAACAAGGTCAAGGTCACACTTGGAGGTCAAAAGTCAAATCGTGTCCGGTCAATAACTCTGGCATTCATGGACGGATTTTCAAATAACTTGGCACAAGTGCTCACCACAACAGATGATGTGTCGCACAAAAAATGTGGCCCCAAGGTCAAGATCACATTTAGAGGTCAAAGGTCAAATCGTGTCCGGTTAATAACTTTTGCATGCCTGGACGGATTTTCAAATAACTTGGCAAAAGTGCTCACCACAACCAAACAGCTCCAAGGTCAAGGTCATACTTAGAGGTCAAAGGTCACTTCGGGGGCATTTGTCACTTACAGTGATATTTCTTATTTGGGCTGGCAATGCAACTGCATACATCTGTCTTTCTTTTAAAGGGAAACGCAGAAAAATCTATTTTTTGTTAAAAACTATAGGCATCCGGTTAGTTTTCCTACATAACTTTTTAAATTTGTTCAATCATCAATATTAATTATTAGAATAGTTCAAAGCATTCTTTTTTACATTTTACTAACTCTATATATATATATATATAGCAGGGCTTATGTTAGGTGTCCCACGGGGCCGAAAAACGGACCCATTCCCAATGCAAAATTGTGTCTCATTTTCCCAATTGTTAAAAAAATGTCTTGATCTCAAAAAAATAAAAATTGTTTTTGTTTACATGTATGTTGTACTGCCACATCCCTTATAATGTTACATACTAATCAATATAAGTGGTATGTTTTTGATTTAATCGTGTTCCTAATTATACCTTTTAGGCTTTTACCTCGCCCTAACTCACACAATGTTGACATAAACAATTCTCATTTGCCCATTTTATCGATGAAAACATTTCCAAATATGGTCGTTTTTACAATAGAAATTTCCCAAATTTACAAGGGTCCTTTCTTCCAAAATACCTGAAAAAAGCCCTGTATAATATCCTATAGTACCAACAATATATTTAAAAATGTGGTAGAATAATGAAGACAGTTGAAATTGAAGTTTTTTACTTAATTGTATGCAAGCAGTTTTAAAGTCAAAATGATACAGGATTAATAAATTTAACTATTAATTTTAATACCGGGTACTTGATATATTGTGCTATATACTTAGCCTGTGTGATACTTGTGCTGTGCGTCCCAAATAACTTGGCAGATTGCTGAATCAGATTTGTATATTTCGTTGTGGAGCACAATCAAATAGAGAAGGGCTGCTGAGTTCCATGATTTTTTGTCCATCCCCAGTTAAAGTAAATAGAGATTGTTTAACTGCCGGGTTCGATTATAGGGAAATCCTTCTTGAGATGGTAGATGTGTGGTTCTTTTCAACGTATGAGAGTGAGTGGAAAAACAAAACACGTCTACCATCTCAACAAGGATTTCCCTATATTAATAATCAAACCCAGCAGTTAAATCATTTATTACATTTTAACTTTATGTATAATTTTAACCTAAGTTATTCATTTTATTAAATGTTGTTGGCGAATAACGTCGATGTCAGCAACACTTTATTGATGTGATAACGCAACGTCACAGTTAGTTATTATTGTGTTCGGAGTTATATTAATATTTAGCGATTATGAATATTCTTTCACTGAGAAATCCCAATCTTTCACTTATAGAAATGTAATATATATATATATATATATATATATATTTATATAAACTCACCTCCTCATTTATTTCAAGTGTTTCAATCTCAGATGTGACAATATTGTCTGGTGGGCTGTTCTTTTGGCTCTGAAGATATATGTAATAAATACTCACAGTCTTTTGAAGTATAAAACAGCTTTATAAAATATAACCTGATTAAACCAAAGCATGTAAAACATAGAGGGGAAATGGATTTAATAATAAAAAAACAATAATTAAAGATAGGGAAACATTCTCCTTCAGCCGTATGACCTTATTACCTAAAAGTCAGATAGCTGTGACTCTTATCTAAATTCCCCAATGAGAATAAACAAACATCAATAATTGATTGCATAATATTATTGTGTTATTGAATAAATACAGAAAATCATCATACAGCACCTCCAGTCTTCGAAATTAGCCGGTAGCCTGAAGCCGGAGGTCAGTAAAGGTCAGGAATGTAAATTTTGCAAGCTGATTTGTCTGTTGAGTCAAAAAGGTTTATGAAATCAACAGAACCTGTAATTTTTATTTTATTTAATTACTTGTGATATTATTCTATAGAGAATGTAACTTTCTGTGACAATATACGTATTTGTCTAAAAATAACACTCAAATTACACTTGAACAAATTCGGGTCAGTAGAAATGTGTTCGGGGTAATAATTTTTTGCAGCCACATGCCCGATGGGCTAGTAGCTCGAAAGTTTTTTATCATGAAGATTGCATCTCATAATTTATCTTATCACAGTATTTAAAAAAAAATCAGCAAGAGTGCCTTTAGTAAAAGCTATATGATTTGACATTGATCTAATCTTTACCTTTGCTTCAGACTGCTGTGTTGTTTTTTCCCTTTCGTTTTCTCTAAATTTCTTTCTGAAAGAAAAGGAAGTATTTCTTAATAAGCTTCGGAACTGTTATTCATTCCGATCTTTTGAGATAGCTGAGCCCAATATTTATATACAAATGTTGGTGTTACAATTTCTCAGATACTTTTGTTTCTTACTTTAATTTTGAATAGGTGGTTCCACTACCCAAGCCTTATTGGTGCTGAGTATTGTTCACCTTTTGGATATGTTGTCTGCTTTTTAGTTTAGACTTTTGACTGTTACTTGTGCTGAGCAGCCTTCATAACCTCTGCTCTCAGCAAAATTCCATTTTGTTTATTTCGCTCATTCCTTCTCGTTAGGGAAAAGCATTTTGTTACAAAACTGGGACATACACTGCTGTCATGGAATGGTACAAAAATACCTCACCGAAGGTCCCATTTTCTCTTTCATATGCACACCATCTTCGGTAATAATGGCTCAAATTTCTGTATAATTGCTCAAATTTTCAGACTATTGACATTGAGATTGAGTTTCAACTCATCCCGGGGTGAGAGGGGGTGAATAGTAGCAAGCATTTTTTTTCAACAGTCTCAATCAAACCAAGACTGCAATATTATTTTGTATTTATTGTGTTTGGAGATTTCCAAATTTCTCCTTCCATACTCTATTTATATAATAAGTCCATTTTTTAAAACAAAGGTCAATACAGCCTTTATAAAAAAAAATCATTACGGTAGGTTAATAATTTCATGATCATATATCCAAAAGTGCATGATAAAATGCTTTATTGCTAAAAATCACCATATATACTTGAGTTGTCCCAGAGTTAGTGACTTTTTGTATAGATTTTATTTTAACTTAAATACTTACTTGAATAAATTATATAAAGAAATATGAAGTCACTTTTTCCTTTGTATTACACATTTACTTGAATAAATTTATTGTCATAGTAACCTAATAGTGTTTCTTATAGCCATGTAACATTTCACAAACATTGCAAATTCTTCAAGCACAATTTTGTTGACTGTCTAGATATGTATAATTTAATATAGAGCAAAAATTAAAATTGCAAACACTGTTTTGAAGGGATAGACAATCTGGAAGAATTATGAGTGTCAGTCATTTTTTTGTATTGACCACAATCACTCTTTAGATCCTCTGTTTTTTTGTAGTGAAGACGCGCCAACAACAGCCAAATCTTACAACATATGTACACCGTTTCTTAACCTACTGATGACGAGATATACATATAATTGACCTATTTTGAGAATGCAAACTCTGTAGACACAATATAAACCGCTTTAACCAGCCAGGCCAAACCCCAAAACTGGAGCCTCAAATTGAGTTACCAACTCATAATTCATTTTATGCATATTCAATCATGGGTATTTTAAAAACCATTGAATAAGCCTATACTTTTAATTGGCACATATACATTATTATATGATCTGAATGTAGACACAATATAAACTGCTTTAACCAGCCAGGCCAAACCCCAAAACTGGAGCGTCAAATTGAGTTACCAACTCATAATTCATTTTACGCATATTCAATCATGGGTATTTTAAAAACCATTGAATAAGCCTATACTTTTAATTGGCACATATACATTATTATATGATCTGAACACCTGGCTAGACTTTTGATAAACGGTTTTGTAGTGCAGCTTTGCCATTAGTGGGAGGGTTAGTTTCTTTAAGGTCATGCTATTGTCTTTTAGCAATATTTATATCACAAAAAGTCTATTGCAAAACAAAATGTAAGTAGCATCAATTACAAATCATTTAAAATTACCATATATCATGTATATTCATTCTCTATTATCTCTAAAATGCTTTATGACCACTGAATCCTAATTAGGAATAATGGTGGGTTTGATATCAACATCTCTAACTTTCTTGTACACTGTCTGTGTTGAATTTCGTTTTTAATTAAATATTGAAAAAAATTAACATCACTTCATGCAGGTGATAATTAAATTAGTCATTAAACTTGTCTACAGAGTTCTATCAATTATATAATACTATGTAATGATAGAGTGAACTAACATTTAGTGATAACATAATAGTTCTTCTCTTCATGGTGGATTATTTTTTACATTTTTAAGAGTCTATTGGGTTATCCTCAAAGAGATGACATTCATTTGTAAATCTGTATATACCTAGCTGGTAGAAAAGAAGGTTTCTTAAACCTCAAAATCAACAGGTAAAACATGCCTGGAAGGGGAATTTGAAATTACTGTCTTACCGTTGACATGTCTTTATTGACATGCTGTCCTTGGGAGGGTTCACTTCATCTTCGGCCATATCAACTTCATTTTCTTGAACTCTGCTTTCTGTAGTTTTCTTATTTTGTTGATTCTTAATGATAAATAGAAGAAATTATTGCGATAGTATGACCATTTAGTGAAATGCTTTGGAAAATACTGCTGAAGTGTTTGTCATTTTAATATAATTACAATCTGATGTACGATACTGAACTTAAGTGAGTTTATGCCATGGTCTGTTGTCCGTCGTCTGTTCTTAAATATTTTGATGTCAAATTTCTAGTATCTTCATTCAACTTCAGATCTTTACCAAACAATTTCTAAAACCAACTATATCTGACAATAAACATCAGGGTTATTGGCCCTTGATTTAATGAAAGATGCTATATTTGGCTTTGTCAATTCTCTAGCGCCTTTATTTTTGTCAGATCTTTACCAAACTTTTAAATGTCTTAATATCTAATATCAATAAAAGCTCAGTTTCTAAAACCACATATATTGATAAATAAACTCCAGAGTTAGGGCCCTTGATTAAAAAAAATCCTGTTACCTTGTCAGCACTCTAGGACTTTCTTTCTTGCAATTGATATTTATCATTTACTTTCTCAGTCTTAATATCAATGAATGCTCAGAAAAAAATAAAAACCACCGCTACTGGCAAATAAATATCAAAGTTACAGACAAAATATTATGTATTGTGCCTTGACAACTCTCTTTGCTTTGCATCCATTTTCATCAAACTTTGTCATAATCTTATTATAATTCATGAAAGCTGGGACAAGTTCAAAAAGTATTAATATTTGAAAATATACAATGGCATTTTATATAATGCATTAATTTTATGTGCTATATTTTGTTTTGTAAACACTCTAGTACTTTAATTAAATTGTTGATCTTTACCAAACTAGGTCTACAGCAAAGTTTTAATATCAATGACAGCTAGGACAAGCCTGAAACAATCGGTATAGGATATTAAACATTATAGTTAAGGCCTTTGATTCAAAGAATTTTTGCTATTATTTGCCTCAAGTGTCAACACTCTAGCACCTTTTTTACATTCAGTTTTTACCCAACTAATATGAGTCTATATATTTTTACATTGTTTTAAAGCCCCAAATACTTCTCACAGGGAGAACAATTGAGTTATGTGTTTCTAGATTTTCGTAGCAGCATGCTGACCTGAATTTACAGGTCAAAGCCCCCTAAAATATGCGATTGCATAGCATCACTATAAGACAGATGGATAATTTATACCAGCATAGTATATAATAAATTTTTTGAATATAATATATTATATTAAATGGTATTGAATTGAACAAAACTTCAGTAATAAAGGAATTGAAAGAAAACGTCGTCAACATAATTAAAAACATATACTATGTATGGTAAACTAATAATTTTTTATACTAATAGTCTATCTTTTATTGAGGGAAAATCTTGACTTTATTTTACATTTGCTGCATAAACTAGCATCATTGATTAATGCATCACTGTATAAGACAGATGGATAATTTATACCAGCATAGTTTAGATATTAAATGGTATTGAATTGAACAAACCCTAATGAAGGAATTGAAAGAAATCATAATCAAAATAATTAAAAACATATACTGTGTATGGTCAGCTATGTTTTTTAATATAAAAAACAAACAAAAAAACAACTCTGAAATGTCATTCTCTATAATGACTTCAGGTTCTGATTAAAACACTTATATCGAGGGTTAGGTTCTGATTAAAACACTTATATCGAGGAGGTTCTGATTAAAACACTTATATCGAGGGTTGGAATTCCCTATCTGAACCGAATACCCTACGAAAGATTCTTATAATCCTCTCATAACACATGATACGACTTTTCTGTTTGAAAATATTTGCTTTGAAGTTAATATTAAATATATAAACACTTTGAACTTACTATTAATTGATGAATTGTTTTAGAACTCCTTTGAAATTCACTAAAATTAAAATCCCTAACTATAGTAAATCCCCTCACTTTCATGATTTAAAACTGTACTTGGAACTGACAGTGTGTGCAGCTAGGTCATATACATTTCTCGTTAGAAATAGATTCCTAGAGAATTGCTTTCTTGTATAACTGACCCCAGTTTAGCCTTTCACAGCAGTTCTAGGTTATTCAAAGTTTAAATAGAAACAGTCGGAACTAGCATTATGTAATAACACATGTGCTGATAAGCCTCTGTTGAGCTCCAGAATTGAGTAAATCCTGTAGCTGAAGTGTTATATTTTATTTTAATATTGCTATTTTACTGTCAGAGTAAAATGATTTGTGTAATGAGTTGTTGTCTACTCACTATGCATGATTACAGAACAGCTATAAGAGTTTTTGCATATTATACTAACTGTTGATTACATTTTACCATGTTCAAACATATGGTAGAATAACAAAGAAAAGTTGAAAACTTAAAATTGTATTTAAATAACTACATATGCTAGCAGTCCAAATAATATTAGATTAATACATTGAGGCTAATTTTAATGCTTGATTGCCATGTGTCGCTTTAAATTGAGTGGCAGAAACAATACCACATTCAATTATTTGTATATCTTTTTCAAAAAAATATTCCATATTATTTTTTGAAGATTTTGTTGTCATCCTGATTGATGTATTGCACCTGCTGTATTGTTTTAGGTGTTATTCTTGAGTAGTGGCAGTTGCCAGAAAACAATGATCATGGCACCAGCAAAATATGGATTGCTTACAACATAATTGTCAGAAATTCTGCAGGTGATAAGGTTTTGAGTGATGTAAATAGAGGGTGGGCCTGAAATTGTCATTCCTGTTTGCGCCTTTAACCAATTTTTGTTGGTGTGCCGTAAAAAACAATTCAACACAATTCATTTAATATTTTTGACCTTAGAAAAACAACTACAAATACCTATAGAATATGCATTTCACGAAAGTACATTAGGGAAGCAGAGTAACCATTATAACCAGTCATTTCAGATAGTTAGGCAATTATCCAGGTATTTATGATTTCATTAAAGGGACACAGGTGACAGCAATCTTGATTTTTTTAAAACTCATGGTGTGAATTAATAAATGTTCCATTATAAAGCTTTTAGCTCTACTGGCCAAAGTTCTGGCAAGCTACGGGATGGCATTTTGTCTGTGCAAGTCCCTTGTCATCATCCGTCCGTTAATGTTCTGTTGTTATTAAACTAATAAAGGAATCTAAAAAAATGTCATATGAAAGAAAAATAGAGGATGGAAAATCCGACCCAAAATCTATATGGAAAATCTTTAAGGAGTTAGGAGCCTCTTCCAAATCTTCGGGCAAATCCAACACAATAAATCAATTAAATATTAATGGGACAGACATTACCGATTCATCTTTAATGGCTGATGAGTTTAATATTTTTTTCATAAACATAGCAGCAAATTTGAAACAACCAATTCCGAACTCAGATTTCAATTTGATAAAGGATTTTGTAAACAAAAAGGTCCCTGAGCAGATGTTTTTCAATATCCCATTAATAACCGAAGATCAGGTGCGAAATTTGTTGGTAAACTTAGATTCTTCAAAAGCAACTGGGCTTGACCAAATTGGCCCAAAACATCTCAAACTATTGGCTAATTGTATATCAAACAGTATTGCAAATTTAATTAATATAGGTATTAAACAAGGTGTTTCCAAAACATGTTTCCGCTATTTAAAGCCGGACCGTCTGACGATGTAAACAATTATAGGCCTATTTCTGTATTACCTACAATATCAAAATTAATTGAAAACATGTGCATGATTCATTCATGAGTTTTCTACAATTCGATCAGCTTTTATGTAAGTCACAAAGTGGTTTCAGGAAACAACATAGCTGTGAAACGGCTTTGGTTTATATGATAGATAAATGGCTAAAGGCATTAAATGAAGGAAAATTTGCAGGTGCTATAATGGTAGATTTCCAGAAGGCATTCGATCTGGTCGATCACAACATTTTGCTTCAAAAATTAAAGTTATATAAATGTGGCGAGCTTACACTGCAATGGTTAAAATCTTATCTGTCAGATAGGAAACAAGTCGTATTTTTGAAAGGTGCTCTTTCTAAGGAACAAACAATAACGTGTGGGGTACCTCAAGGGTCCATAAGGGGCTGGCGTGGCGCAGTCGGTAGCGCGGCGGATTTGTTACCGGAGGCCCAGGGTTCAATCCTCCGTGGTGCCACTGAGTTCCGTCGGTGTGTTCTTGGGCAAGACACTTTACCTTAGCCTCGTCCGTCGGATGGGGACGTAAACCGGGCGGTCCCGTGTATCGGTCTATCCTCCGAGCACGTTAAAGAACCATAGGAATCTATTCGATAATAAGAGTAGGGCAGGTTCCCGGATTCCTATGTATCCTTCCCCTCTCTCTGGGGCGGCTCTAAATAACCTATACTGTGTTGATGAGCCGTTAAACAACATTCAATGTTTTTGGTGTTCATCAATGACCTTCCCCTTGAACTGAATGGCATTGTTTCTAATACAGATATGTATGCAATAAATAGAAATAAATCTACAGAAAGCTCTTGATATTTTGAAAGTCTGGTGCTTGCACAACGGTATGGTATTAAATGCGTCAAAACGAAAGTCCTTTTTGTAACCACACCACATCGACATTCCAGATTAGAAAATAAATCACTTTCTTTGCGCTCTAATGACATTGATTTACAGATTATTACCGGTGATAAAATTTTAGGAGTAAATATAAATGAAAATTTACAATGGGATGACCACATATTGTTTATTAAGAAAAAGATAGCAAGAAATGTATGGTTGCTGTCAAGAATAAAATATTTTATTCCTTTGAATTATCGAATTATTTTCTATAAAGCTTACATACAGCCACATCTAGACTTTTGTAATGTAATCTGGCTTAACACAAGTCGAAAAAATATCAATAGCCTTTTAATAATGCAAAAAAGGGCATGTCACGTTATTTTAGGTGAACAGTATATTACTTTTCAAGCCGCTATGGAACAACTAAATTGCCTCACAATTGATCAGCGAATTATACTTCAAAAGGCCAAATTCATGTATAGAGTTTCGAACAATACTACCCCTTCATATATTTCCGATATGTTTACTACTCGTAATTCAACTGACAGAAGACTTCGATCACTAACTGATACTAATTTTAGTATTCCTAAGCCAAATCGGGAACTTTACAAGGGCAGCATTTCTTACTCCGGGACCATTTTATGGAATAATATTCCAAAGCACATTCAGAAGTGTGCAACAATGAAAAGTTTTACAAACAGCTGCATAAAATGGATAAAGGAAAAACAACATTAAACTCGATATAGATATCATCTCATCTTATTATTGTGTAAATAGATCGTTCAAACTACCACCACCAACAATGTTATTATGTTTACATAATTATATCTTATGTATCTTGCCTTTCTTGTATTTTGTATCATGTATTTGTTATAGAGGGCCCCAAGGAAGATTAGTATAAACTAATTGGGTCACCCTCGATAAATAAAGACTTTCATTCATTCATTCATTAACACTAGCTCTTTACAGTTGATCTTCACCACACTTTTAATATGTTCTGTTTTGTCAACTTACCAAGTGAGTGCGTTTCAATTGCTTCATCAGCCAAAGAAGTAAAAGACTCGTACTGCTCAGTGCCTTCATGAGATTCATTGTCTTCCAACTGAAAATGGCAAGCAACTTTTTAAATGAATGAAGTAGTGGTACCATGTTATTTGTTATGTATGCTGTTAATATAATATGGGAGGTGTGTTCTGCATTTGTTCTTATTGCTTTGTCAATATATTCGATGCTTTCTTTAAAATACCACTAGAATGAAAAATGTTCTATCCAAAACTAGTCCACTGAGTACCTCCAACAGTTGAAGAATTTGGACCATAAACAACCAATTTAAAGGCATAAGAAGTGTGAATCAGTTACAGAATTGTTATCTTTTTATTTATTTTTTACACAAAATTCAGTATATCTTAAAGGGGTTGTTGCACTATTATGGAACTAGCTTCATTTAAAAGGGCTTTAAAAAACAAGGAAAAAGCTGAAAGAATTATCAAAATATCATAAACAATACAGGTGATATGATCTTTTAAAAATTTGCAAAAATTCTCCAATGGAAGCAGCCATCTTCTATTGATGATGTCATCGCGCCATTTTACCATTGATTGCATATTGATAAATATCATTTAAAACAGAGAATATCGCTGCAAATACATGTAAATCATAAAAAGAGCATATTTTCCTTTGTATTTATAACTTAATACATTTATTTGCTTCAAACAGTCCTATGCATTACTGTATGGAAACAGCTCTCATTGGCTCAATGCTTATCTAAAGGAAATTTCACTGATTATAAAAATAAAATAAATGCGTACAAAAACGCATTAAAAAATCGTCATTAAGTATTGAGAACCAAATATCCGCGTACACACTATAATGACTTCAATAGAAAAATCCAGTGCACCCAATCATACTCAATACTTAGTTTGAGCTATTGAATGACAGTCAAGTATCTCCAGCAATTACTAGTCGATGCTTGCAAGAAAAAAAGAAGTCGGCTGTGTGACACAAATTTAAAAAAGACTGACAGCTATAATACATATATATAAGCGGAAGGGGAACTACGTTATGTTTTATATTAACGACAAAGAGTATTTATTGAGGAAACATGTTACATTGATGTTTTTTAGATCACCATCGTCGTCGTCGTCGTTAACTTTTCTTCAAACAAATTCTCCTCAGAAACCGCTTGGCTAATTTTGACCAAACTTTACATGGGTGATCCTTAGATGAATGCTTTTTAGATTTGTTAAAATAAGGTCAGCAGGACATCCAAGATGGCCACCATTACCATAAATGGTCGAAACATTAAAAAATCTTCTCAAGAACTGCTGGAAAGATTTCAACAGTTTTTCTTTTAAAATGATCGCCAATGCCTAGACTATCAAGTTTGTTCAAATGAAGTCCCGGGGTAAAAAATGGCCGTGCCCCGGGGGTCCAAAGTTTGTACATTGAGATTTTGCATGTTTTTAGGAAAAAACTTTAAAAAATCTTATTCTCTGAAACCACATGTCACAGAGCTCTGTGTGTGTGTGTTGTTCTGAGGTTTAACGTCCCTCCACCAACAAACACGACAAGGTAGCCCTGCCGCGATGGGCACAATAGAGTCTGGACGGTTGTAGTTGATGTGTGTTGGTTGATCTGGTGCTGCTGTGTTGCTGTGTCGTCGTTTCTCGTGTAGATATGTGTAGTGCTGTGTCGCTGCTGATCTGTGTAGTTGTCGCTGTGGCGGTGAAGTGGTGGTCTGGTGGTCAAGGTGGCCTGCATCCGCTACGGTGGTGAAGCTACATCCGCTAGTGTATTGCCCTACAGCCGCTAGTGGTCGGGGGTCCTTGTATTTGGGGCCACACCCGTCACATATTGCCCCTGCGCTGCTGACATCATCTGGATAGCTGTGTATATCTTACTCCCTCTTCCGCTGGTTGACTACGGTCGAGTGTAGGCCTCGGCGTCGATCCCTAACTATTACTGACTAGTTACTTCTACGTTGTTACATCTACTCTGTGTTGGTGGATCTCGGCTCCGGCCCGCGGACTTCTGTCTTCCAGCTTCCAAGCTTGTTCACTTCTATCTGATCAGATGATGGCTGCCTTGACGGGGGCGCAGGGGACTTCTTCACTATCAGTCAAGTGACACTCAGGCTCCTGAACCGAGACAAACCAGTTCAGAAGTGCCAGTGTGTTAGTCACTATACGCGAATATAGTGATTTACCACACCAGCAATGTTGTACAGGGCTGGCAATGCGTACCCCCATACAAACACCATGAGTGTCACCAGTGCCCTCTCCGCGACGTGCACGCTGTGAAGAGCAGGAGAAGTCACAGAGCTCTCATATATTACATGTAGTATATTACATGTAGCATCAGCTTATGGTCCTCTACTAAGTTTGTTCAAATGGTGACCCTGGGGTCAAATTTGTCCCCGCCCCGGGGGTCACAGTTTTACATAGACTTATATAGGAATTTCTTTTTAAAAATATTCTTCTCGGAAACTACAAGAGCCAGAGGTTTGATATTTTGCATTTACTATAAGCTTATGGTCCTTTACCAAGTTTTTTTTCAAATGGTGACCCTCGGGTCACATTTGGCCCCGCCCCAAGGGTCACATGTTTTACATAGACATCTATAGGGAAAAACTTAAAAAATCTTCTTCTCTGAAACTGCAATAGCCAGAGGTTTAATATTTTGCATTTGCTATAAGCCTATGGTCCTCTACCAAGTTTGTTCAAATGGTGACCAGGGACACATTTGGCCCCACCCCGGGGGTCATAGTTTTACATAGGCTTGTATAGGGAAAAACTGAAAAAAATCTTCTTCTCTGGAACCACGTGGCACAGCTCTCATGTATTACATGTAGCATCAGCTTATGGTCCTCTACCAATTTTGTTCAAATGGTGACCCTGGGGTGACCATTTGGCCCCGCCCCGGGGGTCACAGTTTTACATAGGCTTGTATAGGGAAAAACTGAAAAAAATCTTCTCTGGAACTGCAAGAGCCAGAGGTTTAATATTTTGCATTTGCTATAAGCTTATGGTCCTCTACCAAGTTGATTCAAATGGTGACCCTGGTGCAAATTTGGCCGCCCCACAGGGATCACAGTTTTACATAGACTTATATATATAGGGAAAAAAAATCTTCTCTGAAACTGCAAGAGCCAGAGGTTTAATATTTTGCATTTACTATAAGATTATGGTCCTCTACCAAGTTTGTTCAAATGGTGACCCTGGGTCAAATGTGACCCCACCCCGTGGGTCACAGTTTTACATAGACTTGTATAGGGAACAACTTAAAAAATCTTCTTCTCTGAAACCACAAAGCTCTCATATATTATATGCAGCCCTGGGGTCACATTTGGCCCTGCCCCAGGTGTTACACTCTAGCACCTTCATTTTGTATTTGCATTTTATCATTTTTTGTTCATGTTCATTGAAGGTCTTCATCATGATCCCTGCATTGGTTCAGGTGCCATCTCGCTCACATCAAAAGAGCAGTGGCAGAAAAACAATAAACGTGGCTCCAGCGTAAATGGAATTTTTACGATAGTATTTGCAGCAACTCTGCAGTTCAGGGTGAGAAGGTTCTAGGCCCATTTTCCATATTTTATCTCGATGTACATGGAAGATGAGCCTGGCATGTTCATGCCTGTTAGGCGCCATATAACCTGTAATGTGTTGGTGCGCCTTAAAACCCCAATTCAATTCAATTCAATTCATTTTGTATTTGATATTTACCAAACTTTGTCAGTGTCTTTATATCAATGTTATACATAACAGAGCCCACATTTCTTGAACAATCATAACCAAACGTGCAATTAGGGTGAGATTGTATTTGACCATAAGATTTCGAAGAAGTTTGATAATGTGCCAGTACTCAGGTGGTCGATTTAGGGACATTTTGGCCCTCTTGTTTCAAAACTTGTTTTAAGAATACGCATTAGTATTAAAATGTAAATTTGCAATACAATTGTTTTCATGCGTAAAATACGCATTGTGATGAAAACTTATCTGGAGCACTGCATACCATGTAATCAAAGTGGGTATATAATGTACATGTAATCAAAGTGGGTATATAATGTACATGTAATCAAAGTGGGTATATAATGTATATGTAATCAAAGTGGGTATATAATGTACATGTAATCGAAGTGGGTATATAATGTACATGTAATCGAAGTGGGTATATAATGTACATGTAATCAAAGTGGGTATATAATGTACATGTAATCAAAGTGGGTATATAATGTACATGTAATCGAAGTGGGTATATAATGTACATGTAATCAAAGTGGGTATATAATGTACATGTAATCAAAGTGGGTATATAATGTACATGTAATCAAAGTGGGTATATAATGTACATGTAATCAAAGTGGGTATATAATGTACATGAAATCAAAGTGGGTATATAATGTACATGTAATCGAAGTGGGTATATAATGTACATGTATCTGTAATCGAAGTATGTATATAATGTACATGTATCTGTAATCAAAGTGTGTATATAATATACATGCATCTGTAATCAAAGTGTGTATATAATGTACATGTATCTGTAATCGAAGTGTGTATATAATGTACATGTACATTTATCTGTAATCGAAGTGTGTATACAATGTACATGTGTCTGTAATCAAAGTGTTTATATAATGTATCTGAAGTGTGTATATACTGTACATGCATCTGTAATCGAAGTGTGTATATAATGTACTTGTACCATAGCTCTAATGGTTTTCCTTTGTTCTTGCTTATGATATATTTTTCATAAACCTGAAGGTCTGAGCCTAAACCGTGCTATAAATGCCGGTATATTTCAGCCGTGCTATAAATGACAGATTCGGCAGTTATATCATGATCTACTCAATTTTATACGCGCATAGTTGCAATGTTTACACACAACCTGTCAATCAAATATGTAAAACGCGACTACCCATTATCAAAACAGCACTCCTTAACATCGGATTTGCCCAATAATATACACAAGCGATTGGCTGCAATAATCAAAACATGGGTCATGCCTATGCCGCTTGATAATGCTCGTTCTTGATTGGATCGAGCTGTTATTTTTTACTGAAAACTGCAACGCCCTAAAACTTCTTGCACATGCGTAGTTGGATAAATGGCTAAGATACAAAATATTTAAAATTAATTTGACCAATCAGTGATCAATAAAATAAAAGACCTCCACATTCTGGTAGGGGGTAAACTCGGTGTTTATCCTTGGTGCTCAACTGACTTTAGCCCTTTATAAAACTAGTTTGTATTGATAATTATATTAATAATCATGTGTAACGGTTACGGTAGCTACATATATGTAACTGTATGTGTAATGGTTATATTAAAAGCTTTATTTTTTATGTATATCTATGTATCTTCTTTTGGTGTTGTCTGATTTTAAAACACCAATATGGATACATTTAATTTAAATCATGGTCTAGTATTTTCATTTTTCATATAGAGATTGAGGATAAAGTCCGAGTAAACCCTTTTATTTTCACCTACTGAATATCTCAACCTACCGGAAGTAGACCGGATGTGAAAGTTATGAATATCATATATTATTTATAATTTGAAAAAAACTAAATTCTCGTAAAACACCAGCTATATATAATATATGTTATATTTACAAACTCTAACAATGATGATAATAATTTGAATGGCGTATTAAATAGTCTATAGCTGGTTTTATATTCAACATATATTTGATAAATCGAGTATACATTGTATTTGAACAAGTAAACATACAAGACTTGGTTCAAAATGTTAATAATTTAATTCAATAAAAAAAAAATTGAAAGTGAAAACAATTACAAGCATATCTTTAATAAATATAAAACAAAAACAATTTCTTGTGAAAACAATGAACTCAACTTAATAATATTTACCATTATTTGGGCTTGATATAAAATTTTAAATCTTGATCCAAATTGTTCTTTACTTTCTATTTGTGATCATGCAGTGTTATCTGATCTGCTGTGCTCAGCTTGATTATGACCCTCTAATAGGTTACAGGTCATTAACACATTTGTGGCACACTCTCCCTTTAGATAAGCATTGGCTCACTGAGAGATGTTTCCATACAGTAATGCATAGCACTGCAAACACTATTTATTATATCTATTTTTCATATAATTATGGAAAAAAAGTCGCAATGACGGCCATCATTCAAATATTGGAATATTTTTGCACATTTTCAAAAGGTCATATCTCCTATATTTTTTAAGATATTTTGATTATTTGTTCAACTTTTTTCACGGTTTTTAAAGCCCTAGCTGTTAAATGAAACTTTAAGTTGCAGAATAGTGCGAATTGCATATTGGCATATAATCATGTGGTATGTTTTTATTAAAATGTGCAACTGTTTTAGACTAAGTGCTATTTATTGTTTAATTGTCATACTAACCCTGAATCCATCTTCAACTGCTAATGCTTCATTTTCATCTGATTCATTACCACTCCCTTTGTCTGAAAATATTGTGAAGAAGGAGCATACTTATATAAGCTTTATTGCAGCTTTAATATGTTACTTATTACCATCCTGGTCTTGGAGTGAATCTGATTCTTTCAAATTGTTATATTTGCAATCTTTCTTATAATTATTGCACATACATCCTTTATCTGTCGATCTTTAATAGTTACACATCTTGTTCTCCTGGGGAACTTTATTTGAGAGACCGGTTGAATTATCTAAAGCAATGCAATCACTATGCTTGTGGTTAGACTGAAGCCAGGGAGTATGGTCAGTGGGTCATTTATTTGTTTATTACTGTGTTGCATTTATAGGATTTCAAATGAGCATGGAATTAATTTAGGACAGTAAACTTGAAAATAAATATCTGTGAAGAATATTTTACTAATTATTTGAAGAAAATTTTTTATAAGAAGTGTTCACATTTTTGAAGGAGTAAATATTTTAGTTCCTGTTTATTTTGTGTACTTTCCATAACATAAATTATTTGAATAAATAAAATGTAATTATAGAGTTGTACGGCCGTCTTTTTTAAAGGAAGTAAATACGGCGGCTTTGGAGTCAAAATTTGATAAAAAACTATGAAATGACTAAATTAAATCATAAAATGGCTCTAAGATATAGATAGAACATTAACAGTTTCCTATACTACAGCGCACTAATTATTAATTGTAAATTATAGAATGAAAGATAAAAATATCGGACAGGGAAAGCAGCATTCAAGAACGACAGTCAACCACAAAACACAAAAACAAACATGCAAACAGACAAACGAGAAGGCAAAAGTAATAAAAAATGCAAACGACATCACAAACACAAAAGGGTTGACAATAGGGATACCGCCTTGGAACGGTCAGTGGCAACAAAGGCCACTGGGGGTTTAAACCGGTTCTAGGGTGCACCAAAACAGGACAGTGTAAATAAAGAAATCCCCGCCATGATCTAATCTCTAACCAACAAGGCAGCATCAATAGGCAATATAAGTAAAACACAAATATGGTCGTGTAAATATAATACAAAAAAAACAATAGCCTAGAAAGCCACAATGAAGGTACTCAATGACTTGGCAGAAGCCAGAGCAACAAGAGAATAAACCATTAAGGGCACGACAGGAAAGTCTTGTTAGGCCATGGAGTAATCACCAGGTTATAAAAAGCTGTCACATGTGATCACTGCGGCGATATTGACACATGACACTCGCTTTGCCAGACGTTACAATTTGTTTTACCGCCAAGTTCAAAATAGCTATCCCTGGCTATAGCTATCCCTAATCATAGTAAGGAAATACCATATTTAGGTCTTTTATTTTATATGTTCGGTGTAATTTCTTAATGCTTATAGCTCATTTATTTCATTTTTCTCAATTCAATACAGAAATAATGTATTTGAACAATTCTAAAAGAACTACCAATCCTGATGTACTCCCTTTAAACCATGTTTTTACTCATTTCATAATGATTAAACAAGGATATTAATCAATTTGAAGGCTCATTTATTTGAACAGAGCTGATTTAGAATTCCATAGATAATGAATGAAAGCATCCTACCAAATATACCATCACACATACTTAGTTAAAAGTGGTAGAGGAAAAGTGGACAAGAAAAGGAAAGTGTAGGTATGTGTACATTGTTCAGTGAGAAAATGTAAAAAATCAATTAAAAAAATCCTTAAATTAATTGCTTCTATCAATTTATGGTATTATGACATCACTACCTGGTATTATGACATCACTTTCTACTAATGTGATGTCACATTTTTCACTCAAAGGAATGAAAGGAGATTTAGGCTGTTTATATCTCTCATTGAGTTATGAGTTTCTTGAAACCAAGAATCAAAACATTTTTTAAAATGATTTAATAGACAGTGTTTTATTTGTACATGTATTGGAGAAAGTTAAACAATACCTGTACTTTCATGTCCACCTGCTTTGGATGTTGATGTTGAAGGACTATTTTTTGTCAATTCCTTGGCTGCAGTGGTAGCTGTTTCATTTGTTTCCTCTATTATCTGACAAGAAATATAAAATTAATATTAAATTTGAAGGAAATTGCTAAAACATGTTAATATTTAAATCAGAGTATGACTATTTTTTCATGCATAGCAACAGATGATATAATTTGCATAAATATCCAATTAAAAAACCCATTTAAAACACAATTAAAATACAATAAAAGCAAACGAAAAAGAAATGAAGACTACTCACTAATATTATTGTTGATCAAATGCGTGCATATCGCGCAATTTTCTTGTGGTGGCAACATACATGTACAAACAAGTCTAAACTAATCTTGCTCAGCATTTTGATGCAAATGGCAATGTTTTAAATCATTTGCTTACCGGTATATATATACTATGTAATTAGCTGTTTGTTTTATCTTTTAAGTTATATATATGTTTTCGAATCAGAATTAAGTTTATTTTACTTTATATTCTTAAATTCATTTATTATTGTATTATGTATACTCTGATTTAAATGTCAGCAATGGTCCTTTGATTGGAAAAAAACAGTTATTATTATTTCTGATCATCATCAATTATGTTAAGATGTATAATGAATGGCATCAAAGATGAGGATACGCACATTTATCATATACTTCCGCACAAATACGTTGTTTTTGAATATACGATATGACATAGACTTGGATAGTCATATCAAACAGGATGTAGTTGCCGGGCAATAAAGCTTTATCACACGCATGAATTATAGAGTGAAAAAAATTCATATCATGGAAATACCCGAATGTTCTTTATGATTCTTTCAGAGGAGTAATACGGAAATTACCGATTAGTTACGATTGTATATGATGTGTCACTCGTATAGTTTGTCGTCTGTTTGTCATCTTGTTTTCGCGCCAGATTATTGGCGATACATCTACATGTGTAAGCTAAGCTGTCATCTTTGACCATAACTCTACGTAAATGACTTGACTAGTAATCAGCTAAGAAGATGAAATAAAAGAGATGATAGAAGTAAAATAAATTAATAAGCATAATACACGGACCATAAAGATAGATAAACTGAATGATATAGAAGTATCCGTGGATAAAATAACCACTCATGACCATTCATTTTCTGAATTAAACAATTTCAAAGTCAATGGCTTTCATTTTTAAATCAAATTTCGGAAAAAACTGTCAAGTAGATATACACAAGTTTAAGTGACAGACGTGCATGAACACATTCAAATGGGATTTTATCTATTAATAATATTATTGTATTCTACCTAGAAAACAGAGTAGTAAGTTAAAGTTGACAGTTCAACAAAGTCATTGCTGAAGTATATGATAAATAGAATAAAAATTGGGTATTTTCATATCACAACCTATATAAAGGTTACAGCTACAGCTCTCGGGCTGATATGGTGTCTCAGGCCTGATATAGGGTGTGATATGAAAATGCCCATTTATTATTCTCTATATATTAAACACAAAATGCATTCACATACACTATTTTCATATCCAAACAAGTGATGAAATACTTAAATGGATTTTGGATGACATTGTGCAGAACATTTGCAGTGATATTGAGTGCAATTTTATTGACATCTATTATGAATCAGAATGAATAAGAAGGCACCGCCTTTCACTGCCTGCCAAATGTACTAAAAACTTTGAATGACTTTAGAGAAACATTTCCATAGCTGGTTGTTAAACAGGTATCAGGTATTAACATAATTTTAAAGAAACTAACCTGCCAAATAACGGCAATATTACACTACAAAACTGTCGTAGAATAATGTATGTGTGCCGATTAAAAGTATAGGTTTATTCACATGTAATTAGGTCAAAAGTCAAGGTCAGATTTTTCTGAACAGTATAATTAGAAAGGACTAGGTATGATAAGGGACAAAATTGGCCCCCGATATTGAAAGTTTTAATGCACATGTTTTGAATATCTAGTTTAGCTACAAATGAACTGAATCAATACAAGCACATTTGAAGGCTCTAAATGAGTTTAAGAGCCTCACAAACAAGGCCTTTTCTTTCAAAAAAACAACATTTTTGTTCATTTTCAGCAGTTTTCTATCAGTTTTTGGTCTTGGAAATGCAAAGCGCATCCTCGAGCACAGCTGATTTTTTGTTGAAACAGGTACTTGATAGGGATGCATCATCAGCCAAAAAACTGTGTGCTCGGAGGTGCGCTCTATATTTTTAGGATCAAAATCTTGCCCAGAAAGGTCCCAAATCTACAAAATATTACAAAATTACCAAAAATGCCATTTTTTGAGACACTGTTAATTCTTCTAGATAAATAAAATAAATAAAAATATATTTTGAAGATAGAATATGATCAGTTTACTTCAATATGCACAACAGCTTATATGTAAATATTATTTTTTTGCATTTTGAATATATTGGGGGCCCAAATACCTTGTTCTTTGAGGTGAGTATTTTAATTGCTTAAATAGTCTTGTTTATTTAGGTAAATATTTCTGGGCATTATTTAAATAGTCAATTGATGAAAACGTAAGCCTGGCCGTTATGTTCCACTCATGGCTAATTATATATATTAGATCGAGTTCTTCATCTTTTTATTTAAGATTAATAAACTTGACATATTAAGAAGCGCTTGCAACTGCAAATATCACTAATCATTGCAATATTACATATACTCATTTTTATGTGTTGCAAGTGAAGAAAAACAAATTTCATTTAAATACATTTCAACTCACCACTAAACTTCTCACCCACTGGACAAAAGCTGTCCTAGAGACCAATGTTTCTTTTTTGAAGATGTCTTTGATACTCTCACCTACATTAAATTGTCTTAAATTTAGGTTGTGACAAGAACCACTTTCGTCTGTAATCTGAAATTTAAAATTGTATTTTTCATTCATTCATTCAGGGGTAGACCTGAGGGAATCCAGCATTTAAAACTGCACTAACACTAATACATCTAAGGTTTTTCTAGGTAATATAATTATATATGTATATTATTTAGTTTACATGCATTTTAAATCAGATTAAACATTACAATATAAAGCTTTTGCATGATCAGTTGGCTGTTTGAACATAATATTGCTTTTAAACAAATTCTGACATGAAGTCACACACGTGTTACATTACAAGTGAAATGAAGAGGTGCGTTCCTTTTTACTATTTTTAATGTCTAACAACAGTAAAACAAAATACAATTAATGGTTACTTACCTTGATCTCATGAAAGCGAATTCCAGATTCTATCTTTCGAATAATGTTTTCCTCTTCACCAATGAGAAGTTTTCCCTCCAGGGAAATGCTCCATGTGCTTGACATTATAAATCCAAGTATATAATGCTAAACTTTTTTTGAATCAACATTCAATGACCGCCATAATTTACTTATCACAAAGTCGTAGAAAATAGAAGAAAATGTATTGAAATTATTCAATTAATAATTAAATCTAAGGCACATACTTATAATGTTCTAACAAGTAATAATATTACTGAGTATGTAAATTGCTTCTTCAAAATATGTAATTATCACAAATCCATTGATACAGAAAGCAAACAGTGTACATTCGTCTGCAAAACCATGAGATGGGCATACTAGTGCATCTCTAAACATTGTATACCCTCCTGAACTGTAATCAGTGTTTATGATCTGTAATAAATTAGGAAGTGTTGCCCTCCTGTTGTTAGGGTGCATGAGAGCTGGGATGTGTAATTAATTTTATTTTATGAAAAATGCTATTTATAATCAAATATACTATATTGCCACATAGTAGCAATCACCATGGTGACTAACTGTCAGGGATATCGTGACCAGGTCCTGTATGTTCAGTTTAACACAAAATATTTTATTTTTTTCTAAAATCATGGAAAATGTTACGCTTTAATGTGTGTTACCATTCTATAAAATTGCCATGGCATCAATTTGACACTTGATAACATTCTTTCAAAATGTTGAGGCAGTTGACCGCAAAACATCATTTTAACAGTGCATTAAGTACCTTACTTATTGCTGAAATAATTTCTTTTTGTCGAAATGTCTCTTTTTTTCAACAAAATCTGCTATATTTTCCGTGACTCTGCATGACAATAAACATTATATTCCACCCTATTTCAGCATATATATTATGTAGTTTTCTTCATCTATACATTAAATAGGACATTGAGCCTAATTAATATTTAAAGTTCCTATCTCGCGGCAAATTCACCGTTTCTAGACCTACGGACAATGAGGTACCGTATTGTTTCTAATTAGCGCTCCCCCTCTAATTAGCGCACCCCATAACTTTAAAAAAAATAATCTTACCTTGAGGTGTAAAAGTGGTTAATATCCAAGAAAAGTGGTTAAAATCCAAGAAACAGTATACACACACTTATGAATTGAATTTCAGTTTAAATGACATGGAGAATGCCCGCTTGCATTTTCCCCTACCAGACGTATGTTTAAGGTAAATCATAAAATGAACTTGAATTAAGCGAGTTAGAAATGTGTAATGTATTACCTCATACCGCGAGGACGTCTTAGAAACTATCGATTCTACCTGTCAATCAAAGTGTCAGTTACAGTGTGTGACACTACCTAGCAGTCAAAACAAAGTCGGGTTTAACTAACTATACCGTATGATTTCCAATAGTGACGTTTTCGACTTAGTAAACTACTGGTAATGAGTTATGGCACAGGGACTTTGTCTCGCTTATTTTTAGCATTATATAAGGAAATTAAAATGTGTACTGGCTTACGAAAAGCATTCAAATAAGCGCCCCCCTTTCGGAAAATGTCATGCCCCCTAGGGCGCTAATTAGAAACAATACAGTATATGATATAACTTACTATAGACAGGCAATATAAACGGCTTTAACCAGCCAGACCAAATCCCAAAACTGGAGCTTCGAATTAGGAGTTAACCAACCAAAAATTCATTTAGGCATATTCAGTCACCGTTATTTTAATAACCTGTGAATAAACCTATACTTTTAATCATCACATACAATATTATATATGACCTGAACACCTGGACAGAGTTTTGATACACGGTTTTGTAACTAAAAGCCGTTTTTCAGCGGGTTAGTTTCTTTAATGTAATTTTATTTGACTTTTGTGGGTAAATTGAATTAGGTTGTATTGATATTGTAGGCGATTTAGTAAAGTTAAAAATGGTCATTAGGAACTTACAGGTTTATGCAGAAATAAATGATATGGATAAATCAATGATATCAGTTATATGGCAATGCTTATACTAAATAATGCTTGTCACATACATGTTTTTGAACCTGAGTATGTTTCACTACCAGTATGTAGAACCTGATGATTTCTGTGAAACACCTTTGAACATGTGTTTACATGTAATAAATTGTCTGGAGTAGTTCTTATGAACCCCTGGCCAGATTTCAAGGTAACTTACTATGGATGATCTTTACCAAGCCTAGCATATCATTGTCCTGTTCCAGTCAAATGATTTTTGGTGGATTAATTGCCCTTTCGCCAATGGGAGGGTAGGCAGAGACATCTGTTGCTAGTTGGTTACACAGTCTAACATTTTATCCCAAAATTTGGCTGAATTCTATGCTCTGGCTTATCAGCCACAAATCATCACCCCTGCTGCTCTGACCACCACTTGAGGAAACTGATATCCCTAATCGAAATTCTATGTACAGTATTTACAAAGGGTAATAGGTTACAGAGGTTGATTTGTACACTGATTGAGGATTGTTAATATGTAATTTATTGTATTTAATAGATCATATTGTTCTAATTCGAAATAAAAAGTAGCAACATATTCACTTGGTTAAAAGGGAAAGACAAATATGTGAAAACATGGCAAGGCATTCTGTGTTTGGTATTCTACTTTTCTCTGTTTTGCTTATGCTGAAAATTATGATGTGTGTTTAAAAGTTAAGACTGTTCTACATTTCTGTTTAGTTTATGCTGAAAATTATGATGTGTGTTTAAAATCAAAAACCATATGCATTATTTTTTAAAAGAAGCAGGTGAAGATTCGATTCCTGGTCCATTACAGACATTTCTGTCACTGTTACAAAATCAAACCTTCAAAACAAGGAAGTTATAAATGATGTCATCACCACAAACACTTTCTTATTTGCGTTTTACTATAGGGTTAAAGAACACTGGGAAAATATAGCTTTTCAAAACACATTTTATGAAAACAAACAGTTCTGAACCAGCCACAGAAACTTGAAAATAAGGTAAAAAAGAAATCTGATTTCTTTAAGTTTTCGAAAGAACAAACAATGTTACAAAAACACTTTTCAAACTTTCTTAAATAGAGATTTTCAATAAAGAACCAGTAGAAATGGACGAGGATATTATCTTGACTTTAAGGACATTTCCTACAGTTGTTATGTACACCTTTTTCGCGTATACTTAAGAGCGACTATGTAAACAAATAACATACTTTCTCAAACGTTTATATATTTTGCACTAGTATTTCATTATAATGAACCTAATTAACTGATTGGATAATGAAATTATTTGTTGATACACTAAAATCAAGTATAATTTCAGTATTTTGAAACAGACCATGGAGAGATTTATTGGTTTAGCCGCTATAGCTTTTTCATTCTTAAGGCCTAAATGTCTGTCTAAAATGTAAAAATTAACTTAAATACTATTAACTTGATGGCTGTATACTATTTTTACACATATGGAATCCATTTAAATAAAAAGACGGTATATAGAACTTAACAGTTAAAGAAAAAGGTATGTGTTTGTTTGAAACAAATGAGTAATATCATCGGAACTGGGAGTATCACACTATTTGAATAGGTAATATCAATTATATGAAGTCCCTATCCTGCCATCAACAGTCAAATTTTACAACATAATTACACCGTTACTTAACCTACTGATGACGAGGTATACATATAACTTACATATTTTGAGAATCCATACTCTATAGACACAATATAAATGGCTTTAACCAGCCGGACCAAACCCCAAAACTAGAGCATCCAGAATTAAGAGTTGCCAACTCATATTTCATTTCAAGCATATTCAAATCACAGGTGTTTTAAGAACCTGTATTACAACCTATACTTTAATCGGCACCTAGTCATTATTATATGACCTGAACACCTGGGTAGAGTTTTGATAATTGGTTTTGCCGTTATTTGGGATGTTAGTTTCAGTTTAGCGATATCACCCAGTAAGTCATTATAATATCACCCATCAGAGTCATTCTTTCAAAATGAATGGGTGATTATGATATATACTAATCAGTGAAATCACTGATATCACTCATACAGATAGGTGGTAGGTTTGAAATGCTTTTTAAAACTGGTTTGTAATATATATAAATTATTCGATTATTATTGAAAATTTATTGAAATATCTACTAAAAATAATACAAATAATTTTATCCAATCAATTGTTTTTGTCCTGTGTGGTTCCAGGGGCCCCGTTTGGTTCCGGGGCAAAGAATAGGCCAATAGTCTGCAGATCCCGTTGGAGGGGAAGGCATAGGGGTAGAACCCCCCCACCACCAAATTCATTTTATCATTTTATCATTTAAAGGTTCATGCTCATTAAAGGTCTTCATCATGATCCCTGCATTGTTTCAGGTGCCATCTCGCTCAAATCACTAGAGCAGTAGCAGAAAACAATAAACGTGTCTCCAGCGTAAATGGAGTGTCTACAATAGAATTTGTAGCAACTCTGCAGCTCTGCAGGTGTGAAGGTTCTATGCTCATTCTCCATATTTTATCTTTATGTACATGGAGGATGAGCCTGGCATGTTCATTCCTGTTAGGCGCCATATAACTTTCATGTGTTGGTACGCCTTAAAATACCAATTCAATAAAAAAAAAAAATAGCATGGTCCTTGACATTCCCTTTGTTATGCGTACAGTTGCGAATCATATATAATAATTGGAATTGTAGCATGGTCTGACATTCCTTTTGTTATGCGTACAGTTGCGAATCATATATAATAACTGGAATTGTAGAATGGTCTCTGACATTCCCTTTGTTACACGTACAGTTGCGAATCATATATAATAACTGGAATTGTAGAATGGTCTCTGACATTCCCTTTGTTATGCGTACAATTGCGAATCATACTTAATAACTGAAAATGTAGCATGGTCTCTGACATTCCCTTTGTTACACGTACAGTTGCGAATCATATATAATAACTGGAATTGTAGCATGGTCTCTGACATTCCCTTTGTATTTCCGCAGTTGAAAATCATTTAACTGAAAATAACACCTGTCAGAATGACTGGTGCACTTTTTCTACCAGTTATCGTAAGTTAGAGTAATTTGGTAAAATAGTGAAGTAAGAAGTACGCCCATCTCGATGTTTAAATCGACCTTAACTCAATGAGTGCATACTCTATTACTGCTGATGTATTAATAAAAGAGAACAAACCGTAATAAAACTGTAAAGCAATACTTTGTTAATAACCTACCCATGCATGTAATCTCTGTGCAATCTTATACTCCTGCTTGTCAGATCTAGCCCCTCATTTATGATGACCCCTCCCTGTGAAAGTTGTTATTATAATTTAATGCCTTATTTACAGTAGTGTGTTAATCAGATTCTTAAAAACTGGAGAAAACTCAAAATTCTGGCATAAAATGCTGGGCCCTGTTTTATTAAAAATCTTACGATAAGTCTCAAATTTTAAAATCGTTCCCTATTATCACCTAAGCATTCAATGTAGACACTTATGTGTGCATGTAGTGCAGAAAGATCACATGTATAAGGAAATGAAATGAAATCACGTTTATTTGAAAAGTGTAATTTATAGTGAAGCATTTAAGAAATTGATTTACGATCAAAATGGTCGTAAGTTGTTTCATAAAATGGGGCCCTGGACTGTACAGTGAGTTTGTATGTTAGTATGTCAACTTTATAGTCTTTATTAAATTTAAATTGTTATCTAAACATCACATTCACATTCATATGGAGAACTCAGAGACATCAGTGCCATAATCCTGAATTAAACAGAATTATGCCTTTCAACTTAGTTTCACAATAAATAGACAAGGCCTCGAAAGTCGAGCACGTGCACCGATGGGCAGTGCTTTTTGTCTATTAAAACATTCAATCTCATGAAACATTTTCAGTATCAGAGATTAATAACATGTAATGTGTTATTAGGTCTCTGATAATATATGTACCTATACTAAAGCAAGTTTAAATACCATGCATGGATATCCATGATTATCAAAAAAGATGGTTTGTCAATTAATTGGTTATGATAATAACAAATTTAATTTATTCAAGAACATTAAATCACATATGACTGTGGCATTCGTTTTCTCAAACCAAGTGCACTTCTGTGAAGATTTGAGTTTTCTGTCCACATATTAAATTTTGTGATTAATTTTATTTTATTAAAGCTAAAGCATTTACTGCATTTAGAACAAGGATTGTTAAATGTCCCATTTTACTTGTGTTTTACATAATTTTTAGCACATTTTAGGCTATATATGATGATTTTTTTTTTGATAGAGGTGGTTGAAAACTATTAACATGAGTTGCAGGTTTGGGAAATCTTTTAGGTATTTGAGAAACTGTCATTTTAGAGAAATCAGTTAGATGGTATGAAGTTTATATTATTGAACTGGAGCTAACTCAATTGAAACTAGAAATGTGTATGTGGACATGAATGCCCCCACTGTAAGCTATCAACTGAACTAAACTTTAGGAAAAGTAGTTCAGACAAGATTTTGTCATTACAAAATCATTAAAGGGCCCATAATTCCACCAGAAGTCAGCAGACTGTAACAGAGAGTGGCTATGCTCAACTAGATTTCATACTCTTACTTTTTAGCAAGTATTACCAAAATCTGTTCAGAAGTTCTGGAGGATAAGTCCGAACAAGAACATGTTCGCTCTTCTCTCTCTCTCTGCTCTTTTTCTCTCTGTCTGTCTGTCTGTCTCTCTCTCTCGCTCTCTCTCTCTCTCCATCCCCCCCTCCCTCCCCCCTCTCTCTCTTTCTCTCTCTCTCTCTCTGTCTCTCTCTCTCTCTCATAATCAGGATAATAACATGTAAGCAGATATTTTGTATGAATGAATTAGGTGTTTGTTAGTGTTAATTAGTAACAGTATGTGTGAAGTTATGGATTGCTTGTAAAGTAATATGTAATGACATTGATCTTGGTTTACAGATTAGTCCCCTGTGGTAATAGTTCCATTTTGATTATCCAAGGTCTGGAAGTTCTTTGAGCAATTATTTAGCTAATTAGCATTCAACCATGCTATGGATGCTATTATAACGTGCCTTTAAAATAGAACAGACTGATGTCGTACAATATGACATTTCTCTAGAAGAAGAATTGAAATGAAAATGTTCAATGAAACTATTTGTAGTCGCTGCAGTTTTGTATCAGCCATATCGTTTTGATATGGCTGATACAAAACTTTTCTCTCTGGAAAACAATATGAACACAGGAAAGGTGCCTCTTGAGTTGAAAGCGTAAAAATAAGATAATTTTCAAAATTTGGTTTTAAAAGAATCACACTGTAAATATCTTAATTTTTACAATAAACTTGGTTGAACATAGATCTATCATAAAGACGAAGCGTCTCCGTGGCTGAATGGTTAACGACGTTGTGTTGTAAACTTACACATCTCACCGTTGTATTTTTCACAATCGATTGTTGTTTGACTCAGATAATTTCTTTCTGGTAGTCTTAACCAAATTCATCATGGCTTATATGGTTACCTTGCAATTCCTCTCGTGTAGGTATGCTAAATTATAATTCTACACTTTAGTTAGTCTACTGTAGATTAAGCAGGCTAGCATGCTACAGAGGATGGCTGAACTCCAAAGGGTACATAGAGATGCAAATGCTACTGTATATATACGTCTGTACATGAATACAACAGAACGATTTTACAATCGATAATCGATCGGTTTAGGTTTTCCGATTATCGATAGTACTATTCCATAAGAAAACAGTAAGGGGAATGAATATGATAAAAATAAACGAACAGTGTGTAGATGTAAGAATATTTTTATTTGTAATTGTCAACAATCAAAGCACATTTATTATGAAAGATTTGAGCACTGTAGATAAACTAGTCATCATGAGACAAAATGAACATGTGTTTAATTTTGGTATCTGTGTTGTATAATGTTATAATATGAATATGATAGACATCTGAAATAGTATGTGTAATGGATCACTAAATAGAATGTTCTTTCCTGATTAGAATGTGAGGAAAAGATCATGGTTAGAGTATGAAGAATTGGTAAATAATCATAGTTATAATAACAAAAAGACAACTTAATGATAATATAATAGCGTGTCTGTGAAGGTAATCTCAGTTTTAGCAATCTAAATTTACATTAGAAGAAAGGGTTTAATAGATGTTTGTTATTATTGAAATCTGATTAATAGTCCATGAGAATAAACTTGCAGTGGAACATACCTATTCAAACTCTTTAGAAGATGCTTCAGTTAAAGTTTCACCAACTCTGTTTAATTATTAAAGAGGTGTTGCTTATTTTAAAATCAGGCTGCACCAAAAAGAGTTAAGGAATGAAATGCACTCTTTTGGTTTTCATTGGGGTATGAAAAATATTTGGGTGGTTTAAAGTGTGTGGAGTCCGAAGGGCATATCATGAGGTATACCGAAGGTAATGGTATTCATTGGAAAATTAAATGCAGCGTGTCAAATAAGATTCATCGTAGCGAATGCAATTATAATAGCGATGTAAATATATACATACATAGCTTTACACACAAACAGTTGTTAATATTCAAACACAATTTCCTTTATATTATTCTTATAATTAATATTAATTATTGAACAAATGCAAGTTATGTAGAAAAACTAACGGGGCGCCTTGAGCTTTTATAAAATCAAAATTGCCGTTTGTCCCTTTAATAAAGTTTCAATCAAAAAAATAACGATTTCGAACCAGCTGTATTCATATGCTGAATAAAAGATTTATAGACTGTGTCCCTGAAATTGATACCTAATTCAAGTAGTAGAAGACCCATAAAATGCCTGTATACCAATTTGACTTGTCCCGGTATTCTTACTCTAAGATTTGAATCAGACTAACCAATTACCAACCAATCAGCGGGCATGGAAAAAGTTCTAGGGTAAATTCGGAGCTTTAAGTTACTAGTACACAGAATCTCTTAATTTTGGTTGATTGACAAGGTAAACAAACCAAAAACAAATCTTGCTAAAAAATTAAAATTCAACTTTTGAAGAGTACTTATAAAGGTTAAATCATACATTTGTGCAATGTATTCATAATGTGTTGCATAATCAAAAAAATTAAATATATTTTACATTTTCCTCATGTTTCTACATGCAAGTAGGTGGGTCAGCACCATCCGACCCAAACAGCTTTTTCAAAACATACTCAACATATGGCTTATGCATGTCTTTCAAAACAAGTAATAAAAAATATAGCTTCCTATATTAGGGAACTCAGTTGGAGCTATAAGGTAGGCCGGTGGAAAATGAATTGGTGTAGTATGACCTAGAATACAGTTGTTATATGGACAGTAACATGACGTTGACACCCATAGCAACTTTCTGAGTCCGGGATAAATATAGCCGGAGCCTGCAATAATATACTTGAAGTGAATATATTGAAATTTCATTATTTTCAATTAAAAACAATACAATCTGTTAAATGCAATACCATTACATAGTAATACTCTTTAAAAAGTCCCAGTACAAATTAACATCTGTTATGTGTTAGACTGGTTGTAAATTGATTGGAGATATCAGTTTCCTCAAGTTGCTGATTTATGGCCAAACTGCAATTAGCATTCAAATTGGGCTAGCTGATAAGCCAGGCATAGAAGCTGAATTCAGCTGAATTTCAGTATACAACTGTATAAAATGCTTGACTCAGAATAGCTCTTAGGTAGCACATTGAGATACAAGTTGAGTTTTGGAATGAATAATATGTAAAACGTAACTGAAATTTTAAACTGCTATCATGAAGTGGACAAACAACATCAGTTTGTTTTTCCTTTCAGCAACATGTATTTCAATAGCAATGTGTACTGGGAGGAAAGGAATTAAGTACCAGGTAAGTTTATTAGATTTTTTAAATTCTGTCCGTAATTTGTGCATGGAAAATTCAGTATTTTTGGCATAAAGTGTCGTTGATGGGTCATTGTCGTATCGGGTTCTAGGGTCATTGTCGTATCGTGTTCTACAGAAAGGTACCCAGGGTACATTTATGTTTACAGAAACGTACCCGAAAATCTTTGAATTCCAGAACGGCCCCCAAATATACAGAAACATACCCGGACAAACAAGATCTCATTGGCGGAATTGAAACAATTTAGAACTTGGTAAAACAACTACTTAAACAATATTGTTTATCATTAACTATTGCGCAAATATTCTTAAAAACATATTTAGGCTGCCATAGTTAGCAATAAAATACAGAACGTATTGTCGTAAAACCGGAAGTTGTAAATCATGAAACCCCGCGCAAAAAAAAGTAAACAAATATGCAGCTTGTCATTCAGGAAGAGTTGGTCAAATATTTAGACCAACTGCATTCCTTTATGGTGGAGGCAACTGCGAGCGGCTTTTAAAGGGTCACACGGCAATCTTTATTTTTTAAAAACTCCCGGCGTCCCGCTAGTTTTTCTGCATAACTTGCATTTGGTCAGTCATTAATATTAATTATAAGAATAGTATTAAGCAATTTGTTTTTGCATATTATTAATTTATGATATTATTGCACCAATAATATATTAAAATTTATAGTATAATAAGACTAAATAATGAATACTTAATTGTTTTATTTAAATGTAACCAGGGAAAAAGTAAAAGTGATATTAAATATATAACAGGGGGGTAGCTACCTGTTCGCAAAGTACGCAGCTGCGTATACATTACAAAAAATAGAAATTAAAAAAGATCCATGTATGCAACGAGGAGCAATGGGGTATACCGGAACGACTAGTTTTTATTCGGTTTTCCGCAGAAATGTGGAAAATTCAGGCTAAATAATTATCTTCACAGTTTTAAAAATGTTGGGAAATATTCCTAAAATGGATAGTATTTAAGAATAAAAAAATATGGGGATGTCCCCACCCTGCCTAACATGAAGCTCTTGCGTACACAATGAAAACGGTCTAGCTTAGGTCCCTGTATAAATCGAGACACTCATTTCAAACACTTCAAGATTGCCGTGTGTCGCTTTAAAAAGTGAATCGATTAAAATTTGTAAACAATCAAAGTTTCGTTTCCATGAAGTAACAGAATGCGTTACGGCCGTGTACATTTTACGACATTGTATTTTGTCTGGTACATTTATGTATATTTGGGGGCCTTTCTGGATTTTGATGGCTTTCGGGTACGTTTCTGTATACATAAATGTACCCCGGTGCCTTTCTGTAGTACCCAGTATGACAATGACCCCATCATTAAAGTATCTCATTGACTTTTTACAAAAGAAACCCCTGGTTAAAAATGGCTTGGGAGGTCAAATGATTTTATATAGTTTATATTGGAAAAAAATAAAAAAAATAGTCAGGAAAATTTGATAATTGCTCAAGGTCAGGGAATTTTCAGGAAATTTTGAAAAATCATCAGGGAAATTGTAATTTTAGAAAAGTCAGGGAAAAGTCAGGGATTATTTTTTTAATATTTAGAAATCGTGTATTTTGTTGTCGAGCACCTTCAGTGCCCAAATTGACAATACTTATTACAATTGCCCGAAGTAATTCTTATAGTGAAATGTATCAAGACTTCATGAGAAATTTGGCAGAATCTCAATTAGATTCACCAGCAGACGTTCAAGGTTTTAACTTTTTAACTGTACTGTAAGAACAAAAACATACTGAAGTTGATTTAGTTATGCAGACAGTTTATGAGATCAGTTATGACATGCATTAGCTAAAGATAAAAAACAGAGTTGGCTGGGAATGTTCATATCAAAGCTAATTGTATACACTAACAACCCGTACGAAAATATGGGGCAGAATCCGGCCAGAAATGGGATGGAATTGGCCAGAAAGCAAAAGGAATTATTAATTCTGCCCTAAAAGATTCGGAGTACATGATGTTTTCTGGGCAGAAATAACAAAAATTACGGGCAGAATCAAATGTGAGGCAGAAAGTTCATACTTTGAGAAATTCAAGTGAACAGAAAGTTCGGACTTAGACATTTTATGTAGGAGGAAAATCAGACTTGGAAAATTTTAACAAAATTGAAATTACAAATTTTTAATGTCACATAAAATAAAGTCTAGAAGGCAGAAGCAAATAATAAGGGTATAACTATCCATAATATACTAAATAGCTTCTGCTGCTGCTACTACTACTACAACTTCTGCTGCTGCTACTACTATATTACTACTGCTGCTGCTATAACTACTACTATTATTATCTACTATTATGCTACTGCTACTACTACTACTATTAATACTACCACTACTACTATTGCTGCTGCTACCATTACTACTACTACTGCTACTTCTGCTGCTACTATATTACTACGGTTGCTATAACTACAACTACCACTACTACTACTATTACTACTACCACTACTGCTGCTACTAATGCCACTACTACTACTACTACTAGTACTTCTACTATTACTATGTGACCACTACTACTACTGCTGCTGCTGCTGCTGTTGCTACTACTAATACTCCTCCTACTACTCCTCCTACTACTACTACACTACTACTTCTGCTGCTGCTGCTACTATATTACTATATATATATATATATACTATTACATATCAATGATTACTACTGTTGCTGCTATAACTACTACTACCACTACTACTACTACTACTACTATTATTATAACTACTGATACTGCTGCTGCTGCTACTACAACAACCACTAATAAAACAAATGTATAAAATAAAATAATAATAATTATGAGTTATAATAAAATAATAATTAAAGTAACATTGATAATAATAAAATAAATAATTAATCAATGGTTTCTTTAATTTAGCTATAATAAGCTGACATACACAGTCACATCATATTTTCAGACAAATCAAATAATAATTAGTTTACAGAGGGTTACTGTTATTTCTGAAATACTGAAAACACAGAAAGGTCCAGATGTATTCTATGGCCTATGGTCTTATCATTTCCACATGTGAGGAGATAAGAGGGTATAATGTCCATCTATTTGACCTATATTGATGTTACAATTAGGTAATTATTCTGAGTTTGACCTACAGTGTGCCCCTCATCTTGCCTGAGAATTGATTGGTTGATCGAAATACTGGCTGGGCAGTTTGAAAATGTGTTAAACATGATGTTGATAACAGGAAACAGTGATTTGTTTATTAACTTAATACAGTACTAAATTAAAGTGGAATATTTTTAATGAAACAAACATGGATTATAACAAGTATGGCTTATCTCATATTTACATTTTACTGGAGAATTATAAGACAGAAGCTTGACCACAGAAAAATGAAATTTGATGTTTACAGGTGTGTACTATTAGTTGAAGTGATTGTTCATAAATTATGGCATACAAGTCAATGTTCATCAAACATTGTGAAATGTAGATCTGATTGCCAATGAAATTTAAACTTTATATTCATTAGATATTAAGCTTTGAATAATTGTTTACATTTTCACTCTTTATAAAGCTGCTTAAAACCAGGAATGTGTATTAAATGTTCCTCAGCTTAAACAGATGTCATCATCTTTGTATAATCTGTGAGTGTTATGGAAACTCTAAGTGATTCTCCAAACATCTTTAAAACAGCTGCTATATAAACAACCCTTATAAACATGATTTGTATGTGATTAAAAAAACGTTGTCAGTTTAAATTCATATGTTAAAACTACTATTTGAGAGTTGAAAGAGAACTGCTTTCTTTGGAGGTCATAATGGGCTCTAATGCCTTGTATCTTTGGTTTATTATGCTAATAGTATATACATTTAGGAGTTGCAGTGACCAGTAGCTACTTCTCTTATCACTTAATAACTTCCAATCAATAATATGACCTAAGGTTTATTTTATGATTCTGCTCTCCTATTGAAGCGGTTACTAGAAAGACCGGAATACACCGAATCACCGGAATACACCGGAATACATATAAACATTGACTTTATGTCAGTTTGCTTTATAAATTGTTAAACAACAACATTATGATAGATCTATAAGCTTACATGTGCTTGTAATACATTTACCCGCGGTTACTAGAAAGACCGGAATACACCGAATCACCGGAATACACCGGAATTAAATAGTTATTTGTATTTTTATGCCAGTTTATGCAAGCATAGGACATAAACACAAATAAAAAACGTGTGCATTATGATGTTTTCCTTTAAGGGAGATAAGTATGTAGTTTTGCTATATAGGTGTATATAGTGGTGTATATAGTGGTGACTAGTGTGCGTATATAAGCCCCCAAACACATAAATCACTCTTCTGTGTGGATATAGTAATGTTTAAATCATAAATACTCATTTATTATCCATTAATTACATAAATAATGCCTTTATTATATGTATTTCGGTGTATTCCGGTGTATTCCGGTGATTCGGTGTATTCCGGTCTTTCTAGTAACCCTATTGAAGCTATATTATAAATCCATTAGAAAAAGTAGACTGGCCACATTACATTTAGGCTAGACTTGCAGCAACTGAACAATATTTCAAAAGTTTGTAACAGATACTGAGTTAATACTTTAATATGTTTAATGTTTTAGGTGTTTCATCTCTTTTTTTTTAAATTAAGATATAAATATGTCCATGCATGTGCCAAGAAGCATAAGAAGATGATTCAAACTTCATTTTCATATATATTACACTAGTGAATTACGATAAATATATTATGGCCTTATTAGGACATCCACTCTGCAGGTTATGTGATAAATTATATTGATCGATTGGTATCTTTCAGTGGGCCATCATCAATTTAGAGCTTATTAATCCCGGCATGAAGTTTTTCTGGCCATATAGGTTTCTGCCCATACTTTTTTTTTATGATTTTCCGGCCGTAATCCAGGCGAAATTTTTTTACGGCCGTAAATTTTTCCAGCCGTAATCTTTTCAGAAAAGCTAATAATTTTTTCTGGCCGTAATCCTCCGGAAAAGCTATATTTAGATTTCTGCCCCATCTCATTTACATATTACGCCCCATTTTCTGCCCCGATTCTGTCCCAATTCCGCCCAGAAATCAAAATTTTTCATTCTGATAACCTATGTGTGTTGGGGCGGAATTTTTTTTAAATTACGGGCGTAAAAAACAAAAAATTCTGTCCCGATTACGGGCAGAATATTTCGTACAGGAAGGCCTAAAGCATTCTTATTTAATTTAGAATTTAGAGAAAATAAAATCTTTTAGGTGTGTGCCAATGTTAAATTGTGTTGAAAATAGGAAATATTCTACTTAGATAACAGCATGTATTTCAATGTGTAAGTGAGCTGTATAAACAGATTCAGTAATGTTGATGCTTTCTTTTTTAGGTTCACTTGTCATTCCTTATCGTTGGACATACTCATGAGGACATTGATGCGATGTTCAGCAAGCTGTCTGAAAAGCTTCGCAAAAACAGAGCTGAGACTATTCCAAGGCTGATTTTTACCTTAGGATCTACAGTTAGGTTGGAAGGTCTTCTGGATATAAAAAACTGGCTCATTCCTCATCTAAACAAAATGTCAAAACACACAAAACCACTACATTTTAGATTTTACCGTGATTCGACAATAGTAAAAATGCAGTACAAATCCAATCAAAATATGGCATGGAAAACATCAGAACACCTTGGATTAAAATATATTCCACCTGGCCAACCCAAGTCCTACTACCTCCACATTTCTGTAAAATAAAATTTGCAGAAAATGGCAAAAACATAGCGCGAGTTGACTTTCTTTTTAGAGAACAATCAATGACTTCATGGTGGAGCTAGGAGATTTCTTTTGGAACATCAGGACCTTTCAGTTGACAATATTAAAAACACTAATTATGCAAAAAAAGAAGCATTGTGGATATTGCCACTGTTACCAAAACAAGACTCCAGTAGAGTAGAGGAAAGGGAACCAGTAATTCCTGAAAGACTACCAAGAACTTGAGGAACACGATGTAAGTTTTTCAGTTAACTTTCATTATTTACAAATTTGGTTTAAAATATGTATATCAGATGTACAGATAAAAGTAGCCAAATTGAAACACTAATGACTTTTTTCACTATTATTTTGTAAATTTTATAATGTGTACTGAACAAAGATCATTATGTCATGGGTGTGTCAAACATCTGATTTGATAATGGCAATTTAATGGCAATTGCATGTATTGTTTGTCATAATTTATTTCCATTTATAACTTATTCAAGTAATATTTTTTTATTTTAATGAAAATAATAGATCCATAACTATTATTCTTTGTGAATTATATACAAAAAATGTGTTATAGGATTGTAAGGCATGTTGTGAAAATAAAACGGAGTATGTTTTCTGAAATATAAACTGAAAAATAGAATTACTATAGAGTATTAAATTCCATCGAGTTGAGAAATAAATGTCTTATGAATAGTACCTTTCCAGAACACATGTACACTGATTTTCCTAGTTGCTTCACATGAAGGTACAGACAATACTCCTTCATAGTGCATGTCTTGCATGTGATGAAACCCCACTGTAGGAGAGTTACAGAATACATCTATTTCCAATTTATTCACAAAAAAACATGGAAAATTATCTCAGTTGTATGTGTTTAATGTTGATTTATTCTGGTCATCATCAATAAAATGTTACTTTTGTTCTGTTCCAGATAATAGTTACAGTAGCAAAGCCACCTGCACGGAAGACAAACAAAAGGAAAAATGAAAATAAAGGCAAGAAAGATCAAACACAGAAAAAAGGTACAATCAGTGTCATTTGTAATGTGTATGGGCAAACCTGCATATCTTATGTTCTCTGACTGGGAAAATGTATGTAATACAATTGAAGCAATATTTTATTTCATTTGGTCAAATTTGGGGGTGATTCAACACTTTTTTCGATGTTAGAGCGAAGTTTAAATAACATTATTATTTTAAATGTTCCTTTGATATCTTAGATATTATGCAGGGCTTGGAGAACTAAATCACAAGTAGGTTAAATAATTTACTTGACCCAGTTACCTGCCTTGTGGCAAACAGATTTTACACTTCTCGGCATGTCAACATTGTTTATTCTATATTAACACATTGCATGTTGCACACAATCAAATATTGTTTGCCATAATTAGTGACTCATCTTTATTTCTTTTAAATTCCTTGAACTGTTAATACACATGCCGATGAATAATAATACATGTCAATTACTGGGGATTAGAAACTTGAACGAAGGTTATACAATAATTGAAATATTAAAATAATCAGACTGAAATGGATAACAGTTTTCAAATTATGGTTTTAATTACATAAGCTGATGTTTTGGTGTCTTGTGCTATTGCATTAATTTAAATATTATTTTCTTCTTCAGGAAAAAGACATCATGAAGTGACACCGAGAATTCTGCATAGCTACGTGTTTTATCCATACGACCTTAACTGTGAAATTGTTTACCTTCTGATCTTGCTCATTCAGATGTGTGAATTTTTGCATAGCTTATTTTGGACTATTGTGTACATCATTTCTTTTATTTATGCACTACATACCTCTATGTTTAATTACTTGCAGTATGTTTGGATGTATTTGATTTTATCCCATATTATTGGTGTATGTCAAGTAAATATCTCAATGTTAGATTGCAATTCCAGAGTATCATGAATTTATTTAGATTATTTAACCGGTTTCTATGTCATGTAAGATTTATTAAATGAGTTGTGAATTATTTTAATTATAAAGAGCCCTTTGGTGAGTTAAATAATTCATTACACATTTCAGAAATCTAAAAGGAATGGCGACGAGTTTAAGATATTTTTTATCACATGACATTGCATTCAAATGTGTAAAAGAACAATTTATATGAATATAAAACTGCCATGACCTCTGACAAACTTTAATGCCAAAAAGTCATGTGACATCATAAACTCATGTCCTTAGCGCCAAACTGTCATGTCACAAAAAAACATTTTATTTGAAAGATTTTGCTATTTATCTGTTTAAAAAATGGCATTTTTCTGCAACTTTTAAACAATTACAAGCCGACTTATATAACATTATTTAGTTTGAGGTGTTGGTAAATAATAAGTCCACAAGAATTTGTAAATTTCAGTTAACAAAAGAAATTTAAGTTAGCAATATGAGCATAGTGTTACAGATTTAATGCATGTTATGACCAACCGATCAAAATTCTTGCAGGTTGTATTACACAAGTGTACATACAATTGTTTGTTCGTTGCATCTAAGAAAGGAAGTCATGTGATAAAATAAGTTATTCTATTTATTATGTTATTGTGCATGAACTTCCTACAACATCATTTGTCTTACTAATGGTTCTACTTTGATAGGCTCCTACTTGAATATCCTTAACCTTTTTTACTTTAGTTATATACATTTTTCTTTCTATTTTCGTATGCAAAAAACAGTGCAAACCTCAAAATAATTGTTTTTATTAATGGACAGTTTTAATAAAAGTAGCAGCTGTGACTGTGGAGATGTCCTGCAGCATATTACATCATACAATATATGGCTAAAAGGTGTTTTAGGAGTTCTTAATTGTCATTTGACTTCTATGTGAAGCAGGGTTATAAGGTGTTAAAAAAACAACGATAGTCTTGGAAGAGATTATTGGTTGACATATGTGAGAAAAATATGTTGAAAATGGATTTGGATATACATGTATATGGATGAACAGCAAGTACAAGACAAAACGAAGATGAGTTTTAAATCCAATTTGTCACAAGTCGGTCGTTCATTCATGTAAATAATATAACTTTAGAATATTTGATATATGGAGGATCTTACATGAGTACTCATTCATTATTTAATTGGCAAAATGATATAATGCGAGGCTAATGCCGAGCATTATATCATTTTTGCTAACAAGTTTAATAAATTCAATAATGAATGTGAACGAATGTTAGATTCTATTTATCACATAACTTACATATGGACTTGTATTGCATTTTGTCTGTCGCTTTAACATGCAAAACTGACATAAACCGTGGAAATTGGGAAAGTCATTATCTAGACTTATTTGCATACTTATATAACTAGTTATATATGGCAAATATAGAATGGTGTTATTCCACTACCAAATCATGAGTTATGTGATAAATAAATATGTCAAATTGTCATTTGATTTGAAATTTACCTTGATGTTAAAGTTGAATAAATGAAGTTAAGAAGGTGCCTAACTGCACTTAAAACTTTTTCACATCAGTTAGAAATTGAGACTGTAGATTGTTGATTAATGAAATATCTATATATACTTAACGCCATTATTTTTGTTTATTTTTTTTGTTGTTTATTTGTAATTAAAATGTCTCCAAGATCGATTATAGCGTTATGTACATGTTAGAAATTATCCACATTTCCTATAATTGCGGTGACCTATCAAATTCAAGTATTGAAAGAAGTAAAATCGAATTATGCAAAAATCAATGCACACCAAACTTGCGTTTTTAATGGCGTTAAGTATATATCTTATCCTAAGTTCCCTTCAGTGACTGGTGAATGTATTGTTTTGGAAGTGCCATCCCTCATTTAGGGGTTTACGTCTCAGACCTAATAACTTTTATTAATATGTCTGTGTTTAAATGAAATACTCCGAACAACTTGAAGAGTATTCATTTTATCATTTTTTGTTCATGCTCATTAAAGGTCTTCATCATGACCCCTGCATTGTTTCAGGTGCCATCTCGCTCACATCATTAGAGCAGTGGCAGAAAAACAATAAACATGGCTCCAACGTAAATGGAGTGTCTACAATAGAATTTGCAGCAACTCTGCAGTTCAGGGTGAGAAGGTTCTAGGCCCATTCTCCATATTTTATCTCGATGTACATGGAGGATGAGCCAGGCATGTTCATTCCTGTTAGGTGCCATATAACCTTTCATGTGTTGGTGCGCCTTAAAACCCAATTCAATTCAGTTTGCAACCATGTCATTATTAAGACTAAGGCAACATTTTAGTTAGGTAGGTTTTCTAAAGGAATAACTGCATAAATATTGTGTCTCTTGTATATAAATATTTTCAGTATATCAGAAGATAGTACTAGTATTTTTAGATATTTGAGTTTGTGTTATAGTCATTACAATTTGAGAAGAATCTCACTGGGAGATTCTTTTCAAATTGTTCATTAAAGGTCTTCATCATGATTTGTAAGTGAGGAAGTGTTGATTCTTACAGATGGTGGGAGGTATACAGTACTGGTTCTACCCAGGAAAAGTGAGTGGTCTGCCTCCAACACAAAAAATCGACCGTCATATATAACCCAACATGTGTTGAAAATGACGTAAAACACCATACAAACAAACAAACAAAGCAATTTGAAAACAAAGGACATACACATTTGCATGTAAAGAAATTCAATGTTAGAACATATTTAAAAAAAACAATGTACATGTCCAAAGCATTTAGTTATAGATTGCTGTATTATATGATAGTCCATGCATACCTCTTATATTAAATAGTTTTGCTATGTGTGAAAGAAATGTATGGCTTTAATTATTTCGATTGATTTATTTTAAAGCAACACATTCATTGACCGGTCAATGTTAAAGGAACAAAGGAACACATTCGTTGACATATGCCCCGTGTGGTTCCCGGGTGCCCCGTTTGGTCACGGGGCAAAGAATAGGCCCACTGCAGATCCCTTTGGAGGGGTAGGCAGAGGGGTAGAATTCCCCCAAATTCATGTTCATTTTATCATTTTTTGTTCATGTTCATTAAAGATCTTCATCATGATCCTTGCATTGTTTCAGGTGCTCACATCAAAAGAGCAGTGGCAGAAAAACAATAAACGTGGCTCCAGCGTAAATGGAGTTTCTACGATAGAATTTGCAGCAACTCTGCAGTTCAGGGTAAGAAGGTTCTAGGCCCATTTTCCATATTTTAACTCGATGTACATGGAGGATGAGCCTGGCATGTTCATGCCTGTTAGGCGCCATATAACCTTTTCATGTGTTGGTGCACCTTAAAACCCAATTCAATTCGTTGACATATCTTAGTATTGATAACCAAGATTATTTACCACTAATATGTATTGATATGGTTAAATTTATCCATATGTGTATTATATCATGCACTTGTATCCCTTTATTAGGCTTACATTAAATGAATTGAAATTAAATATTAAAAAAGTTGTCAAAGGTTTGTTTATGTTTGAAATTCTCAATTTATTTTCAAAAAGGTGTTTGCCATTTACGAAATATTTTGTTTCTTGACATTTTGCTATTTATTTAAATAAATAACAAATGACAAATATGGACCTCTCTTATTTAGCTTGATGAGTAATTTCTCTTGCGGCATTTTAGGCTTGATGAGAAATTTCTCCTGTAGGGTTTTAGCTTGAAGAGAAATTTCTCTTGTAGGGTTTTAGCTTGAAGAGAAATTTCTCTTGTAGCATTTTAGCTTGAAGAGAAATTTCTCTTATAGCATTTTAGCTTGAAGAGAAATTTCTCTTGTAGAGTTTTAGCTTGAAGAGAAGTTTCTCTTGTAGCGTTTTAGCTTGAAGAGAAATTTCTCTTATAGCATTTTAGCTTGAAGAGAAATTTCTCTTGTAGCGTTTTAGCTTGAAGAGAAATTTCTCTTGTAGCGTTTTAGCTTGAAGAGAAATTTCTCTTATAGCATTTTAGCTTGAAGAGAAATTTCTCTTGTAGGGTTCTAGCTTGATGAGAAATTTCTCCTGTAGGGTTTTAGCTTGAAGAGAAAATTCTCTTGTAGCGTTTTAGCTTGAAGAGAAATTTCTCTTGTAGCATTTTAGCTTGAAGAGAAATTTCTCTTGTAGGGTTTTAGCTTGATGAGAAATTTCTCTTGTAGCGTTTTAGCTTGAAGAGAAATTTCTCTTGTAGCATTTTAGCTTGAAGAGAAATTTCTCTTGTAGCGTTTTAGCTTGAAGAGAAATTTCTCTTGTAGCGTTTTAGCTTGAAGAGAAATTTCTCTTGTAGCGTTTTAGCTTGAAGAGAAATTTCTCTTGTAGCATTTTAGCTTGAAGAGAAATTTCTCTTGTAGCGTTTTAGCTTGAAGAGAAATTTCTCTTGTAGCATTTTAGCTTGAAGAGAAATTTCTCTTGTAGCGTTTTAGCTTGAAGAGAAATTTCTCTTATAGCATTTTAGCTTGAAGAGAAATTTCTCTTGTAGGGTTCTAGCTTGATGAGAAATTTCTCCTGTATGGTTTTAGCTTGAAGAGAAATTTCTCTTGTAGCGTTTTAGCTTGAAGAGAAATTTCTCTTGTAGCGTTTTAGCTTGAAGAGAAATATCTCTTGTAGCGTTTTAGCTTGAAGAGAAATTTTGTAGCATTTTAGCTTGAAGAGAAATTTCTCTTGTAGCGTTTTAGGCTTGAATAGAAATTCTTCTGTAACGTTTTAGCTTGAAGAGAAATTTCTCTTGTAGCGTTTTAGCTGTAGGGTTTTAGCTTGAAGAGAAATTTCTCTTGTAGCGTTTTAGCTTGAAGAGAAATTTCTCTTGTAGGATATTAGCTTGAAGAGAAATTTCTCTTGTAGCGTTTTAGGTTGAAGAGAAATTTGTCTTGTAGCATTTTAGCTTGAAGAGAAATTTCTCTTGTAGCGTTTTAGGTTGAAGAGAAATTTTTAGGCTTGAAGAGAAATTTCTCTTGTAACGTTTTAGCTTGAAGAGAAATTTCTCCTGTAGCGTTTGAACTTAAATAGAAATTTCTCTTGTACGACATACACTGAAGCGGAAATTCTCTTAAATAAATGGCCTAGTTTCTACTTAAACTGCAATATAGGCCATTTGACAGGGTAAAGGAGACAACCCGGATTTTCTCCTTTTATTTTGGAGTGTGTTATTTCCTAAACTGCTCCAATACGATACCAAGGTGTCAACCCTTTTATATGTATAGTGTCACACACTTTTCATCTATATATCCTTGTAATTGTTGTTTGTTTCAAATTTGTGAATTTCCTGTCCGACTTTTATACCTTCTTTTGAGGTTAAGTTCACTTTTTATACTTATGATGTGTGAACTATATCTTTGTCCATATGTTTCCACCAATGGCAACTTTTTACAGTATACAGGAATACATATTACATCTTCCATTTTGATTTTAATCTTTTGCATTGCTAAAGTGTTATGTTTTGTTCTTAAGTTACATTTCCACTTCACTATGCATATGACAATGTTAAGTTCTCCTTGATATTTTCCTACTACGATAGCATCATTGTACTGGGCTTGGGTTAGCTTTGTTACAAAAGTGTTCGCCTGATTTACACTTACAACGCTCAACTAGAGCCATTCGATGGATGCCATCACACAACATCCGTATTTTCGATATCTCAATGATACCTCATGTCCAGACCTTGACCTTGATGGTGAATTTCAAATTTCAGAACTGTATTGACATCCTCTCATCCTCAACACGCTTCATACTCAGTTTCAGCTTATTACCTGGAACGGTCTAGAAGGATTTCCGTGCACAAGCCATTTTCAGGCAAAACACTAAGTCCTGACCTTGACCTTGATAATGAAGATCTAATTTCAGACCTTTAGTGACAACCTCATCTTCAGCAATCTTCCCATAACGTTTCAGCTTTTTACCTCGAATGGTCTGGAAGGAGTTCCTTCCAAAAGTATTTCTTTGAAGAAACAAATGAGTTGTGAACTTAGACGGTCAAGGTCAATAACTACTGATGGAAGCAACAAACACAAACAAGAGATACAAGTAGCAGACTCGGTTTTATTGATTCTGTTCATGAGAGGTAATGTAAAGTGCAACACCTCTCACGCCTAATAACAGGGGTTTAAGCGATATTCTTCTTTAAAGCCACAAAGATTGGGCTTGATGATCCCAAAGGATCAGTAAGTAATAACACTACTAATTTGTAGTATTTTTACGGCCGCCACACAGTACTAAATAAATGCTAGTGTGAATATCAATACATACTGAACAGGGGATCTCTTGGAAGCAAGAATCATAAACAGGAGATAAAAGTAGCAGACATCTTAAATGCAAACCTTTTGACCTAATCAAATTTTCTGTAAAGACGGATTTTTAATATCTCGAACCGTTCAGGATTAGTTCCGTCCACAAGGTCGTGACGGAAGGGCTCTCAGAGTGACGGACGGACTGCTTCAAAAAAATATATCCGATTTCTTCCAAAAAATGCGGTTATCGTGAATGACATGTTGTTTCTTATGCAAACGTATGATGCTGTGGAACAAGACCGTTTACAGCTGCAAATGCATGATATGTTACGAGAAGATCTGATGCCATTTCTCCCAAGAAATACGTCTGTTTCAATCCGTTATCACTCATTTCCCATCCATGTCTAACAAGGAACTCGGGCTCTTGTTTTGAATTATCGGCATTCATCCTTAGTGTTGCTTGAGTCGATGCATGTCTTACAGGGAGCTTAAAACTGCCTTCACATCATGGTGGAAGCTTTGCTAAACAGATAAATTTTAATCCGACAACTTCATTCATAGTTTATCTAAACTATGGTGAAACACTGCACAATGTCCCTTACCTTTGGGTCTTACGAAAATGGCTGCAAAAGATCTGTTTCAAGAGCCCTGTCATAGCCTGAGTCATATTTAATTGCTACTCTATTTTTGAAGCTAGAAGCACTATTTACCTTCATCACCTTGATAATTGTTTTATTTCCAATTACATAAAATGATCAAACAGAGTCGCAACCGGTTAGTCAAAAACTGCAGGAAAAAATGCTCGTTTAGAGTCACAAATAGTGGTTTGTTGCTCCAGATACCGATAAATGTTCCATTTTCGCAGTGTCGAAAGGTAAACTGGCCTTGTAAAAAACAATATTTCACATGTCTTCTTTCCAAAAGGTATTCAGGTAACTATCTTGCGTAGTTAGAATGTTTTATGCTGACGAAATAAGGCAGCATACTTGCCTGCGTCGCGAGATGTAATATCCAATCACCCGATCGTTCCGCCCTAATGCTGGTTAACATCAACTGTTTCCAGAAACATAAATCGGAACTTGAATGTTGCCGACTTTGAATAACCGTAAGCACCAAGTTCTGAGATTTCCTGGGCGATATTTCCTGATATGGTAATTTCAATTGCGTGGCGTCATCTGCTGAATCCATGGATGCTTTATCGGAACCATTATAAAGTGTTTCTCTAATCTGTCAAAACGTGTCAAAAAGCAAAAACAAAAAAAGAACGACACAAGAAGCACCGTCATTAGCGCTTCATATGTTGGTGTTAGTCCAAGAACACTTCTGTGGTACTCTTTCCAGTCAACATACTCTCAACTGTAGAAGAAGCATATACATTAGAGTATGTAAGCAAATCTATTAGTCTAGCGTCACCGTATACCCTTTCTATCTGCTAGTCGAACAGTGGGAATGGAGTTCTGTGGACCTGAGTTCACTTGCTGTGCAACTGCAACAATTGCTGGTCCATCGTCTGAATATGTTTGTCTTTGCCTGACAATACTTGATAGAGATAGACGTGTATATGGTGGACATATTGGTTGGACTTGTATAGATATATGGTGGGAGCATACACTGCAATCTTATTAGGCTCATGAACTGGAAAAGGCCAACAATATATATTTTGATCAGATGTCATATCAATAACTGCAGTGTTTGACATGTTTCGGCAAGGCATAGATCTCAGGAAATCTCATGTGAAGTATTTGATATTAATTCCAAAATTAATTACTAAAGCGAAACGTATCTTGGTGGGACTGGTCTTGTAGTAGACTTTTAAAAGGTAATTGTAGTTATTAATACATGTATAGCTTATTTTCATGAAAAATTTTACTTTTCTGTTCCTTATTTCTTGGAATTAAAATAGAGGTACTGTCGTCACCATCTTTCGTTTGAAAGCACACACTTGATAACGAGTGAAATGTATTCTTGTCATTTACTGTTTGCTATAACAAGCACAGAAACGGATTAGTTCAGAAGATTGATTAGCGTCTTTGAGCCAGAGTTCGGTGGTAGACTATATCCTGTTGAAGAAAAGCAACCTTCCAAAAACTATATCAAAGAAAAGCGACCTTCCAAAAACTATATTTGTCTTCGAAAGTGACATGGATTCTCACTAGTGAAGAAGAATCCATCATTGGTAATGGACACACCTTTTCAACTATTTGACACGCAGGTATGAGGCAAGAACAATACAAAATCAATTAGTACTTTGAATTGCGGGAAAAACGTGCGCGTTGTGAACATCGCAAGTGATCGGGTGTGCATAGTACATTCTTAAACTTATATAATTATACAACCGTCTTGATCGCAGCAAAAAGGAGTAGTAAAGTATCTTTTCAACATTAAAATCAGAGTGGTTCATGTATGTATTGTACAGAAAAATGAGTAAAGCTAATTAAAAAGTGAATAATTTATATATTCATTAAGAAGCTAATAAGATTAGTAAAACGCCATTGATTAATTATCTCCCTTTATATACAGTTTACAATCATTTTGGATAACCAAACATATTTTAAAATTTGTGTGTGATATTTAAAATCACGTATATTATCAATATAATGCATAATATAACAGTAACTTAAAAGCAACAACAACAACAAAATACTTTCATATATTAGTAGCATACATGTTTAAGCATTAAAATATAAAAATCAGATTAGGAAAAGTTTCGTCATAATTTGAGAAAGTTCATGCGTTTTATATTATTTCTTTTGTAGTAAATCTGTTCCTACATAATTTATTACATTTCTTATTGAACTTAAATATATTGATTAATTAATTTCACGTGAACATGTATTAAACAAAATATAATTGTCCTATTTTAAAAAAGAAGAATCTATATTTTTAAGTATATTATTATTCCTTATATTTAAGATTTTTTTTAGTTAAACATGAAATATAGCATACACAGTTATTTTACGTACATAGGAAGATGTTTATATATATTTGTTAACGAAAAATGAGCTATCATTTCTCTGAAATTTATAATTTTAGTCAGTAGCTAATATTTTGCTGAAATTTGTTATTTATGGGTTGTGGTGTTCCGGCGCAATTTTAACAAAAAGTGTACCATTTTATGCACGTAATTTTGGTGGGATCGTTTAGTACACATAATTACCTATCATTTGATATATAATAAGCCCATTTTCTAGCTGGTCCCAGCTAACTCCTTAACTAAGCGACTTTTTCGCCTATTGTCACTACAACATAATATCTGTCGTGGTTTGCAGGAAACTGCACGCATCATATGGTAAAAATAAGGCCAATATGGAGAGAAACTCGGCCAATATGAGAAAACTCGGCCAATATGAAATTCAAGCAATCTGATTGGATAAGCCAACACGGCCAATATGACCAAGGCTTTGTTTACTTTAAGGACGCCATTTTGTAGAAAAGAAACACAACGTCGCAGAGCTATGTTCGCCTATGTAATGTAGACAATCAAAATAATTAAGGTTTGATTATTTGTAAATTCGGTTTCATCGACTTGGCTGAAATATAGCTATAATCACGTTCGTGTGTGATTTTCCAACGCGCCGTCGAGCTGTAACAGTGGTAGATTTATTTGAATCAGATACTTGTTATTAGGTGATATTTTGAACATATTTACATCTTGTTTTTTCTTACCTGTAAATGATTTAAAACATAGGAATAAAGAAATATATTAAGTAGTTAATTAATAAAAATGTCATTAATTAAGTGTTTTCATACTGACCCTGTTATTGGTCCTTGGACTGTCATACTGGCCCGCGAACTTCGGCCTTCGGCCAATAACTGAGCCAATATGAAAACACTTAATTAATAACATCATAGCATCTCGTATGCATGGAGGTTATACACAAACCGCACATACTGTCAATAACGACATGCATCTCTTATGCATGAAGGTTATACACAAAACATACATACTGTCAATAAAGATTTGCAAAAATAGAAGCAAAGTATGTGACCAATTATACAAGAATTGACAATAGGGGTACCGCATTGGAACGTTTAAAGGGCAAAAAGGCCGACGTTGGGGTGAGGGTGGGCGTGGACTTAAACCAGGTTCTAGGGTGCACTCTTATCCTAGTGAATGCTATATCCTGTAAAAAACTAGGCAACATTAAAAGGCAATACAGCATAACACAGATATGATCATGTATATATGAATATAAAATATTAACGTATAGAAAGCCACACAGAAAATTCTCATTGACTTTGCAGAAGCCAGAGTGACCAGGGAATACTCCATTAAAGTCACGATTGAAGACAAACATCCCATATTACCATCTCGTTCAGGATTTAGGTAGGCGTCATAGGAAGAATCCACACTGTCTCAGGTCATCGCACAATCAAAGAGGAAAGCATACAGGCGAACTGCAACTTGGTTAACCACTAAATACGCAATGCGTTGCAAAATGCATTGCGTATTAACCTCTTTTGGTACATTTTCTATAAAGTTTAATAATGAATGTATGAAAGTGATCATGACCTAGGAACTTGTCAAGGATCTTGCGTATCTTTCATCGGTTGAATGCTTAAATGTGGCCCACCCATAATTGTATATATGTATGCGTCTATATGTTAATTGTGTCTCCAGACGAGTGGGTTATGATGTAGAGATACAGTTCATCAGCATGTGTTGCAGGTATCCTTTTTAGTAAGTGACTTTGAACTGCCAATGAATTGGAAAGAACAATCGGAAATTGTTCAACGAAACTTGCCTTCGTGTTTGTCAGTTTGCGTGTCTGTTTCTGTGTTTTGTGGTTTACTGTCCTCCTTGAATGCTACTTTCCCTGTCCGATCTTTTTATATTTCTTTTGAATCACATTGAAAATAAAAGTATTAAATTAGATGTGTTTTAACCATTTTATCATCTCACTCACAAAGTCATTATTATTATTATTATATTATTATTATTTCGATATGCTTTCGACATATTATCATATTTGTAGTCGTATTCAGTTGACAGGTGTAGCTACTACACTAAGTTTCTTTATTCGAGTCTTTATTATAAGTTGGATTGAACACACAGTTAATAAGTACCTAAATGAGTGTACATAATGATTTGGCAATGTTGGTGGGGATTGCCTCGTCACGGCGTCAAATTATCACGCACATCATATACATATCATTTTATAAATATTTTTCATCAATTTTAATTTACATGACTTCCCAGTTAACCAACTTATTTCAAATATAATTTCAAAAAGTACTCTTGTGTCCGGGAATTAGATTCGTGATTCGGTGACCCCACGAAGCACGCAACGACGCCCCGCACGCAAAGTGCAATGTGTCAATTCAGCATTGGTCTCCACACATAGTGGGACCATGGAATTGTTTATTGGGTTTCAATTACATCTCTGTTATATAAACACAATAGTTTACTAGCGACATCTTTTTTAAAGATTTTGTTACGGCAGAGAGCTTTAATCCTTATTTGTTAAAAACTGTTTTATATTATTTAAGGAACTGCCGGAAGGCGGGGTTTAATATACCCCACTTTCTTTCTCTTATTTGTATATACGTATTTATTTAATAAAGATTTATGAAAAATAAAATCGTCATAGCTAGGCGCCCTGCCGTAGTTCGTCCGAAGGTTGTCTGTCCTTGGTAGCTCACAAATATTTCTCCCTATATATATATATATTTATATATACACATTTAACTCCAAAACGCTATACAATAGGTTATATGGTCTACACAGACCCTGATTAAATATAAATACTACTATTTAAAACGCTATATTGAATAACAAGTCATGTTTATCAAACGACAAAAACATAATATTGAATGCAATTTAGGTGAACTATTTTTAACGTTAGGTGCTACTTAATTATATTTCCTATTAATAGCAAATGAATATCGGTGCGTTTTTAAAATATGTTAAACGGCAACAATACGTATAAATATGTATGAATATAGAAAAGGATATATAGCCTAGCAGGAAGTAAATTTGTGTGTAGATGTCAATCCGATATAGATGTTTATCTTTACAGTCATTGTGTATAAATGTTGGAATATATTATACAGGGATAATGATGTACTGTGTATACATGTTACACAGAGTACAGATTACAGGGATTAGAACTTTTTTAAATGATGTACCGTGTGTATATATGTTGCATGCGTTAACGGAATACATATAGCATATAATATAACTTTCCGAAATGATATATCGCGTATATATGTTACATGCGTTAACGGAATACATACCCCATGGATTATAACTTTCCGAAATGATATACCGTGTATATATGTTACACGCGTTAACGGATTATAACTTTCCTATACGATGTACCTAGTGCAATTTGGATCAGATTATTCGGATTCACGTTGGGTTTCTAAAAGGTTAGACGATTGAATAACCGAAATGTAGTACTGTTAGACTGTGTATCATAAAGTACATTTGGGTGTTTTTATTTAATCATTCTGTAGAACAATAAGTAGTATTTTCATTATTATATAGATACTCTATCCCATTAACATTGGTTATAAACTTACAGGACACGAGATAATATTGTATTTGTAGCATGTTCGGTAACGTTTCCTTTGTTGAATGCAAAACATTAACATCGTTTAATTTAGGGTAACTAAAGGGACTTTGCTATACCGTACAACTACCAGATAGAGGAATTTAGAGTAAGGTCACTCTGAATTATCTAAGTACTAAGTACACCATGCTACAACAAATAGAGTCTGTCTTAGCTCGTTATTTAAAACACCTCGATGCCCATTGTAACAACGCTAAAGGTAACAACTCCGCTAAAGGTAACAATTACTTGTACCGCTAAAATTAACAGCGCTTATGCCACAGATGCCACAGTAACAAAAAATAACCCGTTTACTCAATTTTCATTGAAACTGTACATGTTGGAAAAGGTTGTTACCCTTAGCGTTAGCCTTGTTACCTTCAGTTACCCATCTCGGTGTTTAAATATTCCAACTCGCTGAAACCCGACTCTATCTATAACTTGTATTACCATTGGTTGTAATAACAAAACACGCTAGTGATTTAAATACACCAGAAGAAATATCACTTTAACATCTATCATTTGGCAGATGTAAGATTAATTTTAAAGAGACAAGAATAACAGATGTCTATCCAACAAAGGTAAAACAACAATAATGTGTTTCTCCTACATACATATTCAAGTGCATACGCAATACCTACGCCCCATGAACCGTCCGATTTAATTTAAATTGTTTGATCTGGAAAACTCACGCTAATTGTGTTGTATAAATCGCTACTATCAATTCATCGAATGCTTTCAGGTTATTTACCGGGTATTTGAATTATTTGTTTTAAAATAAAAACAAACAAAACAAACAAAAATAGCTTATAGATTGGAATAAACCGGGCGGGCGTCGAGCGGAGGGCGGGCGGTTAAATATAAGCTCGTTAACATCTAAGGAAAACAAAGCCCGTAAACACCTTAGAAAATAGAAGCTTGTAAACATCTAAGAAAATAGAAGCTCGTAAAATATTAAGGATATAAAAGATTTTAAAACTCTAAGCAAATAGGAGCTTGTGAAATTCTAAGAAAATAGAAGCTCGTTTCCATTTTAGGAAAAAGAAGCTCGTACAAATCTAAATGACATAGTTGAATTGGGGTTTACGGCGCACTTATACAAAATGGTCATAAAGCGCCTAGCAGGAATGAACACACTGAATCTAGACCCATAAGAAACTTTATAAAATGGACTTTCTCAACAATGGAAATGTATTTGTAACCACTGGAGCCGTAATTTACCACACAGCATCTTCTAGAATAAACAAACGTATTTTTTATTTGGGCCTATAATAAAGCGACTCGATCTTGTAAGAATTGGGTTGATGTTATTACTGAAAAGTTTAAGGAGATTGGTCACAATACTTATTCTGATATATATGTTCCCTTTCCAAAGACTAAATTTAAAGACGATGTCACTGGAGCCTTAATGGACCAGCATGTTTTAAGATGGAAAAATAGTATTAACAAAGTAGAAGGTGTAAATGGAGTAGGTAAAAACAAGTTGTGAATGTATAGATTGTTTAAATCTGAATATAATGTTGAACCTTATTGTACACTAATACTACCATTAAAACACAGGTCTGCATTTGCTAAATTTAGAAGTGGTGTCGCACCCTTAAGAATTGAAACTAGTCGATATGAAAATCTAAGAGAAAGTCAACGCTTTTGTCCCTTTTGTGTTCAAGAGGTTGAGGATGAAAAACATGTTATTTTAAAGTGTAGCATGTATGTTGACATCAGAAAGATCTTGTTAGACAAGGCATATCCTTTTGTCCGGATTTTGTAAATTTAAACGATATGGATAAATGACTTACATGTTTTCCAATAAGGAGATGATTCGATTATGTGCCAAAACCTGTTTTAACATTCTTCAAAAACGGAATGCTGTTTTATATACATAGTAAATAGCAGTTCTGTGAAAAGTATAAAGCATGTTGTCTGTTTCACAATTCAGGGTATATAATATACCTATTATTTACATAAATATATATAATTTATTTTAGTACATATTTTGTTTGCTGTGGTTTAACTATGTTTTAACCATAAATAAAAACTAAATTTGTATGCATATATACTGAATGCATTTAATGCATTTATAATGCATCTACAATCATAATTTTAGAAATCCTAGTATATGTCTTGTAGCTAGCATATTTCACTACCGCTCATGAACAGTCTCAATCAAACCGAGACTGCAATATTTCGTATGTGTCGTTTTCGGCCATTTCCAAAGGTCCATTATCATACTATTTTCTATGGTGTATTAAGCGTGGGGACTTGCCATATCTAATATAACCATGGTTGAAATATATATATATATATATATATATATATATAAAGCCTATGCGATTAATCCCTTTAAGGTATTGCTTCAGTAGTGAGTCTGATGTGTGACACGACTGGTGCAATATATCCAGGACCAATCGAATAAGTTAAATGTCTATCATATTGTTTTATTGTTGTGAATGTGAAATTTAATTGCATATAGTCTCTTGTAATTCTTTTAGGATGGCATCATTAACATCATGTGTAATGTTTTATTGTATATACTATTGTACTATGACGAGACTTTAATAAACTATAAAACTATGCAGAACTTTAGAGTTGCTTGGACAATCCATTTACGCTTGATTCACGATTGTTTGTTTTTTTGCCACCACTCAAATGGCACCTTGAAGTAACGCACGGATCATGACGATAACCAAATGGCCCAAGAACTATAACGCGTATTTCAGCAAAACGAGATATACATGTAAAACTTATCCCAGTTTGCTAAAAGTGGGCCACTAAATAAAAATACAATATAAAGCGTTTGACATTACTGTTGGTTTATATCTCCTCATATCACTTGATTGATTGACTAGCTAGCGTATTTGAATGGAGGAAACTAATTATACAGCCATTTAAATACACATGAGAATTAAATCAACTACAAGGGCTTGGTATGAAATAAAACATTTGTTTTAAAGGGAATGTAGGCATACATCCAAACAATCGTCATTATTGAGTGTTCCAAAAATCTTGTAAATAAGTGTAAGAATTATCAAAATCGGATGATATACAAAGGGGATATGATCATTTGAAAGTTCCTTTGAAACGGATACACAAGTCGCCATTTTGAGAATTTTGACACCCTAGTTCTAAATTATTTTACCATATATGGAATATAAATTATATGTTACTTTACTGATTTATAGGGGAAAGGAAGTCATAGGAACTGCTTGAAAAATAAGTTTCTAATGTGTAATAATGCATTATATGGCCAGTAAAGTAGTTTGCGTTTATTTAAAATTATTTTCTTTGCTTAAATTCTATTTATAAATAGACCCTTTCCCATAAATGATAATTAAGAATATGATGTCGTATGTTTCTAACAGGACAATTGTCTTTATAAATGTAACACAAATGAGACTTGTACTAATTCAAGATAGACGGCGATTGTGTACGATTTCGTTAACTTATCAGGTATATTGTTTAAATTCTAATACTGTATATTAATGGACTGCAAACGATTTCCTTCATCATGATATTTTTAATATCCTACAGTGGAGCTCTTAGCAATAGTTATATGTTAATTATATCATTTATAGTAATTATTTTGAAATCGTCGTTAACCAAGGCAGGCTCCGATAATTATCACCCCTGTAAGTATTTATCAGGTATAATTAACGACAAATCGTGTCGTGTGCCAACTAGTATAACGACCGCACGCTTCCGTCGGAACGGAAGTAATTATGTAATTATTAAACCACGTGCCACGCGATTAATTCAAATCACCAATATAAAAGTTGGTAAATCACTGACCAGAGCATTGACTCCAAATATTCTTCATGATCTGATCATCAACATTAGTTCTTCTTACACTACCGACGTTGTATTACTCATTATCTATTTTGAAAAGAGAATTGTATCAACCAGCAAAATGGTAAGTGCCGTTAACTTCAATTGAGTCTATAGTTCAATTCACACAAGTGATAACAATTGGAATGAACTTTGTTTAAAAATTGGAATGAACTTTGTTTAAATGCATGCACGTGATATTATATTCAAGAATAATTACAGGAATTTTGATGTGGGGTTATTTTCTAATTATTCGCCGAAGTTATTCCATACACCCATCTTGCTCATAGCGAACACACGTTAGGAGATGCATGTGTTTATATATTTCGGTATTATGATATTCTACAATTGTTTATTGTTCATATTGCCTGTCTTCGCTGTTTCAGGTGTTGTAATGTTAGTTTGAATACCTTGTTTTTAGCCATTTCTTGGCACTTGTGATTATCGTGTTGGTTGAAGTAGTTGAATAAGATAACGATGAGCCAATGTTTATGTAATTATTTCATTTATTATTAAGTTTCGCGAATAAAAACAAATGTACATGCCATAGTTTACCACCATCACTTATTTTTGTGTTACCAATTCATTTCTCAGTGCATTATTAAATTACATATATAATTATTTACTGATTCCTTTTACAGATTGATACTCCAAAGCAAAGACAGAGCGTTAGTGTTATTGTGAATAACGAGGCTGTCATCATCAAGGATGTCACGAGGTACACAACTTGTGATGACGTAATCAAAATGGCGCTTCGAACGTCTGCACTTAATGGCGATACTTATCGTTTTGCATTGTTTGTATTTTGCACCAACGGTGTGGAGAAAGTGTTGTCTGGCAAAACTAAAATCCTGAAGGTATTACGATCTTTGGGGGCGGACGAAAACAAGTCTGCTATTGTTCTTAAACCAACTGACTCTGGCAAATCAAAGATGGCCGCTATACCACGGGCCAAACAGAAGCTGCAGGGTTTAAGGTCAATGATTATGAAAATCTCAAAGCGTCGCTCAGACAAGAAACATGCTTCTATCGAGAACAACTTGAACAAAATTAACAATGGTCTACAGATCAGCATGAAGGAACAAAACATTACATCCGATACTACAGACAGGACCATGAACAATTCAGACGCACAGGTTTCGGGAAAATTAGAACTGATGCACCGTTATATCAATGATAGTCTAAACTACACACACGTCTCTGATGAATGCTGTTCATTATTTACAAAAGATGGACGCAGCCGTCTTCCAACGTCGCAAAGTTTTCACAGAAGTATCTTGAACAACGCATTCGTAAATGAACTTGACGATGATTTTAAATCGCACGATGATGCGTTTGTTGACAGCATTGCGAGTATTGAGGACTCTGTAAGTTCTGTTCTAGATGATACAGTCATTCTGAAAGGAAGCGATCTATTTAATGATTGTCTAATCGACGAGGACGATGAAGCCTTTGTCAGCGATTGTGATGATGACGAAAACGTTATCGACGAGGACCATGAAGGTAGCAGCATTTGTGAGTTGGAAAGAAATATCTACGATGTCGATGCGGATGAGACGGTTGTTAACCTGGATACGATTAGAAACATTTTCGGTAACGATGGCGTATTTACTATTCCATCATTCGACGAAGCCTTAGAAAGTTTTATGAATACGTTAATGAAACGTTCTGACGACGAGACAAGTGATGAAGGTCTGAGTTCCATGGGAAGTGATGTGCACCTGTCTGAAGCTGGTGCACGTGTCAAAATATAGGAATGATTGAAGTACAATACACACTATATATTTTAGAATTCAAATACATCCATATTTGTTTGTTGCAGTGCACCTGTCTGAGTCTGGTGCACGTGTCAAAATATAGGAATTATTGAAGTACAATACACACTATATATTTTAGAATTCAAATAAATGCATATTTGTTTGTTGCAGTTTGAAGCGGATTCTTTGAAATTATTTAAATGTGCTAAATTATTATTGAAATATTATGTATGTTTGTTTGTTTTATAAAAAAAAATGAATTTGTCAAAGGCAAATGTACAAGGTAAATAGATGTATGCAAATGTAAGAAGCGTATTAATTTATTTTATATATTCATATTAAACAATAGATAAACAATACATAAACAATACATAAACAATACATATATCAATACATATGTCAATAATCACAGTAAACGTGTGCCATATGTTGCATACATGCAAAGTATGGCTCCTACCCACTGACGATGTTAATAAATTAGATCGAGTGTTGATTATAATTTTCGCACGAATGTCACCTTATTATCAAATTTAGGATCATCACGCCCTAATTAACATCTTAACTTTGTTTTTATCTTAACTTTAAGTATTAATCATAGAACTTTATTATTAAGGCTACACTGACATTTATAAAGGACATCCCCACAATGTTATCGTCAAGTGATAATCAACGTCTTCAACAACCGCGCATCACTTCTTAAAGCTATACATGTCATAAACATTGGTGTGCTGGATATTATTAGATATGGATCGTATAGCTTTAAGTGCTCGGATTACACTCTGAACCATAATTTATAGAATACGAGTCATCGTTCGATCTTTTCCGTTCACTGAGCTGGTTGTACATCGGAATTACCTCATATATTTCCGTTACCGTTTAAAAGACGGGATTACGGAAATCTTCGAGGTAGTTACGTTGTTCGGTGTCGTACGGAGAAGACCGAATCGACTTATGACGTCATCATACAATTCAATATTAAACAGGCACTCATGTTAGATCCTCTGTTTATAGAATACAATGTCGATTAAAAGCATGCATGAAATTGAAATTGCATGAAATTGATAAGCGTTTATAACTATTCTTAAGTTTATCACCTTCCTTCATCTTAACCGATACGGAAATTAGAAAGGAAATGTTTGAACTGATATAATTTAATGGTGAACCAGATACACACGTTCACATGTAGGACTAAAATCATATCACAGCTACATGTGTGTGTGTGTGTTCGTGCGAGCGTGCGTGCTTGCTTGCAAGTTCAACTTCGTGTGTGCTTATGTCTATCCATGTGTCAAAACTGCGGAGGTTGGAATGAATTGTGGGTGGGGCTTAAACCAGTTTCTAGGGTGCACTCTTATCCTGGTGACAATGATATCCTCTAACAAGCTAGGCAGCACTAAGGGGCGATACGAGTATAACACAACTATGATCATGTATACTTTTCCTGTTTGATTGTTGTGTCCTTTTCAAAGAAAAATGCGATACATATTGATAACCTTGTCGTCCGTCCGTCAGTCCGTCCGTCTGTCCGTTCATCAGTCCGTCCGTCAGTCCGTCCATCAGTCCGTCCGTCAGTCCGTCCATCAGTCCGTCCATCCGTCCGTCCGTCAGTCCGTCCATCCGTCCGTCAGTCAGTCCGTCACGAAAACTTAACGTTGGCTGTAACTTTCTTATTTCATGATATATCTTCATCAAACTTTCAATATATACTCATCATGACAACATCGACATGACTATACTAAAATATAAAGGTCAAGTCAAACTGAACGTCATTATATGGGTTAAATACTCATAATATTTTTTTTCACGAAAACTTAACGTTGGCTATAACTTTCTCATTTCTTGATATTTCTTCATCAAACTTTCAATATAAAATTATATTCATCATGACAACATGACATGGCCATACTAAAATATAACGGTCAAGGTCACAATGAATAATACGGCACAATAAGTTTTACATACTCATTTTTTTCACGAACACTTAACATTGGCTATAGCTTTCTCATTGCTTGATATTTCTTCATCAAACGTTCAATATATACTCACCATGACAACATCGACAGGACCATACTCAAATATAGAGGTCAAGAACACGCTGAAATACTCATTTATTTCTTCAGGAAAGCTTACGTTGTCTATACCTTTATAAATTCTTGATATTTCTTCATCAGCCTTTCAATATATAGAGGATATTTGTTGGATTTGAGTGTTTATAGGATTTTTTTTATCGAGAAGTGAGAAAACTTATGTTTTCACGAGTGCTGTAGAACGAGTGTAAATATTTGAGTTTCCTCACTTCGAGATAAAAATAAATCCTATATTCACGACAAAACAACAAATATTCTTTTTATTATATACTTACAACCTTAGAAACTGTTTTAGATCTAATAAAAAAGAAGATAAAAGTGACGCGCAACAACAATGACGTCAATAAAGCCAACAAGTCAACAGTTGTGTGACGGACGAACCTTAAACCTTATATTTTCATTGTTTATATGTTCACAGTGAAAATATAAACAATGAAAATATAAGGTTTTATTTTAATCATAAAATCCACTATTTCACTGGAAAGTATATAATAAATACTCATCATGACAACATCGAGATGACATATTAAATTATAAAAGTCAAGGTCACACTGAAGGTCATTATATGGGTTAAATAATCATTTTTTCTTCACGAAAACTTAGTCAGGCCAGTTTGTCAAGGTTATCCATCAAGGTCCAAAAATCTTTTATACTGAAAAAAGAAACGCAGACAGGCGACACACGTGTTCCGCGGAACACTCGTCTAGTTATATCTACTTTTCATGCCTAGCGTGTTCTGTTTTTTTTACGTTACTGCAAAATCCAACATGGCTATGGCGTCGTTGGTAACTAGGACAAGCTGCGGCCCAAAGGTTCAGTTGGGCGGCTGGAACAATATTCAATTGGTTTTGATGCAAAAGTGAGTAAGACTATAGGAATAGTTAAGATGAGCGTTCCTAAATCGTTACTGTCGTTGCCGATCGACCCGTCACTCTATGATCAAGATGAGTTAAGTGAAAACTTGATCTATAGCCCATTTCAATCTAAATTAATGGCGACGTCTGTAGCAGAGGATCTGCCAGATTCCTTTGAAACATCCGGGACTCTCACACTTTATCACCTAAAATCGACCAGGATGGTAATATATACAGGGTGCTCAACAATTTGAGGGATCGCTTTATCCGATAATAAAAGAAGAAGATTTATTCCCGGAGATACACACAGATACAATGTTCACGCTGGACGCCGTAGTGATCGACCATATAGACAGTGAACTTGAAGGTTTACCGAGATATCTGTACTTGAACTATTGCAGGCTACTCATTCATGTGAAGAGACACTATCTCACTATCCTTCTGAACTCGCAATACGCGCTAAACGTTGTGTGAATCCACCCGTTGGCACTCCTAAAGACTGACGTAATTCGTCAAAAAACACCATTGCCGAGAAATATGCTTTATAATGTTTCATCCTTAACGAATTACTTTACGTCAATCGCCCTGATGTGAATGAGCTGTTTAAAAAGTCATGCTCTTCCTCGCTAGGCTGTGCTATGTCGCAGATAGGCTCTCTAGGACAGCCGCCAACGAGAAGATCTAACATGGTATTGAGCTTCGACATGACCCTTATAAAAGAAACAGTCGCATCGCTAAGCGACGAAGAGAATATGCTCCAGGCCAAGGCTATAGAAGACAGAGCAACAGTAATGAAGCTGCCGAATACTGTGCAGTCAGATATTTCAAGCATTTTTACAGAACATAAGTCATGTCATGACGTCATACAAGAAGTCATTCCTTCAAGTGGCGATAAAGTGGTACATGCCAAACTGTCTGATGGTTTGCGTAAAGTCACACATATGCTGGCGAAGTTGGATCTGCATCGCACCAACGCTCTAAAAGAACTAAGTCACATAGACGTAAAGACAAGAGACAAGTATTTGAACATTGCGCACGTCCTTGATTCTGATGCACATGGCAATACAAACATAACAAGTCAAATCAGACACCTGATGGACAAGGTAGACGAATACAATGTGAAAGCGGACAAAAGCGAATCATTTACCAGCGAGCAGAACTCATCTGTTCGGTCGATTGAAACAAAGATGAAAGTATTAGATAAACATTTACAGTCGATCTCAGCAGTAAAGATTGACAAACTTTGTTCAAACATTGTTCAACTATGGAGTCATCTCTAGCAAATATGATAGAAATCAACGAAAAGGGTCTCATGAATAACGCAGAGAGAGCCCAGTCAGTTGGAAATTGTCAAGACATATCGACCATAATACAAACACTAACAACTCACAAGCTCATGTCAGCAACATTCGATCTTCTGGAGGAAATATTAGCAATCTAACATACTGTCACATTGATTTAACTCAAAACGATTCTGACCGTGCTTCCGCTCGCGTTAACGAAACAGTGCAATCATTAAATGCAGAATTTGAATCGAACGCTGTAGTTGATTCGGAACGCCACGGTCGATTCGCCAAGGTGTACTGCGAAAAAATGCGAAGTCATATATCGTCACCGGACTAGATCTCGAAAGCGACGAAGCAGGTCTGAAAGACTTCTTAGACTAACTCGGAATGACATACATCGGCAAAATGTCTGTATACGCGAAGAACAGAAGTACATCTGCATAAATCGTGGTGAATGAAAATCAGGAGGAGATTATAAACGACCAGGAAATATGGCCACCAGGAATAGCGTCCATGGTTAAACAGATCTGAATATAGAGCCAGGTTAAATCGCGAAGACTTAGATAATGGATACTAATCAACAATACAACAAGATGTCTATCAACCTAATATCTTGGAATGTCACAGGGATCATGACCGGTATACCGTACTTACTCAATGAACTGAAAACAAGTCAATACATATATGCGGCATTTCTGAGCATTGGATACTTCCACAAAGTCAGTATATACTTGATAATTTAAGCAACCATTACAGCTCACATATAGTTTTAGACGATGACCTTAAAACATTGAACAATAGAAAAATTGGTAAAGGCGGTGTGGGATTTTTATGGCATAAGTCGCTCGATAGTTGCATTCAAGTGATGGTCTCTAAGATTGACCGCATTTCAGCTTTGAAATTAAATTTGAATCATCGACACTGTTCATAATTCAAGTGTATCTGCCTTGCACCAATTTGGTTAACTAAATTACTTATTATTAGTTACATGGTTTAAGTTATTGTCTTCTTGTCTGCTTATTTATTTCTATAATTTTATTTTTTTACTACATAATTTTATTCAACTTTTTCTTAAAGACGAATAGCAAAACCTATTAGTTTGACCTCAAATGGCAGTAAATTATTGACGATATCTCTCGCATCGTCGCTGTATCGAAAATGTGTAGATTTTAGCTCGGACATGACTATTAATGAAGGTCCACGATATAACAAACACGCCAGAATATGCTTCACGAAGACTGCAAGAATTTTAGTGCCTTATTAAACATATTCTTTTTGTAATAAAAAGGAAGTGAAACACACACGCACACACGCACACACACACACGATAGTTGGACGCGAACCCACGACCTTTCAAGTAATTTCTTAGATGCACCTACCTAACTGTTACGGCCACTCTACCACACAATCCTTACAATGTGCAATTAAATTAATATAGGCTAGCTGGCTGAGAGCATGTCTTTGAAAGCGAACCCGTAACACATGGACTTACCCAAAATTCATTATACGATCACGGCTCCAAACACAAACTCCATATATAGTTAACATTTGGATACTTTTGTTTGTATTTGAGGTTAACACTACATCTGAATAAATGTGTATTTGCCATGTAGAAAAACTACCGGGACGCCGGGAAATTTTAAAAACATGATCAAGATTGCCGCGTGTCCCTTTAAAATCAATAAATCAACCAATCAATAATTTTATCCACGCTCACATGTAATCCTTGATCATTCTTGTTTACCACGCATAAATATGTAAACATATTTGGAGGTTATATGGTCTACACAGACCCCGGTTAAATATAAATACTTCTGTCTAAAACACTATATTGACAAAAAACTTATGTTTATCGATCGAACATTAAACACTTTTCAAACAAACAGTGGCATTTCTAAAAGGTTAGCCGATTTACTAGCCTTTATTACTTTGTAAAAGAAAAAGGTTTAGCCATGTAAATGTCTGTAACATATGTATAGGGAAGGGTCGTAACTAATGTTGATAGAACCTATGGCCCGACCCATTTGCGTACTAAAATGGCAATAACATATTTTTAAATCGACATTTACTAACCGAATGTAGTACTGTTAGAGTGTGCACCATAAGGTACATTTGAGTGTTTTTATACATGTAACATTCTTTTGTTAACCGTTTTATAGAACAATACGTAGTATTTTCGTTACTCTATAGGTACTCTATCCAATACATATTGGTTATAAACTTACAGAACAGGAGATAATATTGTATTTGTAGCATGTTCGGTAACATTTCCTCAGATGAATGCAAAGTATTAAATCATTTAATTTAGGATAACTAAGGGGTGTGGCTATACTGTACTACAACTACCAGATAGAGGCATTTAGAGTAAGGTCACTCTGACATCACAGTGTTACTAAATATACCATTCTACAAAAATATAAAGCTATCCCAGCTCGTTGGTTATTTAAACACCTAGATGGACTATGCCCATCTCGGTGTTTATATAATCCAACTCGCTGAAACCCGACTCTATCTATTACTTGTATTACCATTGATTGTAATAACAAAAATAAGTATAAAAGTCGAACAGGAAATGCAGCTTTCACAGAACACAGTAAACCCAAAAACACGCAAAACGGGCCGCCGGGGGGTTGGGGGTGGTTAGGTTTATCGGGTTCTAGGGTGCACCATACCTCACACTTATCCTACTTCATCCCAATAAAACTGGACAGTGTAAATAAAGAAACCCCCGCCAAGAACTTTTCTCCAACCAACAAGGCAGCATTAATAGGCATTAGAAGTAAAACACACACATGCTCGTGTATATATAAATACAAACACACAATAGCCTAGAAAGCCACAAAGAAGGTACTCAATGACATAGCAGAAGCCAGAGCAACAAGAGAATAAACCATTGAGGGTACGACAAGACAAGCTCTACAAATTGGTAATAATTACTGTTGAGTTTGTCTTCGTGACGTATATTGTATGATGGTTGGATTGACACCAGTCCGACAGTAGTATAGATAGTGAGGGTACCAGGCCAGTTTCCCCTCGCGGGGAACGAGAACAACTAGTGAAATATGCCAGGGGAAGACTCAAGCGTAACGCTCATTAACACCACTAAGATCTAAATGTAAGTCACGCCTAAATCAACACCAACATATTTCAACAGTTTTCTCAAGCACCCCGCTCAGGGAAACTCGCCTGATACCCTCACTATCTATACTACTAATCAATCCGGTTTTGTCATTTTAATAACATAACATTTGCACTCATTAAGCAAAGTCAGAAGGAACCGGGCAGTAGTCTTCATCATCGCTCTGCATATCATATTTCTATACTTTGCTATTAAATATTTTCAATATTCTTAAATGGAACCCAACTATTGAAATCCTCATTGTAACCCTTCCATTTAATCAATGCTTGTTTCTTTTTATAATCACGTCGTATTACTTTTTCAATCCTAAATATTTCTTGCTTTGCTTTTATCATTTCTAATTCATAAAAGCTTCCATCAATGTTTTCGTTGTTTAAATCTTTTATTTTGTATGTCACTGGATTTGTGTTTTGAATTTCATCAACAATAAATATTTCTTCAGTCCAATTTGGGGTATAACCTTTCTCAAACGTTCTTTTATATTTGCTGATTCTAACATTATCCCCTTTTTTAAACTTTGGCTTAATTTGATTATTTCTCCTTTTTCCATACAAGTTGAAATACACTGTTCCTTTATTTTTCTCATCGCTAGCCTCAATTGGCGTCATTTTAATACTCCGATGTTTTGTATTATTATACTTATCAACCATCGCCTGAAGCACGTCTAAATATGTATTTCTATTGTTTGCTGTGACATATTTCCACATCTTTTCTTTTAATGTCCTGTTAAATCGTTCAATTACTACAGCTTTTCCGAAATTAAAAGTGTGATACATTTTGATATTATTATCATCAAGGAATTGCTTAAACGTCTTGTTATAAAACTCCACACTCTGATCAACCCACAGCAATTTACATTGTCTTCCTGTACTGATTATTTGTTGGAATGCTTTGGTAATTTCTAAACCAGTTTTATTTGGAACTGGAATAACCTAAGCAAATTTACTAAATAAATCAATAACAGTAAGCAAGTATTTAGTACCTTTATTATGCTTTGAAAACGATTGCATATCAACCAGATCCGCAGACCATAGTTTATCAATTTCATTAACAATCTCACGGCGTTGAGTGAACTTTCTTCGGATAGGCTTATGAAGTTCTTCTGCTAACTTGTCAGTCCATTTCAACGCCTTTTTTAGTTTTTTGAGTTTCCGAGACCAAGTTTGTATTTAGTACTAATAACTGGTTTTACCATAAAATTTTTAGCAATCTTTTCTCCAATAGTTTTAGACTTACTAGCTAGATTTTAAACCAGCAGGCATGTTTTTATCACACGTTGATTTATTAATAGGATTTTTATCATAACAATAATCATGATCTCTACAAACAGAATCTAATTCATTTACCGGCTCTCCACTATCAAGTGGATTACCAGGACCACAATATTTATAACCAGGAAGCGTTAATCCCTTTTTAGGCAACAGAGGAAGCATAGCTTTATGAATATCAATATTTCCACCTTCTGTGTTTTTAACAAACTTTTTGTGTTTGTGATGTCGTTTGCTTTTATTATTGCTTTTGATATCTTGTTTGTCTGTTTGCGTGTTTGTTTCTGTGTTTTGTGGTTGACTGTCCTCCTTGAATGCTACTTTCCCTGTCCGATCTTTTTATATTTCTTTTTTGTTTTAGTAATACCACAAGACGCACAAGTTGCTCTTAACATTTTCTACCATTTTTTGCTAAAACATACTGAGGATTAATATTTTCAGTAACCATCTTTTCTTTAATACAGTAACTCATATATAATATGATTAGATTAAACTTCGTTTACAAAATATGATTTTATAATGTTTTCATTTTCTATTGGTTTGTATGGTTTTAATAATTTGTAAAGAATATCGTACACACTATTTCCTTCTTGTAACTTTTTAATGAAGAATAGGCAGAAATATCCACACAGGACACTTGTTTTATCTTGATATTGAATGGTGTTGTATTTTATATCAGGTATGTACGCCAGAACTTCTTTTGGTGGGCTCAGACCAAACGGATCAAAATAATACTCATTACTGTAACAAGTCCAGTGTGTACCAGGTCCGATGTAATCATCAAGATTAATAATACCACATTTTTGTTTATTTTGTTTTGCTGGTAATTTGTTTTTGCTGTACACCCCACTGAAGTTCTGTATACCTAGCTGCTTAACCCATTTCATTATATCTAAGTTAGATATAGGTTTATTTTTAAAATTTCTTTTTTTTTTATGAATGGAATACTTCTGTATGGCCTGATTTGTGAGTCTACTTGCAAACCTTGTCCTCTTCTATCTACTTGCAAACCTTTTCCAGTTAAGCCACTAATAAGAGACCCAATCAATGGAATTCCTAATGATGCAAGCATTCCAAGAAATCCTCCGTCCTGTTGTTGTTTTTTAAATAGTTTAACAGGGCAATGACCTTTTGACTTTGCTATCTTCTTTCTTTGTGCAAGTGTTAATTTATTTGATTTTTGAAGTTTTGTTTTTTTATCACTAGGAACAGTTGCCGTTTTTTACCACTAGGTGCAGTTACCGTTTTGTTACTAGAAGCACATGCCAGTACGTCTTGCAGTTGTTTTTATGTTAGTTGAATCGTGCAGGAAACTTTTGACTTTGCTATTTTGTTTTTTTGTGCAGCTGTTAATTTATTTGATTTTAGAAGTGTTTGTTTTTTATCAGCAGGAACAGTTACCATTCCATTTCCAAATATTTTATCAATACCAGTACTTGCCAGGCCACTAAGTGCCCCTGTTGCTAAAGGCCCTAATATCTTTGGAGCAAATCTAGCAACTGTTGGTAATATTGTTTTAGTTAACAAAACAGCCAATGCACCTAAAAAGCCTCCATTGTTAGACTGAGACCTCATTTGTGATTTTGATATACTTATATCTAATCCCCGCCCATCAGATTTAGCTTTGTTAATATTGTTAATCTGGGTAGCTGTAAGTAGCAAAGGAAAGTTTCCAGTTAGTTGGTTATTTTTTAACCTGAGTGTTAATTCACTTTTGTTTTCATATGCTTTTGCCAGACTTTGTTTCTGGCCATCTGTTAAATTTACTGAATAATTTACGTAAGTCATATATATTATAAGTTAGATTAACATGATTAAACTATTACCAATTCATTTCCGACAGTATCAATAACTACATCTACTTCATAGAGAACCAGAGCATAAACTTTATATCTAGCGGTAGGAACGTTGTTTAGTTTATATCTCAAACTTAGTTGTTTTGGATCAACACTGACTTCATTTTCCTTGTAACTCAAATCGAAATATGTCATTTCGAAGAGATTTTTAAAATTACCCACATTGAGTAAAGTTCCGGTGTTTTTATCATTTTGCTTGTAAGAATAATTAATAACATCTCTGAATATTCTTATGATATTAGCATAACTGTATTCAGTTTCTGGGTAATAAACTCCATTTCCAACTTCCAATCTAGCTGATTGTAAATAGAAATTAGCATCAGCAGCATTTAGTTTAAAAGTATCTAAAAGGTGAGGATTTTGTGTTTGAGAAGATCTTTTGTCAGCCCTTTGCAAATACACAAACACATGTTTGGGACTTTTGACTCTAGCTGTTATTCTAAATACAGATTCCTTTAGTTGAGTACTTCCGCTTTCTTGTATCATTTCACGAAGATAAGTCCATCTTGTTGATGTCATATGATTTGTCATTACATAACTTAAACCATCTGAGTTAAATATCATTCTGGGTATCCACAAAACTAATTTATTAATAACTACTCGACCATCATCACCACCCGCTTTGAAAATTAGCACATTATCATCTGTCAGTTGCAAGCTGATTTGAATCTGACTAGGAGGAAGCATGTTTATTTCCAAACCCCCAAAGAAGGAATATTTATTTAATGGGATTATAGAGTCAACATTTTGGTTAGTTATGATTAAAGCATGACGAGTAGTAAATCCCGGGTTATGATCGTCTCGAGATTCTGCAATATCTGTACTATCTAAATAAAAATATTCGTTTGTTCAGTTGTCTTTGCATAGTCATCAGAAATTTCAAGCAAGCTTTTGATATTAACAAATCTGTGAAGATTATTTCCATCGTAAACTATTTTTCAATTTTGCTTTACTTGCATTTGATCAATCAATGAAGCTGCATCGTTAATTAAAGCAATTCTGTCAGCGTCTCCAAAAGCAGCTCCATCAACAACTTTGTTTACTTGAAAACTGATTTCAAAATATGCATTATACCAATCAAAGTAAGAACTTCTGTCATTTAGTGTAAATTGGTAGCCACTTTTCATTTGCCTGGTAGCATTTCCTGGTTGTGTTATGGGGGTATCTAACTGAATAGGTACATGTTTATATCTAGTATTATATTGATTACTTCGAAACATCTATGTATACTAGTAATTAGATTTTTTTTTTTAATTAATCGATTAATTCTCGCATGAATTCTTCTTCCGGATAGTAATCTGTTAATTTTTGCATTTACATCTTCTTCAATTATATCATCAGCCGCAACTTTAGCTGCATCTTTTGTGGAAGCCTTTGTAAGTTCTTTTAAAATCATCTCGCCTTTTGGTTTAGGTTTTATAACTGAAACTAACTTATCAGCAGCCATCTTTCCTACTTCATCTCCAAATTTTTTAGAACCGCTTTCTAAGATTTGTTTTCCAACAGTTTCTAATGCTTTCTTGCCTGCCGTTTTCACAGACTCACTGAATATCTTTGATCCGACTTTTGAAAAAATGTCAAATATACCTGCCCCAGTTAATCGGTCAACATGAGTATATGTTCCCGTAATAGTGTTATAAACTTTTTTTAAACATGTCATATAACTTATGTTACATTAATTCCTTCAAAACAAAACGAAATGATGTGTGGACACCATTAAGATTAATAATCTTGCCAGAAAAATCGGGAATGTAAATATTAATACTGTTAATGATCGTTTTGTTTACCTCACAGAACCCGACTCTTATCGGTTCATCTTTGAAAGGATATGATCTCGTGAGATCAGCAGTACTTATTTCATAAATGACATCTCCGTATGATCCATCAACAATAGAATTACTTATCAAATCACAGTGGATATACAACGTATCGATAGAATTTGTTATGTTTGGCGTCACAGTTCCAAATTTAGTTTCTCTGATAACTGCATCTTTGTCAAACCCGATCAAGGTGTGAATGTTTGATTCTCTCAAATCAAGCACAAAGTTATTATGAATGGTAACCAAACATTTGAAACTTGATAAATCCATTGTGATACCTTATCACTTTGTTATTAAAATCTTCACTAATATTATACCATGAGTAAGTCATAGAATTAATCTTATCGAGTCCAATACCATACTGTTTGTTTCTGCCTAATATTAATTGTCTGTCAAATACAGTTGTAAAATTACTCGGTGTATTCGAGCAATTAATTATTGACGCTTTCTCCGATGATAATACAATTTTTTTGTTCCATATAATATAGAATGGATAATTTTTATTTATACTAATCATTCCGGTATGTAATACAGTTTGAAACTTGATTTTTCAAAATTGAAAACCTTAGTAGTTGTAACTATTGTTTGCGGACGGAATTCAAGAGTGTAGTTTTTTGTAAGATTTAGTTCGAATGTTTCTTTTATTGTTCGTTTGTCATTTTCTTGTTTTGAATATAATAACTTTTGCTGTCTGTCATTTTCAAGAAGGAAATATAGTGCGTCATCTCCTGTATAAGTCAAGTTTATTTCAAATATGTAACGTCCGGATTTATTAATAATGGACATTACATCAGTATCAAAAACAAAATATTCTTCAATATTTATAAATGGGTTGGTTGCAAGAGTAAACGCTTTGAGAAAATACTCATGCTTGGTTCTTTCAAGTGGTGTTCGTTGGATATGCTATATAACCAGCACGATCTTTCATAATACTTATTCCGTCTATAGTTGCTTCAAACATTATAATCCGACTCGCATGGTCTACTTTTACTTTCAACCCATCAATTATACCAATAATTGTTGTGTGCCTGCTATCAGACTTTTGATTATACTCTTTAAGAAAAGCGATTTCACCATCAAAAGCTTTGCTTCTTTCATCCTGAGCAGCTTTCGATTGCTTTGAAACATCATCAATAGCAGTCTCAAGTTGATCAGTGTCAACCAGTTTGATCAGAGCAGTCTCTAGCGACTTACCGTCAACCATTTTCTTTTTGATGCCTTCAAATTCCTTGTTGATATCAGCAAGTTGGTGTTTATCTGCTCATTTAATATTTTAATCTGAGTTATTTCAGTAGTAAAAGCAGTTCTCATTTGTTTTGAAGCATCGGCAATAGCAGTTTCAAGTTCATTATTGTCAACCATTTGTGTATTTATTTCCCCCAATACGTGCATTAATATTTTGAATACCAGCTCTTACTTATTCACTTAATTTCTTGTAGTTTTCGCTATCTTCCAATACATCTTCTTTCTTTTCTAACTCTTTCAAAGCATCACCCAGAAGTTTTATTTCATCTTTCAATCCGTTTTGAATTTCAAGCATTTTCTCGCGGTTTGCTTGTAACTTTGTTTGTATTTGACTTAGTTTATCATCAACACCTGTTGTCAATTTTTTTATCATGTCTGGAATTTTATCAATATTATAATCACGTATGATTTTTGTTACTCTTCTTACAGTAAATTGCTTTGTTGCTGCATCATCTGCTTTTGTCGGATTACCAACATTGATAATTTTATTATTATCCATGTTAAGCTCATTTCTCAAAACATTTTCCTGGTTTCTGCCCTTGTTAAGATAATTAACCAATTGTTTTTGTTTTACATACTCAGACAGCACAATACCAAAATTTGTAATATTAACACTGCCGGTAGTAACTTCCTCGCCAAGATCATTAAAAAGTCCCATTATATAATATGATTAGATTAAATTTCGCCGTTGAAGTTACGCTTTACTAACTTCCTCGGGCGATCAAGATACAAAAAGTCATACTGCTTGTCAGTCGCTTTTCTGTACTGCTCTTTGCTGACATCTTGTTCGTTGGAAAGCATACCCAGCTCACGATTAACCGGAGTTGCGAAGAAGATGTAATGAGAACAGTTCAAACGAATGTCTTTGGGAGTTTTGTAATAAGATTGAGATAAATAAATCACGCAACAATTTTTATGTCTTCCCTGGATGAAATAATTAATAATATCGTTTTGATTGCGCTCGCAAACATAATCATCAAAAATAGCTAGCTTTTGAGTATCAGAATCCAAATCATTCACAGGGATAACTTCATCATTTGAACATTCTAATATATCTTCGACTGGAATTTTATTCTTTTTTGCTATCTTTTCAAGTTTTTGTGATAAGACCTGATACTTAGACTGCTCCAAGTTTTTAGCAAACAAGTAAATATTGTCGTAGTAAACCAACGGTTTTAACAACATGTGGACTAGTGTGTTTGTCTTGCCAGAACCTGAATTACCGCATATAAGCATTCTAAAACAACAGTCTGGCATGAAGTTCCATATCTGTTTAAAATTACCGTTTTCTGTCTTCATATCATAGTTTGGAATTTGCATTATGATAATACTTAGATAATACTTGTCTTAACTTATCTTAACTTATCTTAATTTATCTTATTTTAATCTAAACTTATAGTATAAATGTCTTTGTTAAAATGGAAAGAATTAGCAAATAAAGAGCGAAAAGCGAGTGAGCTTGTTAAAGACTATGAACATAAAGTTATCCGAAAAAGACTAGAAAAAGGAGCTAGTCGTGATTTGTATGCAGAAGTATTTAAACCTGTAACTAGCGAAATAACAGATCAAACAAGACGGTTGGCTGAACTTTTAATGACTCTTCCGGAAATACGTCAACAGTTGGCTCTTCTTCCTGAGGCAATACGTCCGCAATTACTTGCCCCGCCTGATTATGGAGCCATAGCACCACCACCGCCACCACCGCCGCCACTACAACACCACTACCACCACATGTTAAAAAACCAGCTGCCGAAAAAACGGCAGATCCTACTAAACCAACGTTGGCTAGTTACCAAGAGGAACTAGAGCAGGCAATAAAGGGACCAAAATTTAGAAGTGCTTCAGACAGAGTGCTAAAGCCAAAAGCTGCCGAACCCGGGACAGACCTATTTGCAAAAATCAAACAAAAACGTACATCAATTGATCCCGGAGATGAAAAAATAGGACAAGAATTGTGAGAAGAAGAACCTGCCGCGAGAGTTCGAAGTATGACAGAAAATGCTCCAGTCGTTGGCCAAGGATTACAACAAAATAAAAATTCCTACAAAGTCGACAAAAATGGTCGCTATGGAATGTTGCAAATTGATTTACCTAAGCTGATTGGTCATCACAAACTTATTGCCAAACAAGGAGAAGCAGTTGTGTTAAACCTAAAAGTAGACGATGATTTTATAGATTTGATAAAAAAGCGTTACAACAATGGAAAAACTTATTCAAAACTGTCTCAGAATGTTTTTAAAGAACTAACAGAATTATCTGATTTGCCAATTCATAAAGGTTCTTCAAAGTTCAAGAAGATTTTAGGAGGTTGTTCTGATATTGAATATTACAATAGTCCTGATGATTTACTTAATGATCTGGAGTTGGTATGTGGAAGTATCGAATCAGGAAATAATAGTCCACAGCTAATAAATAAAGGTATTAGCATAATCGATGAATTATTAAAAATAGGTAAAATATCACCCAAAGAAAACGAACAACTATTTTCTAAATACCTCAATTAAATTATTGTCTAACTGTTATTATACATGAAAACCAAAGAAGAATTAATTGATCACTTGACGCGACTTGTAGCTGCATACATACGCAGTTATAAATTGTGCGGTATTATAAACACAACATTACAGATTACCAGTGGAATAATTGGTTGTGGTGCTGTCCTAGCATTAGTTCCAGCAATTCCTGTTTTCATAGCTGTAGATGGCGCAGTTCCTCCAATAGTTGCTGTTTTAGCAAGTAAAACAAGAATAGCAGAAAAAAAGACTTTGTTAAAAACACATCATAGGAGTTTTAAACAACTTCTATCATATGTCCAAACAACAACAGGACTAGAAAATGTTGAAGAGGTAATTAGGATTACTTTCAATAAAATATTAGAAATTCAAAAGAATGATAACTTTACAGAACCTCTGGAAATGTATATGAAAAGGTTCAAGCTTAATGGACATTAAGCTAGTAGAGACGCTTCTACGAAGCATTCAGTCGTAATTTTTTTCTGACTTGTTTCCATATCCTATCGTACTTTTCTCTGGTTAATTTTGTTTTAATCGGTTTTGTTTCTTTTTCTATTTTTAATATTTTAAATATTTTCTGAAAAATGTATTCAAATTTGATTGATCTTTTTCGACATTCTAGCTTATCCAAAATCTTTATAATTTTGTAAAACAAATCTTCAAATCTTTGTCTGTTTTTAGAAGACAAATCATATTCTACCAAGTATCTATCTAAATAATACTTTCTGTGGTAAATAGATTTCGTTCGGTTGTAGTTGTAACCTGTAATAAGATTATAACCATTGTGAGTGCCACAATTAAGGCAAACACGCTCGTTATCGAAAACTTCACAAGTATTATTACAATTTATACGTGCATGAGCACACTTGTAACACAGCTTGGTTCTTGTGCAATATTTACAAAGCTTCTTTTTGTTAGTCGTGTGAAATAAGATACAATCTATGCACACCCCAGGAGGATCAATAATATCTAAAACTATTTTACAATATTTGCAATTCATTATATTATACTATAGAATTATATATTTAAATAAGGCTTAAAAATATTATCTTACAGAATATTATAATGGAACAAGTAGAACAGAAAATCAAAATCTTTAAGGAAGATCAAATGGCATATGCCCGAACGGTTGATTTTGAAGATATGAGTAAACTTGACAAAGAGTTAGTAGTTTTTACAAACTTTCAAGATCTGACTGAAAGAATTATAACAATGACACAACAACTAAAACTGTCATGGAAAATAAAAAAGGGGATATAAACAAACTACGTTCTTTGTGCAAAAACCAAATTTCAGGGGCAACCAGTTACCATCCAACGGTATACAAAGATTATTTTATTGCTTACTACAGCATTTTGTTAGACAAAGGAATTAAAATTATTATGTACGGATAAATAAAAATAATGTAATCTTTAATATATGAGTATTTACAGTTATGCAGAAGAAAAAAGAAAACATTTTGAAGAGGAACAGAAGGTTTATGAGAAAGTAGCTGCTTACGAGCAGGCTCTTTTAACCAAGACAAATGAACTTATCAAAGAGTGTGAGACAGTTCACATGCAACGATTGTCAGATGATATTGCAGCTTTTAAAAAAGACTGGGCAATAAAAACTGAGATTGAGTGCAATGATGCTGTAAAGCTTCTCACAGATCTAGCAGAAAAGGAAATTAAGATTTTTAATGAAACACAATTAAAAGTAATGTCTGAAAATGTTGAGTAGTTCAGAGATAATCTAATCAGCAATTTAGAAAAACCTCATGTGATTAATACTGATATCGGATGTTACGAGGACTTTGAAAAGTTTGTCGAAAGTTTAAAAGAAATGATTGATGCAGAAGTTTTTGATAAAGACGAGTTTATAAACTATTGCGAGCACGTAAAAAAAATAAGATTGCTGGTAGCTGAAGGTGATCTTGAAACTGTTGATTTTGACAGATACTGCAAATATCATGTACAAATAAGTCAGATGGTAGATAACAGGACACTTGAAAAAGAATGCTTTTGGAAATACTTGGACATTCTTCTAGATGGGGGAATAGATATTCTTAAAGTATAAGAAGAAAATAACGCTGATACCAATGATGATATCATTCCAGTTTAAAAAAGATAGATGGTGGTAAAAAAAATAATAATTCAATTAAATATATAGACTTAAAAAAAAAAAATCTCATGTAATATTATATAATATTATATAATGGTTAAAAAAGATTTGAAAATTAAAACATCTGAGGAAGCGGTTAGAAGATTTATAAAATCACCAGAAAAATATAGCGAAATTGAAAAAAACGGAAATTCGGGAAGTAGCTAAAAAACTTATAAAAGATGTAAAATTACTGCCAGAAGAATATAGCAAAGTTTTGGAAACAAAAGAAGATATTGTGGGAATTACAAAATCTAGTAAAGTTGTGGAAACAGAAAAATCACCAAAGCAATATATGAAAGTTTTTCAAGTTGGTGTTATATTTGAAAACTTACTTTAGGTAAACCAACACATGACGCAGAAGGTGAAATAGCAACCACTTATGAAATAGCTTATTTTCCTTCCAAAGCAGAATTAATCATAAACAAAACTCAAATTGTTGATGGGCTAATTAGAGCAACGATGCAAATAAAGGATAACATTGATAGGTGGATTTCTGACGGAAGTGGTTGGAAAGTTTCAACAGTTGATGCGCACTACATAAATCGATTAAAGTATAAGCCTTTACGGGGTAGCTCTTATTTGGATTTACCAAAAGAACTTGCCAATTCTAGAAACGGATTGATCAATATAACAAATAAAAAAGATAACGAATGTTTTAGATGGTGTCATTTGGCTTATGAGTTTCCTGCCAATGATAAACCACAAAGAATAACAAAGTACAAAAATCATATTGATGATCTTGATTATAAGGGAATTACATTTCCTGTTACTATCAAACAAATCCCAAAAATAGAAAAACAAAACAACATTTGTTTTAACATATTTGGGTATGAAGATAATCAAGTATACCCTTTGTACATATCAAAAAAATAAAGCAGAAAAAACATGTGATATGCTTTTAATCACCGAAGAAGAAAAAAATCATTATGTGTGGATAAAAGATTTTAACAGGTTAATGTTTAATCAAACATTACATTCAAATAAAAAATGGTTTTGTAAAACATGCTTGCAGTGCTTTAAATTAGAAAGAGTTCTGGAAAGCATAAACCTGTTTGTCTTTCACTTAATGGTAAGCAAGCAGTAGAGATGCCAAACAAAGATGAAAAAGTTAAGTTTAAAAACTATGACAGACAGCTAATGGTTCCGTTTGTTATATATGCTGATTTTGAAGCAGTAACCGAAAGTATATCTTCAGCATAAAATAATCCTAAAAAATCACATACAGAAGCCTATCAAAAGCATACTGATTGCAGTTATGGGTATAAGGTTGTTTGTTGTTATGATGATCAATATTCAAAACCAGTTGTGACATACAGAGGACCAAATGCTGTTTACAAGTTCTGGAAAAAATGATAGAAGAAGAAAAGTGGTGCAAAAAAACTATGAATGCAAACTTTAAAAAAGATCTAGTAATGTCACAGAAAGAAGAAGCTAGATTCCAAAAATCTAAATCATGTCATATTTGTGGTAATGGTTTTGCAACAACTCTCAAAAAAGGTGACGCGGGTTATACAAAAACTCCATCAGAAAAGTCAGGGACCATTGTCACATAACTGGGAAGTATAGAGGAAGCGCTCATGACATATGTAATATTAATTTCAGGTTGACTAGAAAAATACCTGTTGTGTTTCATAACTTGAGAGGATATGACTCTCACTTCATAATGCAGCACAACGGAAAGTTTAAACAAAACATAAATGTTATACCGAATAACATGGAAAAGTATATGGCTTTTATGCTTGGAAAAAGTTTAGTATTTATTGATAGTTTTCAGTTTATGTCCCAATCATTAGATAATCTTGTAAAAAACGTTCCATCGTTTCAATACATATCTCAAAAATATAGCGGTAAAAAGTTAGACTTGCTAAAAAGAAAAGGTGTTTATCCTTATGATTATATGAACAGTTTTGAGCGTTTTGGGGATACTAAGTTACCCGGCAAAGATAGCTTTTATTCTCAATTAAATGATGAGCACATTTCAGATGTAGATTACGATCATGCTAAAAACATATGGAAAACATTTAAGATTAAAAATATGGGAGAATATCATGATTTGTATCTTAAGACTGATGTATTGTTGCTGACAGATGTTTTTGAAAACTTTAGAAAAATGTGTATTGAGTATTACAAAGTAGATCCTTGTCATTACTTTAGTAGTCCTGGGTTAGCCTGGGATGCATGCCTCAAGATGACTGGTATCCAACTTGATTTAATAACTGATATTGATCAATATTTGTTCGTAGAAAAAGGATTAAGAGGCGGTACGAGTTATATTGCAAACAGATATTCACAGGCTAACAATAAATATATGAAAAACTATGACAAGAAAAAAGAAAGCAAGTACATAATATATCTCGATGCTAATAACTTGTATGGGTGGGCTATGTGTCAACCGTTACCGACTGGCAACTTCAAGTGGGTTAACAAGATTGAAAAAGGAAAATCAAATTACATTGTTGAGTGTGATATCGAGTATCCTGAGAAACTGCATGACTTGCATAATGATTATCCTCTCGCCCCAGAAAGTTTAAATATCAAAGATGAGTGGTTGTCAGACTATTGTAAAAATTTAAAACAAAAGTTTAATTTAGGATCTAGTAAAGTTAACAAACTTGTTACGACGATGAAAAATAAAGAAAAGTATGTCGTGCATTTTAGAAACTTAGAATTGTATAAAAAGCTTGGATTGAATGTAACAAAAATACACCGAATACTACAGTTCGACGAATCACAGTGGTTAAAGACATACATAGACTTTAATACTGCCAAGAGAACAGCCGGTAAAAATGCTTTTGAAAAGGATTTCTTCAAACTGATGAACAATTCAGTTTTTGGTAAAACTATGGAAAATTTGAGAAAAAGAATTAATGTTAAATTGACTCACGACGAGGAGGTTCTTTTAAAATATGCAGCAAGACCTTCATTTATTTCTTGTAAAATGTTTAATGACAATTGATTTGCTATAACACCAGCGCAAACCATGACCTCTACCAACGAACAGGCACAACCACAGAAACAGTCATCCCCAGGGTTGCTATGAGGTGGACACCTGTTGGGAGGAGAAACAGAGGTCGGTCAAAGTGGACCTGGAGAAGGACTGTGGAGGCAGAGATGAAGGACAAGAAGAACTGGACCTGGGGCCAAGTACAGACATGAGCTAGGGACAGGCATCAATGGCGGACTCTGGTGGAAGCCTTATGCACAACTTAGTGCGAAGAGGATTAAGTAAGTAAGTAATTTGCTATAAACAGAATAAAGGAACGATTAGTTTTAAATCGTCCTATCTATGTTGGTATGTGTATTTTAGACTTGTCAAAATATTTGATGTATGATTTCCACTACAACTACATTAAAAATAAATACGATAAAAAAGCTAAATTATTATTTACTGATACCGATTCCTTGTGTTATGAAATAAAAACAAAAAATGTGTATGCAGACTTTTACAAGGATAAAGAACTTTTTGATAATTGTGATTATGATCCAAAAAGTAAGTTTCATTTTAATGATAATAAAAAGGTTATTGGCAAGATAAAAGGTGAAACGTGCGGTATGCCTAATGTTGAATTTGTTGGGTTGCGAAGTAAACTATATTCGTATATGTTAGATAATGAGGTTAGTACAAAGAAATGCAAAGGTGTTAAAAAATGTGTTGTTTAAAAACAGATAGCACATAATGATTACAAAAATATTTTGTTTACGGCAACAGAAGCTCACCATGAGATGAAAGTCATTAGATTACAAAAGCATAACATAAGCAGCTATGCAATAAATGAAAAATGTTTATCAGCTCATGATGATAAACGATACATACTAGATAACGGACAAGATACGTTAGCATACAAGTTAAAATTAATATGCAGAGCGATGATGAAGACTACTGCCCCGTTCCTTCTGATTTTGCTTAATGAGTGCAAATGTTATGTTATTAAAATGACAAAACCGGATTAATTAGTAGTATAGATAGTGAGGGTATCAAGCGAGTTTCCCATGAGCGGGGTGCTTGAGAAAACTGTTGAAATATGTTGGTGTTGATTTAGGCGTGACTTACATTTAGATCTTAGTGGTTTTAATGAGAGTTACGCTTGAGTCTTCCCCTGGCATGTTTCACTAGTTGTTCTCGTGCCCCGCGAGGGGAAACTGGCCTGGTACCCTCACTATCTATACTACTTCCGAAAATCAAACTGCAAGCGTTAACGTATAATGGAGATTGTGTACGTTTCAGATAACAAGTCAAATGCTTAGTTTTGTGATTTAATGTGATAGTTGTCTGAAATTATGTACATTGGTGTCCATGTCTTGAATGGGCACCAGTCAGTTACTGCCAATCATTCTGCATATTATGTCAGAGAAAACATAAGACGAAATATGTGGCAAATACAAGTTTTTCTCTTTTTCAGGAGATGATAACCTTGTATTTACAACTATGTTATGTCCAGATATATGTTGATACATGTTGTGTGTCAGCTATTTGCAGGTAAGCATTTTGATTATGCTCATTGGACAATTATTTATTTCTACTTGTGGCGTGGGGAGGGGAACACTTATTTATTTCTACTTGTGGCGTGGGGAGGGGAACACTTATTTATTTCTACTTGTGGCGTGGGATGGGGAACAATTATTTATTTCTACTTTTGGCGTGGGGAGGGGAACAATTGTATATTTCTACTTGTGGCGTGGGAAGGGGAACAATTATTTATTTCTACTTGTGGCGTGGGAAGAGGAAAACTTATGTATTTCTACTTGTGGCGTGGGAAGGAGAACAATTATTTATTTCTACTTTTGGCGTGGGAAGGGGAACAATTATTTATTTCTACTTGTGAAGTGGGAAGGGGAACAATTATTTATTTGTACTTGTGGCGTGGGAAGGGGAACAATTATTTATTTCTACTTGTGGCGTGGGGAGGGGAACAATTATTTATTTCTGCTTGTGGCGTGGGGACGGGAACAGTTATTTATTTCTACTTATGGCGTGGGAAGGGGAACAATTATTTATTTCTATTTGTGGCGTGGGAAGGGGAACAATTATTTATTTCTACCTGTGGCATGGGATGGGGAACAATTATTATTTCTACTTGTGGCGTGGGATGGGGAACAATTATGTATTTGTACTTGTGGCGTGGGAAGGGATACAATTATTTATTTCTACTTGTGGCGTGGGAAGGGGAACAATCCCACCGGAACAATTATTTATTTGTACTTGTGACGTGGGGAGGGGAACAATTATTTATTTCTACTTGTGGCGTGGGAAGGAGAACAATTATTTATTTCTACTTGTGGTGTGGGAAGGGTAATAATTATTTATTTGTACTTGTGGAGTGGGAAGGGGAACAATTATTTATTCCTACTTGTGGCGTGGGGAGGGGAACAATTATTTATTCCTACTTGTGGCGTGGGAAGGCTACTTGTGGCGTGGGAAGGCGATATTAAAGGCGTCGTGCGTCCTAGTGGGCAGATGTTTTCGGACATTGTGATCATTTTCAATAGCTTTATCTCAAGCAAACTGTTGCATACCTTTATAAATTAAGTATTATGGTTGTAGTATTTGTAAACTTTAACTTTACAATCAGTGATTTATTGAGCGTCCAACGTCTGAATGCGAAATGTAAGATAACTGAATACATCAGTACATACTGGTTTAACATGTTTCTCCATTAGAAAGAATTTTTTCATTTACGGTTGATATAAATACTCAATTAACGGGGTGTTTGTATTCTTTGATTCACGTACATAATTAACATTTAATCTATACTCTATATGTATATATCTATAATCTATATACCGTATTAAAAATACAGTATAAATGTTTGTTACCTTACAGTGACAATCAACTCGGTGCAGATAAAGGACAATGTTGACCCTTCCAAGGGTTCTGACATACAGCTGGTATGCAGCATCTCTGGTTTCTCGTCAGGTACAGTAGCATCCTGGTACAAGACAGACACACAGGACATACCTTTTGGCACACGTGCACAGGTGCAATGTATAGCTAATGTGTGTATAGATGGTTTGGCTGGCTACACATGCTCAGCTGTCGACAGTAATATGTACGTCAATATCTCTGGTCTCAGTCAGAGTAGCGATGGGAAAATTGTGGACGTGCAGGTATGGTAAGGAACAGAAGTCTTTACAGCTGCAGGTTTACAGTACGTATGATGGCTTAGGATATTGTTGTTTAGTTATAGAATTAAGAAATGTTTAAACATGTGAAATTGATACTCTATCTCTGGAATTCAATGTTTTAACTCTTTTAAGGCCACTCCTTGTACATTCCTTCCACAGTTTCCAGCCGATCTTAATAAATAGTAAAGCAGCAATTGTAGATGTGCATATGATCGTGTAGTTCGGGTCGGATGTATATTCGCAGCTTTAGCCGTTCTTTGTTATTCTAACGGGACAAGCTTATTCCTTAAACTCCTAAAATGTTCAACAACTTTAAGTGAAAACAACGGCTGTGTGATCTATTATCCGATCAGAACACAACACAATGCAGGCATCTCTACTTTATATTATTTTCCTGAAGGAAATAATAACACATAATTGAAAATTTACCATATTGGATTTTCTACATAACATTGTTTTATAGATTATCTAGATACTCGGTCAGAATATAAGGAACAAATTCAAGAAGTTTATGTATCCATATTATTGAACCATTAATAGCAGAGTTACGATTTGTAAATTGTTGCGAAATTATTAATATATAGTTGTTACTAACCCACCTGCAGGACATCTCTGACTTTGACCAGTGATCATTATGTTGTCATCCACCATTTTTATAGTCAAAATCAGCGTTATTACACAACCTATAGACTAGATGCGTTATTACACAACCTATAGACTAGATGCGTTGGTTATTACACAACCTATAGACTAGATGCGTTATTACACAACCTATAGACTAGATGCGTTATTACACAACCTATAGACTAGATGCGTTGGTTGAAAACATTTCTTCCTAAATAAATTAAACATAAAATGAGAATGTTTGTATACACTGTTCTATAAAAATCATATATACATATATAAATAAATTATGTACTTGAAAAAGAAAACATTTTAAGCGGTTATTTGTGCATGTTCGATGCCTGGTGGGCAGGACTTGAACATCATCAACTCTAAGGACCGTAGGTAAGCGGGTTCTATCTTTTCGAGCGATACACACCAGGTTTTGGGCACAATACTAATTGGCTAAGGTATTTTATTTCTTTTCTGACAGGAATTTCTTCATGTATATATACATCATTTTTGAATGCTTGAACATAATGCAACACATTTCTCATATTTTACATTTTCAGTCTCAGCAATTTCATATCGTTTTCGATAATTCCATTTGTTTTTTTAATTTTCAACCACCAATTTTGGTGATACATTTATTCTGCCAGTCATTGGTGCATGGGGGTCGTGGAGGGCCATCCCACGATGCATCTTACAATATTGTATGCATTTATTTATGAACAATACAAAACAGTAACAGAAGTGTTAAATTTGTATTTACATAAGAGAGTTGTTAACGGAGGAATTTTCCCTTTCTACCATTTCGTCAGGTCATGGGTAAGATTTGTTTTATTTAAATAGTTTAAATTGGTTGCGACAGCGTTGTAACCGTATTAATGTTAAAAACATCGTTTACAGAGCTGCCAATTTCTTTGAAGTTCTCTAAGGGCGTTAACTCGTATGATCTTGCCTCTTTTGTTACAAAGAGTTATAACCTGCAACAAGTATTTATGATTTAAAGAAAATTCAAAATTAGTTATAGACGTAGGGCTGCTTTAATTAACTTACCCGCTATTGCATCTTTGTTTTGCATGTGTTCTGTCGGGATGACAATAGAGTCTGTCGGGATGACAATAGAGTAAGAGTGATTTTTGTTGCACCCTAGAACCTGGTTCAATTCCCTAGCGACCTGTTTGACACTGACCGTTCCAATGCGGTACCCCTATTGTCAACCCTTTTATGTTTTGTCGCATACTTTTCTTCCATTTTTCCTTGTAATTGTTATTTGTTTTGAAAGTATGACTGTACTATATGAATGTTACATTTCCTGTTCGACTTTTATACCTACTTTTATAAATTTGACAACTTAATTTTCTTTAGTAATTAGAATCATAATTGTACTGTAATCTGACCACCCTCGTAACAAATCACCACCATCATCTGTACACTATTATAGTTAACATGTACATATGTGAACATAACAGGACAGGATTTGACATTCTTCTTGATAACTGTAGCGCTGGAAATTAAAAGTAAATGTATTGAAAACAAAGGTTATTATTTCTAGGAAGGCTGGTCCATGTGCTGGAGATGATCGATTCACCTATGATGATAATTGAATAGAAAGTGTTAAATGTTTTTTGTATCTAGGAATTGTTTTTACTCAAGGTGGATCTTTCCATGAAACACAACGTACATTAGCTGGTCAGGCTCAAAAAGCAATATTTAAACTAAATAGATATCTATACAAATTTACAGATATCACTGTACAGCACAAACTTGATTTGATCGAACAATTATTGCTCCTATTCTAAATTATGGCTCTGAGGTTTGGGGATTTGTAACAGCATTAAATGTAGCACGAGTGCATACACAATTTTACAAACGAGTATTACAGGTAAAACGATCAACACAAAACAATTTTATTTATGGCGAATTAGGAAGAACGAGTCTTGTAACGCAAATATATATTACAATAATTACGCATTAGCTGACAATATTGAACGTTATAGAAAATAAGTATATACGCCATATTTGCAATATGATGTGATGATAGTGGATGCTGAGCTAGAATTGGGTAAAACTGTTAAAAAAGTTGTTAGAATCTCTTGGTTTTTATCATGCATGGTTATTTCAAGGGGTTGGCAATAAGGAATTGTTTTTATACTGTAAAAAACAAAAAATAAATCATAATTTCTTTCAAAATTGGCATTCAAGTTTAGAGAATTCTAGTAGGGCAATTTTTTATAAACTGATTGTTGATTATAATTTTGATCTTAAGCCATATCTTAAGCTCGTAAACATACCAAAGTTTAGACAGGCAATGTCAAAGTTACGTGTGTCCTCTCATACCCTTGAAATAGAAGCTGGAAGATGGCAAAAACCAGTCAGTAAACCAATACATGAACGAATATGCGTCGTCTGCAATAAACTTGAAAACGAATATCACTTTGTTATTGAATGTAGCATGTTTAATGACATAAGAAATCATTACATACGTAAATATTTTTGGAAAAAACCTAACATGATCAAATTTTTTGAACTTTTCAAATGCGAAAACAAAAAGACACTGCAAAACCTCAGCGTCTTTATATATATAAAGCCTGTGAAATTAGAAAATCAATGGTGTATAAGTAATACATTTACAATAGCCGTTTTTTAATGTTATTCTAAAGTTGCATGTTTACGTTATATGTGTATATTTTCTTATTATTTGTGTACTAGTTAGAAGCTTTCTATTTGTCAAGTTAGTTAAATCTAATATTATATATAAATTAATATAAATATGTACATGAACATATTAGCGATTCATTGTGATGGATCAGTCACCTTCTCTGCATATTTTGCGGTGAAAACAAAATAACAACAACATTAACTGCTATAGTAGTAAGTGTTACCTTATACATTTCGCGGAAGAACGATTGCATATATCTCAATACAAATCTAATAACCTTTTTATTGCATATGCATTTTTAATATAAAAACGAATAATTAGAAAAAAACAATAGGTTTTAACATTTCATTTTCATCAAAAAACATTACTTGAAACATCGTGGGAATTATTCACAATGAATCAAACATACTATAATGCTTACATCACATGACAAACTCCTGCAACATGTACTGCTAATTGTATTGTACCAATCTCTAACAAGTATGCAAAATAGTATTTCCAGTAAAATGATTGTACAACGCGTCAATATGACACGTCAACATGGGCGAATATTGACGTTTCTTGTTACATTGAAAGCAAACGGAGATTATAATTGCGTATACAATAAAGATATATATAAATGCAACACACATGTTTCAATCTTAGTGCAGAATAGTGCTTACCGTCGTCAACCTGTCAACCAGTTCAGCATCAATATCTATGAAAGAATATCCTTACGGTATATAGCTGTATCGACCCCGATAAGTTCTACAAATTGGCACTCACCTTGGTACAATGCACACTATTTACTGGTAATGCGTACTCAACTGTCAAAAGAGTATTAGAGTGGAACTTTGGAAACGGCCGAACACGATACAAACAAAATATTGCAATCTCGTTTTGATTGAGACTGTTCATGAACGGTAGTGAAATATGCTTGCTACCGCTCACGCCCCCTAGCCCCGGGTTGAGCAGAACTCAATATTCATAAACTCAATAGTACAGAATTTTGAATGTGGAATACCTTCACTCTCAGGACACTGCTGGCAAGACTTGAATGTGGAATACCTTCACTCCCAGGACACAACTGTCAAGACTTGAATGTGGAATACCTTCACTCCCAGGACACAACTGTCAATACTTGAATGTGGAATACCATCACTCCCAGGACACAACTGTCAAGACTTGAATGTGGAATACCTTCACTTCCAGGACACAACTGTCAAGACTTGAATGTGGAATACCTTCACTCCCATGACACAACTGTCAAGACTTGAATGTGGAATACCTTCACTCCCATGACACAACTGTCAAGACTTGAATGTGGAATACCTTCACTCCCAGGACACAACTGTCAAGACTTGAATGTGGAATACCATCAATCCCAGGTCTGACAACATATGTGTTCAGAAATAAAATGTGCAGGTAAACCTTGAACACTGAATTAGTCGTGACTTATACGGGGTGATGTGATTTACAAACTTCGCAAGATCCTTGGTCATAACAACTTTCACACATATTTTTTTAACTTTTTTTTTTAAAAGGTTATCGAAAGAGATCATGACCTTATCATTTTGCAACGAATTGTGTTTTTAGTTGTTGACCCATTTACAGTACACCACTATGCATTTCTCTTTGATTGCTCGATGTCCGGACAGAGTGTGGACCCTATGATGACGTCTACCTAAATATAGATATAAAAATCGAACCGGAAATGTAGCATTCAAGAACGACAGTCCACTACAAACACACACAGAAACAAACAACAACTATAAAGAAAGATACAAATATCGGACAGGGAAAGCAGCATGCAAGGACGAGAGTCAACCACAAAACACACAAAAAAAAACGCAAGCAGACAAATGAGAAGGAAAATGTAATAAAAAATGCAAACGACATCACAAACAAAAAAGGGTTGACAATAGGGCTACCGCCTTGCTTCTTCACTGTCTAATAGTCGAAACCTTTTTGGAAACCGTGTAGACAGAACAATATGGCGGCTAGCAAAGCATGTTAGAGGTATGTACATTGAAAATCAACCTCTTCCTTTATGTATATTTTGATTATTTCGTTCAATCAATGTAACAGACATGCACATAAATGCTCGATGCTTAAAAACATACCCGTCGTATGCCCATGCTAAACGTTCAATGCCTGTAATCGTCGTTCAAAGCTGATAGAATTCAAATTTGAAGCGGTGACCAATCACCGTTTTTGACCATGAGTTCGTTTCTAGCCAGATTTGTGACCAGTTTAGGGTTAAAATAATTGATATATATCCATTAGAATGCAAGAAAACGGCATCATGTACGTTGATGGAGATATTTGAGTTTGAACAAAATACGTGGTAAACCGTGTAGACAACGGTGTTTTTGTTGTGAAAACTGTGTAGACACGGAAAAATTGGGAGTGAAAAAAGTAAACCGTGTAGACTACACTATTTACAAATATATCACCGAACCTCACCGCACTATATTACTGGAAGTTATTTTAAACACTACTGCCTATTTATTTCATTCAAAAAATAATCGGATAAGTGAATGATTTTAAAGGAACGAAAAGCAATTAGTTAGATTATCAGATGTCTGTGATATTTCTATTTGATCATAACTCACATTTAAACGTGATAAAGGGTAATGGTCTGTGTTGGCCTAAAACTTTACAACTAACTGAAAGCCTACTTTCATTTATAAATGAAACATACTTACAATATACATTTTAGTTGATCTGCTGAAAATGGAGGAAAACACTGTTGCTATTACTGCAAGCTTAGCAGTGACAGTATAGACCAGTGTGAAATTTGATTTAAAATGAAAACCATTGAATTTGAAATTGTCTAATTAAGACAATGAATGGTCATAAGTAATCCGAGCCTTCTCTGACCTTACCGACACTTTTTACGATTTTGATATTTCATCTGACTGTGTCTAAAAAGCCTTACACATACACAAAAAATGTGTTTAGGATCAGAGAAGCTCGGATTAGGTTTTTCATCCACGGATGGTTCTATATCATTGAATTTATTATAAATGTGTTAAACTCTCTTTATGGTCCGTGTATTATGCATTATTTATTTCTTTATTTTACTTCTATCTATGCTCTCTTTTATTTCATCTTTTTAGCATTACTAGTGAAGCCATTTCTGTTGAGTTATGGTCAAAGTACAACGTAAACATGTAGATGTAGATATAGATGTAGATATATAGCCAGTGATATGGCGGGAAAACAGGATGTCGCAGCATCAAATTAAATACAGACGACAAACCATACGCGTGACAAATCGTATTCAATCGTAACTAATCGGTAATTTCCGTGTCACTCCGGTAAAGGAATCGAGATAAACATTTGGTAAATCTTAATAAATGAGTTGGATAAAATGCTATTGTAAAGGAATCGAGATAAACATTCGGTTATTTCCGTAATATGACATTTTTTCACTCTTTATTTCACCCGTGTGATAAAGCTTTATTGTCCGGCAATTCTGATTGATATGACTAGCTAAGTATATGTCATATCGTATATTCAAATACAGCGTATTTATATGCAAGTATGGGATAAAAAAGTTTACACGAAAAAAAAGAAGAGTAGTAAATCGCTTTTCGTTGTTTTGTAAACTATAATAACTTGTAACAAACAATTTAAAACAACGGTAAGCTATAATCCGTTTCGGTCGCGTGAGCAAGTAGTCTTATCATTATGTGACGTCACTCTGTGTTCTGTTTAAACCTTTGTAGCCTATATATTTACGCACGGAATTGTAAAATGGTATTCGAAACAAATACAGACAAACGAGTGTGTATTATGATTTTGACCTTCCCTTTACTTTATAAATATACTATAATACTATCTCTTCTTCTCTCTATCCTTTTAGGCTATACTATCGTAATGGCAGCCTGTGTGCAACCCCCTGTATGATTCACATACTCTTAAATTTGTGGACTGTGTTTTATTGACCTTAATAAATTAGTTGGATAAAATGCTATGATACGACTTGGTCAGTTCATGTAGTTGTTCATGTAAGTGTCTATATTGTGTTTCAGATTTTATCATTTTCTTTAAATCCGTTCTCCAAAATAAATCTACTTAAAATAATTCCCAGTAATACAGTGAGGTGAGGTTTAGTGTTAGGTTGTGTTACGTTTGTAAATAGTGTAGTCTACACCGTTAACTTTATCACTATATTAACTTTTGCTACCAATCTTGCCGTGTCTACACAGTTTCCACAACAAAACCACCGTTGTCTACACGGTTTACAACGCATGTTTTTCAAACTCAAATATCTCCATCAACGGACTTTCGATGGGTGCATGATGCGGTTACTTGCATTATAATGGATATATATCAAATATTTTAACCCTAAACAGGACACAAATCCGGCTAGAAACGAACTTATGGTCAAAAACGGTAATTGGTCACCGCTTCAAATTTGAATTTTATCAGCTTTGAACGCCGATTACAGACATCGAACGTTTAGCATGGGCATACGCCGGGTATGTTTTTAAGCATCGAGCATTTAGGTGCATGTCTGTTACATTGATTGAACGCCGCTTCAAATTTTCAAAACTGAATTCTATCAGCTTTGAACGCCGATAACGGGCATTGACTGTTAAGCATGGGCATACTACGGTGTTTAAGTATCGAGCATTTTAGGTGCATGCCTGTTACATCGATTGATCGAAATAATCAAAATATAAAAAGGAAGAGGTTGATTTTCAATGTACATACCTCACGCATTCTTTGCTGGCCGCCATCCTGTTCTGTCTACACGGTTTCCAAAAAGTATACACGGTTCCGACTATTAGACAGTGTTCGTGTTAACATTGTAATTGTTGTTTGATTTAATGCGTGTTTTTGGTTATCTGAGTTCCGCGAAAGCTACATGTCCTATTCGACTTGTATAACTACTGTTTTACCTGCAGAATGGTGCATCCCGTCAACAATATTCTGCATCAGGACATTCTAGTGCAGAGACAAACAGCAGCTGTACCGACTCTGAGAAAATATACATTTCAACATTTACTTTGGCACAGTACACAACATTTACTGGTAATGAAGACAAAACTATCAGGTTTGAATGTGGAATACCCTCATTCCTAGGTCTGACAACAGCCGTGTACACCCCGAAGTCTCCAGAAATTACATTTGCAGGTAACACAGCTCGGTATGATTTTAAAAATGAGGTAGCATGTACTTTACCATACTAATAATATTACCTGATCTCCTATATAAATGCTATATCGTCATTTCTTGCTAATTCACTAACGAAAGGACTGTTCCCGGTGAAAACGAACTGTTACAGGTATGGAAGACGGATGCGGCCATTTCGACTTCGCGACTTTGCGACTTTTCGCCCTGTTAATACAAGGCTAAAAGTCGAAGGCGAAAAGTCGCCAACACGAAAAGTCGAAGGCGAAAAGTCGCCAACCCGAAAAGTCGAAGGCGAAAAGTCGCAAACCCGCCGTTTTGGACGAAATTTCGACTCGCAAAGTCGCCAATCCGATAGTGTAAAATTTCGACTTTTCGCCACGAAATTTCGTCCAAAACGGCGGATATGCGACTTTTCGCCTTCGACTTTTCGGGATGGCGACTTTTCGCCTTCGACTTTTCGTGTTGGCGACTTTCGTGTTGGCGACTTTTCGACTTCAAGATATATATCCCGTCTGTTGACTCACTCGCAATAGTCATTTATGTAAGACGAATGCGGCCATTTCGACTTTTCGCCTTCGACTTTTCGCCTTGTTACTAACCCTTTCAACAAGGCGAAAAGTCGCCAACCCGAAAAGTCGAAGGCGAAAAGTCGCTAACCCGCCGTTTTGGACGAAATTTCGTGGCGAAAAGTCGAAATTTTACAATATCGGATTGGCGACTTTGCGAGTCGAAATTTCGTCCAAAACGGCGGGTTTGCGACTTTTCGCCTTCGACTTTTCGGGTTGGCGACTTTTCGCCTTCGACTTTTAGCCTTGTATTAACAGGGCGAAAAGTCGCGAAGTCGCGAATTCGAAATGGCCGCATCCGTCTTCCATATACAGGGCTTTAGTTTTGACTGTTTCCCTCACGTGCTGGAATTTCGTTTGCGTGACGTCATGTTGCTTTTTTCACCATAGGTTTCCATTATAAAACAAATTTTCATTTTCACTGTTTCGTACAGTAACATTAATCAGGTAATAAAACAGTTCTCACATGTGTGTTTGGGGAACAGTCGAAACTGATTCCCTTGGTGTCGGGGGATGTCAGTGTGAACAGTTTCCCTCGGCATATCGGCCTCGGGAAACAGTTGACATTATTACCTTATCTCCTATATAAATGCTATTTCGTCATTTCTTGCTAATTCACTAAGGAAAAGACTGTTCCCTATGGAAGACGGATGCGGCCATTTCGACTTCGCGACTTCGCGACTTTTCGCCCTGTTAATACAAGGTGAAAACTCGAAAGCGAAAAGTCGCCGACACGAAATGTCGAAGGTGAAAAGTCGCCAACCCGAATAGTCGAAGTCGCCAACACGAAAAATCGAAGGCGAAAAGTCGCCAACCCGAAAAGTCGAAGGCGAAAAGTCGCAAACCCGCCGTTTTGGACGAAATTTCGACTCGCAAAGTCGCCAATCCGATATTGTAAAATTTCGACTTTTCGCCACGAAATTTCGCCCAAAACGGCGGGTTTGCGACTTTTCGCCTTCGACTTTTCGGGTTGGCGACTTTTCGTGTTGGCGACTTTTCGACTTCAAGATATATATCCCGTCTGTTGACACACTTGCAATAGTTACTTCCCTTTTATAAGTGTCCTGCATTTGTAATATGCCGTCCGATGAATGATAACACAACGCTGATTCGTGCAGATTTGTTGGAGATTCCTCGTATCCTTTTTTTGATTTTGAAATTGGGCCTGAAATTGTGGTTTGGATGAAACTAAACAATTTCAAAATATACACCAATCTTACCCTTTCAGAAACAGTAAATTGTCTTCATAATTTGTTTTGAATAATAGGCCCATATCCAACAAAAACTCCTAAGTAAAAAAGCAGCGAAACAGTCAAAGGTACAATGTGTTCAAAACACAGCAACCCAATGATTTATCCAGGACCGTCTATCCACACTACAGGCCCTTTTAGGCTTTTTACCCTATGTAAAAGGCTTTGAGGCTTTTTACCTTATGTAAAAGGCCTCTTCCAAATTGAAAAATTGACTGTTTTTCCCAAGTGTGGCAAAAATGTTTCCCAATCAGAAATCAGCAGTCTCTCAGAATTTGAGAAAAGGCAATTCTGCAATGTGTAACTGTCGGTTGAGTCAGTTCTGACTGAGAAGTCCGACAGTAATTGTATTAAATAATGGATGAAATATAAATAAAGCCTAGTAGTATCATATTTACAATATTGATGAAATCTTACATCTTTCCCAAAATGAAAAATAAGCACTTGTTTTTCCCCCAAAAATGGATAAGCTTATTCCCAATTTTGTGGAGAAAAGCCCTGATTTGTCAAGATAATTTTTGTGTAGGCTTTGCACACACCCATGTAAAATTCATGTTGTAGTTGATGCATTATTTCCATTTTGTTTTTAAAATGGACATAATTTATGACAAGAAGAATATAATTCTAAAGAAATCATGATGTTAGCTTATTTATGAAAAGGGTCTTTATTCATAGATTGTTCATGATTTTGTAAATTTCTTAGCAATAATTTTCCTATAGTTTTATTTTGAAACACTTTTCTTTTTTATATATACTGTATATATAGCTTTTTACCATTTGAAATAAAAATTCTGGAAATGAGGTTTTGTTTATAAACCAACAACATATTAAGGTGCACAGAATTAGCCGATACGCAGAATTACCCGACATGTCTATATACAGTGCTGGTGGCTGTTTATGTGCATCTAAGAGTTTGAGCTCCAAATAAAATGCTAAGGAATACAGGAAATACATACCGGTAAGAATACAACACTGAAAAAACAAAACATGTTAAATTCTTTATGAAGAGTGTCTTTTCTTTATTAAGGGAGTTTCCTGTCTTTTTTAATTTCCTAGCAATTTATTTGTCCTATATTTTAGATATATATCTATTAATTATGAATCACATGTTTTTGACAAAGCTTTTGAAGATTTATTTCAAATAATTGTTTAATTTTTTTATAAATATATAAGTATTTTAAAACAGCATGAAAACATTGAAAATGAAAGTTTATATCCCAGAAATTAAACATTATTGAACTAGTTTCAGCTATGCCACCGCAAACGTTTCTAACTTCATTAAGACCCAAAACCCCAAAATACATATTAGATATACTGACGTGTCCAATTTTCAATCACATAATATTATCGATAGAAAAAATAATATATGTAGCATTGAAGAACATTGTAAAAGGCAAATATTTCATTTTCCAAACCACTGTGAGATGGAACCACCTGGGCAATGGTGGTTCAATGGTGGTTCATGCATCATCAGTTGAGGGCTTTAAGACCACCCTTCAAAAGAGTGGTGCTAACTATTTAACCGATGTCGACCAGCATATTTATATAATTGTGCCGTAAAAGGCTCTAATAATGTAATATACAAACAACAAGAAAATGCGTCTTTTACCCCAATCACCCGTTATATAACAACATTTCTGTTTAACGGAGATATTGCAAATTGTTGTAAGCCTTTTTACTTTAATCAGATTGACTTGAATGCTAACATTTTGTTTTGTTTGTATTGATATTTAACTTGAGTTCAAGATGTGTAATTCGTAATTACCTTACAAAATGCTTCCTGGCAAACTTCAATCATTATTAAATCATTTTTCCCTTGACTTACTATGTTCAGGTGATGATCTTATCAGAGAATACTTTTTTGCTGGCTTCACAAATGACGAAATATCAACAAGCACAAAAAATTAGATAAGGTGACACATTTCATTCAGAAGAATGATAGTGTTGAACACCAACTTTTAAAGGATAGGTTTATAATAGTTTATAAATGAAGCTTTTAAAAATGTTATTTCAATCAGTTTTATATTTATATGCTTTATAATTCAAGACAAACTCGAAGACTTCTGTGCAATATGGGCCTGAGAAGACGAAATAATGACAATATAGGCACAGCGGCAGAAGCTATTAGGGTAGGTGCCTTTACTTAAGTGAACACTTGTCATATCAATCTGTTTTAAGTTGTCAAATGTAAAGTTTTCCCTAAAAATGGTAATTATTGCAAAACAGCTATACATTTAATTGCCGAAATTGTGTAAAAAATAAAAGTTTTGATACCTCTACACATACTTTAGCTTTAAAGGGACACTGTCCGTAAGTAAGCAGATATTGAGCATAACCAAATAACTGTCTGACTTTTATTCATTGAAATGTATACATGAAAACATGAGGATAGACCCTAAGAAGTATGTAGGAATACATTCGTGAGTTTGAAAAAAAAAAGTTTTAATTATTAAATGTAAATAAAGTGGGACCCACAATTTTATGCGTTCACGTGACTTCCATAGCGCACTAGGTTTTCATCATAGTATGTATTGCGTAATATGTATAGCCCGCTTAGCTCAGACGGGAGCGAGTTCCGACAACTTTACGCTCACGCACACTTATTTTTTACTGCGAGTTCGGGCTGCGAGTTCAAACCCATGAAGTGGATTTGCTTTTTTTGTACCGCGATTGAATTCCGTTAAACAATCTTGCTTTTAATAATAGTAAATATTGAATAATGTTTAGTGTATAATGTTTGCGAACATAATTATTGGGTGTTTTATAAGCTAAAAGTTACGGACAGTGTCCCTTTAAAGTATAGAACTTAATCTATGTCAGAATATGTTTATTTTAATTTCCTGGTAAAAAGAATACATAAAAATACATTTAGATGCAATTAAATTTGTTTTGTTGTTACGTGCAGAAAATAAGTTTCTCATACTAGTGGAATGTACAGTGCATGTATTTTCGATCATTTTATAGTATGAATTACAAGGTAGTGGCAGAAATACTTGGAAACAGAGCGATGAAACAGCGTCTGGTGGCCAAACATGGGTTATTGGTATCAAGAGTTTGTTGTTTATTATTGCTCACCCCGACTGTGTGCTTGCTTTTGTCTGTCTGTCCGGATATCTTGTCCGGACCATAATTAAAAACAATACTTATGGAACCTGCAATGCAACTTCACACAATGCTAGAGGGCAATGAGAGGTAATGCAGAGTTCAAGAATCATACCTCTTATCTTCATTATAAATTAGAGTCACTGCCTTATTTGTAGTCTCGCCTTTTCGAAGAATAAGAGACATAAGTCTATGCAACTAGGCGTGTTCAAAACTTTGCTTATAGTTTATCATGGGTGGTATATTGCAACCATGACAAAGCAATTGTGAATGTGACCTCACTTCCAGAGGAAAGGGCAGATAACTTAGTTATTTTTACGTTTATGTCACTTTCTC